>NW_019774258.1:72380-192929 GCF_001039355.2 Lingula anatina
GGGGGGGGGGGGGGGGGGGGGGGGGGGTGGGGGGGATTTTAGTTTGGAGGAGGCACGAACCCGCTGTGCCTCCCCCCCTCCCCCACCCCCCACCCACCCACCCACCCACCACCACCACCACCAGTGAACATCTAGAATATCACCTCAGCTTACCGTATTCCTGGGGTGGACTGGCTTGTGAACTGGGGTATAAAGAACTCAAAAAATACACATTTAGTCCCAGGAGTCCAACGACTACAAGTAAATAGAACAGTTTCCACCGGTGCCTGCCCACCATATTGGCCATAATAATATCACTACCGAACTCCCGGATGTACCAATATCAGAGATGATTGCACTTCCTTTACGGTCTATATATTCTATATAGAAGAATGTCAATATATAATTGGAAAACAAACGTATCTGATCCAATTAATTCCTTCAACAATGTAGCCCGTAGCGGCTTTTACATTATAGCCAAATGCGTAGATGTCGACAGTCATTTATCCTCTGATAATTGGCTGATAGTTGGATGTAATATATGCTTTGTCCTGCTTCGTTTCTGGAACATCTGTTGATAAGTTTAATTCAAAAAGGTCGTACTTCGTAACAGGTGCAAGATGCCAGCAAATACCCGTTTCGTATTGATATCCACTTGTTCAAAGTTTATGTAAATGTGACCCATGCACAGTTTTTGCCATTTTACCTAGCATGTATATTTAGAATGTGTCTGTCACGTAAGCTGCACAAGTCAAACGGTCTCAATAGACTTTGCACTTGCTGTTATATGCATTAGACGCACATTGTAGCTTATAATCTCCAAACCAGTTTTAACTTCGACAACAGACTTTTCTAAATAATTTACAAGCGTGCATATTAAATGCGCCTGGAAGTTAATATTTTGTCATTATGATGTGTTCAGACCGGGTTTGACAAACACCGTTTTAGTTGTTATTCCAGGATGACGGTTGTTTGAACACACTGTCCTCTCCTGCCAAGTATTACATGTAAATAGTATACAGACGGGATAGTAACCAAGCGTCTTTTTTCATGAGTAAAGTTTGCATCACGGGGCTGAACGGTAAAACAGCGAAGATTGGAATCAGACGGATATCTCGCTTTAATGCAGCTAAAAGCTTTTGTTAAAACGGTCCTGAGTGTGACTTTAATGAACAATAAAACAACCTGTATTGACGTCCTTTAATGCCATCCTTTATTTCTTGATTGCCAGTTACTTTGCATAATTAAGCCCAATCACAGAACAAAGTATGTATTTTCAGTCACCAAGTTTAGTTATTACTGTTTTAAGGAACGGGTTTTTAAATCACACGCTGGACACTACCATCTCGTACATTTCTTCAGACTAATAATTATTGTCACTGATGTCACGTGACAGAGGACAATGGGGTATCTGTCACGTGACAACAAGGACAACGAGTTCAGTTCAAGAGGTGTTCGGAAGAGGTAATCACCGTGTATTCGTGTCTTATATGCAATTTGAATTTGAGTTCCTCAAATTTCAAGAACGTTTGTACAGTTCAGTGTGATATATGTCAAATGTCTTCATTCTGGGCCACATCTGACTGATATACAGCACTTCACAACTGTCTACAGGCACTAAGACCTAGCCCAACCCCCACCTCCACCCCCTCCCCAGCCCCACCCCAGCCCCCGCGGTACAATCCAGCGTGACAGACAGTTTTTATACCATCAGTATTGAGTAGTCTTTACTCTTTCCAATGTCGACTGCGGACTTGCCCCGGGTACTTTATGAACATATGAACAGTCTTGAGAACCAAGGGTCCAAGATAGGAAAGGAGGGGCATAAAAAGACAACCTGTGCCTGATAAAAGGAGTAGAACTGACGCGACTTTTGTAAAAAATCAAAAGTTTTCTCTCTGCTAATCCCCCCCCCCCCAAAAAAAAAAAAAAAAAGATAGCACATGTTGATGAAATGAAAACCATACGGAGTTAGTTATAGCTCAATTTTTAAGTTCAAGATTTGTGGCACCAATATAAGGACTTTTAACTGAAGAGAAGGGGAATAAAATTGTCGACGCAGATGTAAACTTTCTAAAGTATACCGTTTTATTATGCAAAAGGTAATTTGCTAGGTCCCACGAGCGCCCTCATTCGTTTTCGTCTGGTGACATCCAGATTCAGGGGCCATGTCGTTGTCGTGATGGACTGACGTGCCTCATCCGGGACTCGAATCCGTGACTTTGCGTTACCAAGGTTGATGACGCTTTGGATGTCTCATTTGCATCCATGCACGCTACCGACTGCTCCGTGGCCGCCCTCCCACCCTCCGTACTTGCGAGTTTCCTCTTATAGTAATCAATCGCAATTTTTAAAATTTAAGTCTGGCAAAAAATATGGACACAGCAACTGCCGTGACTCGAACCGGAGACACAGTGTCTGCCTTCATGCAAGACAGCAGAGTTACCACGCAGCCACGACAGCTCCGTTGATACGATGTGATCGGATGGAAACTTTCAACGTCGTCACGGAGAGCGCCAGATTGGGTGTACATATGTAGACCTGCTGTCGCAATCGATAATCCGGGTGCCGCATTTCAGCCCACGCAACCCCAGTCCCCGACATGAACGGTTAAGTTCGTGATGTACCCGAAGTCGTCTTTGACTACCCGACTCGGAGCTCGGAGTTTGTTCTAAACTAACATTGATTTTGGCTTTACCCATGATATTAAAGAGTACAGTGGGATCAGAGGCGCTGCACAACAGGCGGGGTTTACTTTTAGCGAGACCATAAGAGGAGAGAATAAAAAAATACAAAACATTCAAGTCTTTAATTACTGGTTCGATTGCAGCCATGGGAATTTTGAGTAAAATATATTTGGCAAATAATTCCGCCGAGGAGATGTCGTTTTTCTACCGAACACGGTTAACAGGTGGTATGACGTGCTGTTATACGGCCCGGAAAAGCTACAGAATCAAAACAAGTTGATCGTATTTATTGATAGGCCTGCTCTGTACGTTCCTGGTGAGATGAATTCGGATGCTTTTATTTCCATTTGGTTTTGCATTGAGATAACGTTTGGTTTCACCTTTGACGTTGTAGAGCACGATGACGTCCACAGCCGTTCACACCTCGGCGGTTTTAGTATTGAGCAGTCTTTACTCTTTCCTATGTCGACTGCGGACTTGCCCCGGGTNCGTTATCTTGATGGACTGACGTGCCTCATCCGGGACTCGAACCCGTGACTTTGCGTTACCAAGGTTGATGACGCTTTGGGTGTCTCATTTGCATCCATGCACGCTACCGACTGCTCCGTGGCCGCCCTCCCACCCTCCGTACTTGCGAGTTTCCTCTTATAGTAATCAATCGCAATTTTTAAAATTTAAGTCTGGCAAAAAAATGGACACAGCAACTGATGTGACTCGAACCGGAGACAAAGTGTCTGCCTTCATGCAAGACAGCAGAGTTACCACGCAGCCACGACAGCTCTGTTGATACGATGTGATCGGATGGAAACTTTCAACGTCGTCACGGAGAGCGCCAGATTGGGTGTACATGTGTAGACCTGCTGTCGCAATCGATAATCCGGGTGCCGCATTTCAGCCCACGCAACCCCAGTCCCCGACATGAACGGTTAGTTCGTGATGTACCCGAAGTCGTCTTTGACTACCCGACTCGGAGCTGCTATGACTCGAACCGGCATCCCAGTGTCTGCCTGCATGCCAGACAGCAGAGTTACCACGCAGCCACGACATCTCCGTTGAGACAATGTGATCGGATGGAAACTTTCAACCTCGTCACGGAGAGCGCCAGATTGTGTGTACATGTGTAGACCTGCTGTCAAGTTTGGATGAGACTGTACACCAAGTAAGTTCAGGTGATATTTTGGTTATTTATTTAGTTCTATGCATCAGAAGGTATCATATCATCTCTCTGTCAAATAAAAAGCTTGTTTAATCATAACATAAACATCAACACTTGTGTGGTAAGGTTTAATGTTGAAATACCTCTATCACTTTGTCCTATTTTCCTGTCGAAGACATGTGGATTGATTTTTTGTCACCCCTCAGTATAAAAAGGCCATCTTCAACAATGAATAATTATAACACAGAAATATTTACTTTGCTTATATCTTCAAACTTGAATAATTCCATGAATGCCTTTGGTTATGCTTCAATATTCCAATAAATGTTCTAATGCTAATTGTGCCCTAATATTTGATTTTTTAATCAGAGAGTGACATGAAACACAAAAAGTGTGAGCACCATATGTGACACTTGAAACCACCACGGTCAAATATACACTAAAGAACACATGACGTCACTTGAGAAAGTAAATGATAAATTGGTATTCTCCTAACAGGTGGCAAACTACCTCTTAGAAACATGGTAAAACTGCAATAATGACACAGGCTCTTCAAAATAATTCTCCAAGAACCTTGCACCAACAAAATACCAACTAACATTTACCAATCATTCTGAGTATATTAAAAGAGAGTCAAGTGTAAGGTCAAGGGGCACACGAGGTGTAACACAGCATGAAATCTGAAGTTCTAGTACAGGGGACGTAGACGAGTTCCAGGCTAGGACGCACTTGAATTGCTACACAGTTGTTACCGCTGGAGGCGTCGTATGGCGCTCGGAATCTTGAATTTGGTATTGTAACACTAACACCTGGAAGATAATGATGGCTTGTCAGGGTATTCCTTTTAAGTTTTAGATAATTGGTTCAACCTGATTGTGTGGTTGGTAAAATTTCAGCCTCATCTACAGATTCATACGTAATCAACCATTTTATAGATAGAAGTTTGACACAAAAAAGTAGAGAGCCTGTAAAATGTAACGCATGACGTCGCAAGTAATTATATAAGATATTTTCTTTATGGGCAACTATTTTGTGAGTAATCCATTGAAGCGATTTTCATCTGTAAAAGCATCAATTTTTTTACGAATTTTGAAGATTTGGAGTGAAATCATCGGCTCGTACCGCTTTCCGACTGCAGCGTGACGCCAGAGCTGTCCTCATCTACGTAGCTCATAGATGTCCAATAGAGGGCGCCAGGAGAATCCACGCTTCTTCGCCGTCTACGCAAGCGGATACTCCCGCCACCTGACGGATATTGGAAGGGGGTAAATGGATTTGTTGGGTTTTGGAAAACAGAGGGAGCCGAGGAAGTAGTTGGATTCTGTGGTGGAAAGAAAAAGGAATTCCATGGGAAACTATTCACAGGTGGCGCTGGGGTGGTGGTCGTGGTTGTTTTTTGTTTGTTGGTTGTTTCCTAGCAACATGAAGAACCATGCTAGAGGATCTGGTGTAGTAGTGGTTGAAGTAGTAGTTATGGGTTGTTGTGTAAAGGGGAACGGAAAAGAGAAAGGGAAGGGATTCCACGGCCATGACATCGGAGTTGTAATGACTGATGGAGGGGTTGTTGCCTGTTGGGATGTTGCAGGGGTGACGAAAGGCCACCCCCAGGTAAAAGACGGCGAGATCCTACGCGTAGTAGTAGCTGTGGTGGTGGTTGTAGGTGGTTGCAATGTGGGGTTCTGAAATGGCGGACTCCACGGAAATGGCGGCAGCGGTGGGATTGTAAATCCTAATGTTGCTTGTTGTTGTGTGGTCTCCGGAGCCGGTGTGTTCGTGGTTCCTGCCTCTGGTGTGGTGCTTTGTGAGGTGTATTGTGAAAACCATGGGAAGGGTGGCAGAGGTGGGATGGGAGGTGGCGTAATGGCCTGAGTGGTGGCGCTGGGAGTAGGTGTAGGAGTAGGTGTGGGAGTAGGTGTAGGAGTAGGTGTAAGGGTGGGAGTGGGAGAAATGGGAGGAGAGGTGGAGGAAGGGGTGGTTGATACCGTGGTGGTACCAGAAGTAGGAGCCGTAGGCGTAGCAGTCGTAGTGGGAAGGACTGCATGTGCACATGGGAAAAAAAGAAAAATCGTATTGATGAAAACTATAATAAAAGAACCGCATTGTTAAAAGTTTGGTATTATAGAAATAACACAGCCAAAAGATATACAGTAATTATCCTGATACTGCGTTTTCTTAAATGATGAAATGAGATTAAAAGAGTAATGAGATCAAGCAGATTGAGTGTGCTGTCATAGAACGCCCGCATTGTTGTAAAAACGAAGGAGATAGTCTATACTCACAACTCGAAAGCCTTTCATCAAATTTTGTTAAACAACTGTCGCTTGGCGTTAGGAAGGGGTATCCCCCTAAAACAGCACATAACCCCCTTGCGTCGTTATAGTCGGTTTGTGTCCCAGATGTGTATTCAAACATGTAGAAGCAGCCGCAAGAGTTATCTGTGATGTCAACGGGCACCGGAAGCCATGGCGGCGTACAAACACAGTCTGGAATAAAAGTGTGACAATGTTATACTCTCTCTCTCTCTCTCTCTCTGTCTCTCTCTCTCTCCTTTTATGTGTGCAAATTAACAGAAGAAGTCACCTTGCAGCGGAGACAGAAGTATGGGCAATCTAATCTACAAAAAAGCACCCGCTACATTTTGTTAACGGTATAAGTGATTGACTAAGGTGGAACTAATGACGATGATCAAAAGAGATAATTATAATGGGATAAATGGAAAGGAAGTGTTAGTGAATCAAGATATCAAATTAACTGATACCTTTCATTTCGTAATCCTCTCTTGACTGGATTAATTGAGGTTCTATTACGTCCGTTTCAATGACACTTCTGCTCATTTCATACCAATTATATTTGAGACCAAGAACCATTCTAGATATAAAATAAGTAAGATAAAATAACTTACTTGCTCGGATAGTGCGTGGCAGAATGAGGAGAAGTAAAATAAAGGACTCAAACAATGTTGGCGCCATTCTGGTCAGAAATCCTAAGTCGTAGCTGACTGAGGAGCTGGCAGTTTTATTACCTGGAAATATTCACAAATTTGATTCCTTATATTTAATCAAACCTAAACCTGGATTTACTAATGTTTTTGTTGATGTATAAATGGCAAGAATCGACTTTAAAAGCCCACCATACATGCATGCTTTTGTCATTACCATTTAAATGATTTTACCATTACCATATAAATGATTTAATGATTTTAGTTATATTATTCATTATTGTAAGGCGCCTTGAGGTAGCACGTAAGGCGCCATATAAGAAGATTATTATTATTATTATTATTATTATTATTATAAACTCTTTATAAAGGAAGTTTCCTGAAAGTGGAGTGCTCGCGCTAATAACATTGAAATGCCCTTTTTTTGTTTTAAAAGATTTTCACTTTTGCACTTTCATCTGTACTTCAACTTTGAAACAGATACCATCCATCCATACCACATACAAACTGCAATGGTGGCTACACTAAACAAAATGTATTACAAATAGGTAAAATGTGCATTACCAAAAGAGAACGATAAAAAAACACGTCTTCTTCTGATCTGCTCTCTAATTTAGGCTCAATACTACATTTTTGGTTTGATTAAAGCTCAGGCAAGTTGAATCCACCATTATATCTGATCTTTAGACCTTATCGTGTGGGTCTAAAACATGCGTTCGTGATCATAGGTCAAGGGAATTCAAATGACCTAATCACCACACCACCTTAACAAGAATATGTGGCTTTAGATGAATCACATGAATACTTTGGTATTATATTTTATGAATTATTAAATTAAAAACACTTATTTTCTTCTTTGTCCTTAGATTTACATCTAGAAGCTAAAATCAATGGAGATGGAAACAAAAAAGAACATTTCAATCTAATTTCTCACCTCAGAAAGAACGCAGTCCAGAGTTTAACACCAGGTTCTTGACTGGGTTGAAGCTTTCTCTGTTCACTTCCTGTACCCACCTCTTCCCTTCTGTTTTTAGGGACAATACACAAAGACATGCGCCTTTTATCAACTCGTTAACTGCATGACAAAAACAGATGGCTATTTAGAGAAGTCAACACTAAAATATGAAACTCGTGGGTTTGATATTTTATCACGAATCAGAACAGGGATAAAGCACCGGATGTATCCCAAACGATTTCTTCAATGGGGAAATCGTTGTAAAATGTGAGGTAAAAAGTCGTGACTTAAGTTAATAAATACATGTAGACTGCATGCCAGTGGAAAATTAACTGATTCGTAAAGAGCAATTGCAACACAAGTGTCATGACACAACAGCACACGAATTGGTGTCTTTCAAATTTCAATTTCGCCAATTTTTTTTTTTTTTTTTTTTTTTTTTTTGGTAGGTGAAGACAGGGAGGAAATGTTACTTAAGCGATTCAATAAAACTCTTCTTTGCGAGCACTCACAAGGAAAAACCGTTAGATGGTTTATCTTGGCCCTGTTTTTCAGACAAAGCACGCCACCATAAATCCCCTTATATGGTCGTTGTGGTTCTCCTCTGTCGATAAATAACTGTTCAGACGACCACGGTGCCTGATTTTATTGTTATTGCTTCAATTTCTTTTTGCACTAAAGGTCAGTTTAAAACACGTGTTAGGTCTATAAAAAGGTGTTTATTAAAACTTGCACCTGCATTTATCAGAATTATGAACTCAGCTGGTTAAATAGAACACATCGCCTTGGGATCTCCAGATTTAAAAACAAAATGCAGATTTAAAATCATTTGATGAAAAGTACAAAAGCTAAGAAATATGTTCATTACCCTTTTTACTTATTCCTCTGATTGTTTAAAATGAACGAACTTTTGAAAAACTTCCAGACAGAAGGAAAGATGGACAGCCTAAAGGGCACACTTTAGGCTAGCATCTTCCGTTTTTAATTCTTTTTATCTTGATAAGAACCCTGGTCAGTTACCCTTGCTACTCCTTACAGACACTGACTAGCTACTTGTAATGCAAAAATGGCAGCATCTTAACCATTATGATGTTGGGTGTTTAATTATAAGACTAAGTTTTAATTAACATTGGTGGCGGTCAGTAGAACCATTAGAGAGCCAGGGTCATTCAAATGTTAATATCTCCGAGATGGACAGTCCACAAATTAAGTGTCATAAATATATTTTCCCTTTGTGAGAACCTGGTGCATTAGCGTCGTACAGAGTTAATGTATCTGCCTGGGCGCCCATTCGTATGCCTCTTTTGAAAATGTTTGTGAACAGGTCAAAGTTGCACTTGAAAAAATATATGTAACATTATTTCTCATAACAAGCATAGAACTGTTCACCTTATGCGTTATGGAACAGAACTTTTAAAAAGTTTTGATATTTATTTTACAAAAACTTTAGACTATTTATCTACTGTAGGTTCATCGTGGTATTGACAAAAGAGTGTTCTTTTTAATATAATTAGGATTTATTTATTTATTTATTGCAACTCAAAAAGCGATATAATGTTTCCCAATTTAATGATCAGCATTTGCTCAAAAGATAAAGTCAGTAGAATCACAAAAGAAGATTCCTTTTCTACCAAGATATTGGTTTTTTAACATTTAAAATCGACAAAGGTATATGGATGAACACATTTCACATAATATGACTGTCGTTGAGAGAAAGGAAGTGCCTCTGCAAGCGCGAAAAGTTGGCCAATCGCAAGATGTCTTTGTGTTAGGAAAGTCATCATCATAGAACACAGGAGCGACATGGTTCAATGTAGGTGTTACTCCGTGTCCTTCAGACTAAAATAGAGCGTCCTTTTACAATAAATATCAGACCGGACCTCATTATTTGCATATTAAAGGTTGTTTTCTTCATTTTAACCGGTTATTTAGACTCAAGGATTTCAGTTCCGTTATCATACGACGCGGACCATTTAGGTGTGACAACATCTTTGTTAAGGTATTTTCTTTTGGATTTCTCCGAATTTTCAGTGAAATTATTTTATTTTGTTAAAACGATATGATAATACAGTTTATAGTCTTACATTTTCCTATTTAGTTTGTAGATAACTTGTGTTTAGAGTCAAATTATTGATTTTTACGCCTGCCCAAAAATTGTTTTTTTCGCGCCAATTGCTTGGAAATTACATGTTGTGGACAAGAACTTTGATAATATAAAAGACATCGAGATATTTCTTTCAGTGTATTATCAAGCCAAATCATGTCGTATGCCGCTTCTTTAAATACCAGATTAATTTTTTTTCGATTGTCTATACTGTTATAAATTTATCAATAAGAATCTTGAATAACTCGTCTTTTAAATGCTTACAATTTTTCGTCGTAATTATAGGATATCTGTTATCAATAATACAGCAGGATAATGAGTGTGCTATTGAAGACAGTCTTCTTGATCTTGACCTTGCTGGTCAGCTGTACTCAAGGTTAGTACCCGGTTGTGGATAATAAGAAAAATTATTATGTTATTGTGCTATACATTATTATGCTTTTGATTTTAGACATTTCACTAGCGCGAAAAAGAAGTGCATTTGACCGTCATCAGGCGTCCTTTTTTATTGTCGCAAGTTTGCAAATCTGAACACTGTTTGTTTTGCGAATAAGTGATATTTGGTTTATGAAAGAAATAACCGGTAAACCTCTTTTGATATTTTAACAAAATATATTGAAGGATGGGAAATCATTCCATATTACAATATAAGCAAAAACTTTAACTTCGAAAAATCTTGCATATATTCTTTCTTTGTCTTTTACTCATTTTTGCTGCAAGCATTCTTTGCTCTCCACAATTGCCCAGGGCCTAAGTAACAACATTGACGGGGCGTTCAGAAATGTATATTTCTTGGTACACTTGACTTTTCCAGCACAAACGTGTCAAGGCACGTGTACAGGCACGGCTGCCATTGGGGCTTTTTACCCGATAGATGGCGACTACGACGCTGCGGCGTGCGGCTGTTTCATGTTGGCGACGCATACAGAGCCAATCTTCCAGAGCAATGCAGACGCTCTATGTCGAAGTACATATGGGGACGCTGGGTCGGTTTTGTACCGGTTCACAGCTACTGCTGTCGGTAACACCCCTACAGACGACCAGAACTTAAGAACCGAGTGCTATAGGGGCATTAATGCCAAATTAGAGCCAGGTATGTGAAGTAATAAACATGAATTGATATGAATGTGTATGATATAGTGTATTGATCAACGTAACCATAATGCATTACTTGACCTCGAAAGTTCATCGCTATCTTTAAATAGAAACGAGGAAATTATTTTCACCGTTTGCTTTTGTGGTTTTTCAATCTGTTTTGCTGTTTTTCATGACGAAAACGTGATTTGAGAATGATTGCTCGTATATAGTTGTGAAAAATATATCTTTTTTGTGGAAATTTGTCAGAAGAGTTGAAATAAATTCGAGCTTCAGGCCTCGCTGAAATTGATGTTTTTTTTTTTTTATTTCAGAATGATACTTGTTTGTAATTAAAATTTTTGTCTTACATATTATCTATTACATTTTCATTTATATGTTATAGCGCCGGGACCAGGATGTGTGACGACGACAGAAACTCCACCTACAACCACTCCCACCACGACTCCATCTCCACCCACAACCCCGCCTACAACCCCGCCCACAACCCTGCCTACAACCTCTGCCGCTCCGCCCACAACCTCTGCCGCTCCGCCTATGACCACTGTAAACACGCCCAGCACCACCTGTGGCCTACCACGTCAGTTTGGTTTCCTGTGTAACATCAAGCCCGTCCCTGGATGGCCGCCTGCCAATCAGGTAACCCCGCCCCCTGTCAGTGGACCCATACCACCACTGCCACCTGGCGGCCCCCCAATTTTTGCCCCTCGCGGGAACTGGTGGCGCCTCTTTTTAAACAGCTTACCCAGTGCTCCCTTTAACTACCAAACACCGAGCCCAACGACTGCCGCCCCCATCTTCGTTATGCCGCCGGGAAATATGCCTGGAAGAAGGAAACGTAACGCCCAAGTACCAAGGCCGTGCCCAGGGGAATTGTACTGGATAGACGCTAAACTGCAGACTATTCTCTTACAAGATCCGCCCGTAGCAGTCCTGCAAGCCGAAAATGGCGGTGAGTTTTCAGTCACTTTAGTCCCCTATCGTGATGACTAAGATATTTGCTAATCTGTATTAAAAGTAACATATATATTTTGCGAATCTGTATGAAAAGTAATTTTTCATTATAGATTTAATTCTGTTAAAAACATAGAAAGTATCGATTACATGTTTTAAAGATAGAAAAATGCAGAAGCAATTGTTTTATTTTGTATTTCAGAGGTGTTCCGAGTTGCTCAGAATTTATGGGCCAACACGCCAAGTTTGTTCCCGAACATTCTCCGCTGTGTGGCGCTGCAGTTTGACATCCAGCCACTGTCTATTATGCACATGCGCGTGCGATTCCTGGACTGTGCAACGCGGTTGCCCAATTTCATATGTAAAACTGGAGGGGCGTGCCTTACGCCATAGTAACCTCTGCCGGTCCAGTGAAGGGATTATTTCTTCATCGGAATGGGTTGATTAGTGGACAATATAATTTTTTTCACAAATTTGATGACGCTTTCAGGACAGCCAGATTTAAAGAGGGAGAAAAGTGATTACAATCATAACTGAATCTGGTCTCCTTACATTTTTTAAGATTGTTATTGCCTTTTTTTCCATGCTGAAGGCCCGCGTTCTTGGAGTGCTTTCTAGTTCTTTCTCAACTAAATTCTTGGCTTTTAAAACGGCGAAATATAAATATCACGTTGAAGATACACAGTCGCAATCTAGATCTACGCAACTTGACACAATGCGTCAAACAAGCAATTATTATCATAAATAGCCTACTTTTAAACATCGTAATTATTGTTTGACTTTATTATCAGTTTTTTCCTATAAAAATAATAACTTTGAATGGATAAAGATTTTGTATGTTCATGGACTGATAGATCATATTGGTCTAAAATATGTTGTATATATAGTAAGTGCATGTAGTAGATTATTTAATCAGAACGCTGGAAATGATTACGAAAATATATTATATGCAATCATTTATTAACAATGGAGTGTTTATTATTCCATCAGCTTGCAGAGCTCACGACATGCTTGCTTCGTTACTACGTAGACCCCATAAGCTTTATTTATTTATTTATTTATTTATTTATTTATTTATTTATTAAATGCCCCCAGGAAGGCGCACGCCGTCTACAAACTACTACTAAGGGGAGAGGAGAGAAGGGGGGGGGGGGCAACCATGACTGTGTTAGAGGAGACCCTGATTGTGTTGGAGGAGCATCCACGTGATGAATTTGGTGACGTGGGGCGGAGATAAAAATACATGATGGAAGACTCTGGTGCAAGTTTTCTGAAATAGAGTGTTTGATTTAAACAACATATAGGCTTCAATTATAAATATTATATTATATTGATCTATGTTAACAATTAAGTGGGCGTCAGTCAAAAACGCTTTGACCGTGATATTCATGAAGAGTTTGGTCTACAACTTCTCACCTGAATGCGCCATAGGCCCTACCTGTTTTAATTTGTATAACAATAAGTCACTCAGCGCAGTGCGAGCTGTCTTTCAGAGTAGTCGGTTGACAGTTGGACACCGCTGGGTGAAGACGCAAAGATAGGTGTGGTGCAGTCGAAAGGTCGAGCGTTTATTTTGTGCACAGAAACAAATTTATTATTTTGTAAGTACCAGGACATCTTCATTCACCTTCATCATTACATTTTACCGGTAAATGTCAAAGGAATGAAAGAACAGTTACGCCAAATGTGTTTAGCACAAAGCACGTGTCTTCATTAGGCTTATATTATGCCTATTGCTGTCAGTCAGATTATTGAAATCGTTTGGCTTTGAATATTTGTCACAGTGCTTTGGGATTGAAAACGCGCAGGAAAAGTTGCTATAACTTTGTTTGTCTTTCAGAAGAGTCACGCGACAGTTAGACACCTTAGGTGAAAAGGCCGGGATAGGTTTGGCGCAGAATTCATTAGGCGTAGAACCAAATGCTTAGTAAGTATCGCTACTTCTTTATTAAACGTACTAAATGTGCAGTACAAAGAGAGAAAATTATGACATTAGTGAATGGCATTCACCTTTATTTTTTAGCTGGTTGTTGTCAGTCTGAAAATTAAGTGTTTATGATAAATGTTTCGATGCTTCTTATTTGAAAACTGTGCGAATGCAAGAGCACAGTAATGTAGATGCTTGCTTGCTGTGTCCTAGGATTAAAGCTTTCTTGGATCCTAGCTGAGTCTGAACTTTAAACGAGACAATCAACCCCACGTGTGGTTAATTACAAGTACGCTTTCCTCTGTGATACATCAATTAAGAGCCCTTCCGTTTGGTCAAGACATGTAATTCATTGCCGTTATTTTCTCATTTCAGAATCCCACCGAGACACTGCACATCAAGCACCAGCCGTTTGTTAGCACTGAGAAACCCTGCGCCCGTTTATGCATTTATTATATTTAACCAAATAAATACATTTATTATATTAGAACTGAATAAATACATTTTTCTGTGGTTTTTTTCATTTTGATATGATGATGATGAAGATTGTAGTAAATCCAAAGGAGAAAAGGAAGACGATATGCATGTGATAATTGTTTGAGCACTTTAAAATTCAATCTGCTTGGTATGATCTGTAAATATTGCTTTTGGAATTGGTTTTTATATACAGATGTAGCTTGTCTGTATATATTGTCAACTGCGTCTGTCATTGTCCTCGCTGTCGTGCGCTTTTCATAAATGTTTACTTGTTATACTTGATACATAGCACTTAAAAGTCCGGTCAAGCAGTTACCTCTTTTGCTAAAACTTGCCCTTTTCATTACAGTTTGAAATCCTTGCTTGGATAATAAATGGAACACAGTCCTTAATGCAGACTAAGCATTCATTTTTCTCTAACTTCTGATAATGATTCTGAAATGAAATGCAGCCCTGTTTCGAATAACTGCCTTTTTCCTGTCTTTAATAAATTTCTTTTTAGCATCGTCCTCTCGGGTATTCTTTTCCCTGATTTTTTTAAAATTTAGCTAAGAACAATTTTGGGTGGGTTTGGGTTTTTGCTACCACAAATTGATTTTAATTTGACGACTAAGTTTTGTTACTACACCTAAAAATAATAAAAAGATAGTTGAAAATGTGAAAAACATTTCAGCAACATTAAATGACACTTAGCAAATGACAACAGTTGAAATTTGCTTAAAATCGTTCTTTATATTATACTTGTAGGTTTATATGCCAAGCTTTACTGCTTAAATATACGTTCTTTTGTTTGCATGCATTTCTTTTTTTTTTTGTTCACGGTGACTTACCCCGGCAAATATTATTCACTATGCAATGTACATTTGAAAAAAATATTTGAAAATAAACGTGTAAATAAACTGCTTCGTTTTTGATAAATTTTATATGCCCACTGCTACAAAATGGTTGTGGTCATCCCTCATATTGAGTGATCTCGCCCCACCTTTCACCCCTAAGAAGAATGGACCCAACCTACCTGCCATCCCTCAGATGGAATGAACTTGTCCCACCTATAACCCCTCGAATGGAATGGGTCGCTCCAACCTATCACCCCTCGAAAAGAATGGAGTCTTCCCACCTGTCACCCCTCAAATAGAATGGGCTCTCCCCACTTGTCACCCCTAAAAAAAATGGACTTGCCCCACCTGTCAGCCCTTGAATAAATTGGACTCGCCCCACCTGCCACCCCTCAAATAGAATGGACTCGCCCCACCTGTCACCCCTCGAATAGAATGGACTTGCCCCACCTGTCACCCCTTAAATAGAATGCACTCGCCCGACCTATCACCTCTTGAATCGAATGTCATTCCCCAAATTAATACACTCACCCAAGGCTTGGCTGTCATTCCAAACAATGCAATAGCATTTATATTACTAGACAAAAACGAACAGTATAAAGGTTTTAATGCATTTTTATTTTACGACAACTTCAGTCAGAGGAAAATAAACAGTGAACAAAATAAATAGAAAGAATGCTTGAAAATTTCATAAATGTGAGCCGTTTAAACCTAGAGCATTGCATGAAAAAGATATTAATGAACCAACGTAGACCGTGAAATAGATTCTAACATTTAACAAGGAACAAATACATTGATATTGATATTGAAACCGAAAAGCAGTCACTCAAGATTTGATGCAGTCGAATAATTAAAGAAAGAGAAAAAAATAAGAAATTCTTCCGGAAGGCTTAAAACAGAATTTTTCATTTGATTTGAAAATAACGGAATTTGAGTAATGGAACGTCGTTTTTTAGAAACCATCCTAAAATTGACATCGAACTAGATAAAAGTATATAGTATTTATGAATATCGTATATATTGCGCTGTACAGAATAGAATAAAGGGGATGGTAACTTTCTTAAATATGAATGGAAAGAATGAACAGGTTAGTTCCACAATTTAAGTTTTGTGTCGTAATGCATTACATTTTAGCAATCGTGATTTCAATAGAATTTTTGTGCTAATGGCAACTTTTACAATTTACAAATTTCGAAATTTCTAAGGAGCATAAATTCAGCGAGAGTATATTTCAGGTTCTGAAATACAGTTCATTTCAATTTGTCTCTTATGTCAGCATCTTTCAGATGAAATAAAGAAACTCCCAAAAAAAGTGCATTTATTCAGGCAATAGTATTTGTCGTTCAACGGGTCACGTTATAATATTGCCAAATGATGAAATAACAACATTGATTTGCACAACGTAAATCATAAAGCAAACAACACAATAGCTGATCTATTGAATAAACAGTCTTACTCTATTGTCAAATGATATGGTGAAAATTGCACTTTCATGTTCAAGTTTGAAAGTGTGATATGCAAACACTTAAAAAAACTACATTATGACATTTTTAACACTATTAGTTTCAAATAGAATTGGTAACATCCGAGCTTTCTCCAAGGTGTAATTTGGAAAAGGCACTATTAATCAAAGGAGTCATTTGAAAACAAAATGGACTGGGTATTATTTAAAAAGAGAATGAGATCAATCTTGGTATTTTTCACTATGTAACAAAATTTATTTAAAAAAAACAATAAGTTTATGCTCGAGTTTCACCATATAGCGTGTGCGCACGTGTGGGTGTATCTGTATTCGCTTCCAAAATACGGGAACAGGCCTGACAAGCTTCCATCAGACGCACAGGCATTTTCCAGAATCTCGTCAAAGGAGAAGGCAGTTCTGAAACATGAAAATAAGGTTAAAGATCAATATCCAAATGCAACAGAAAGTGAACTAAAATTAAAAGTACTAAAAAATATAAAGATCTGAGATGGTGTTGAAAACATTGTACAACGCTGAGCGAACACCAAAAGGAAAAATCGAACAAAAAGGAAAATACACCGCAGAGGGGTGGGGGGAGAGGAGGATCGTCACTTTGAATCTGCTTTTTCAAAATTTCCCTATAAAATCTGCCACCCTGGTAGTGGGTAGACAATAGCATGGCCATACAAACAGCCATTCTCTCATTCTTCTCAGTGACGATTATATTTTGTCTAATATTGGCCTGATTCTAACGTGCCCCTTTATTTTTGTTTTATGCTATAGTATGCTCCACAATGGAAAGAAATTAACAGTAATTAAAGAGTGATATGGAACAAATAGAACACATACAATGTAATGACGCGACTCTAGGGCACTTTTTCCTGGGATGCTTCTTCTTTATAAAGCACATAATGAGTTATGCACCTTAGGCCCGACTCTTTTCACTTCTATACGTTTTTGAAAAAATGTAACTTACAAGACAACTTTCCTTCCACGCTGAATTACACGCTTGGCCTTGTGACTTCACCACACCCGTCCTGCGTCCTCTTCTTACAGGGTCCAGCTGTCAACTGACTACTCTGGAAGACAGCTCGCACTGCGCTGAGCGACTTATTGTTATGCAAATGACAACAGGTATGAGGTAGAAGATTCCGTTAAATTTTTATTCTAACAAGAAAGGTGGTATATGATCTTATATATTGATCGATAAGATTCAACATTTCTCTGCATGAGCTCTTGACTGCAGCAGATCATTTTATCAATCGTACACGTGTCCTAAAGCCCCTCCTCACAGTATACACCAAGACCTAATACTGTGCCCACTTCACACTACTGGAAGGTCATTGGTTAAGACAGATGTAGTTCGTTCACCTGTTTGTTGTCATGTTAATGCAGTGGTATATTCTGAGTGCGGGGATAGACAGTAACTGTCACTACTAAAACATTTACACAGAGAACAGACATATCACAATATTTAATTAACAAAAATATTAATTAATCGCATTTAGGCTTCACTGAATAAAAGTGCGGCATGTTGTTCACCGATAGAAAAGAAACAAACAAAACATTAATAAACTGCGATTATTAAACTGACTAAAACTGTTAAAAATGCTAAGTTAGGCATTGGAAATAGGAAAAGGTGTCTAAAATAAAATCACGAGTCCGGGACTTAAGAAGGGGTTCAAGTTGAACATGTTTGGGCTAAAACCATGGGCAAATTATTCACGCTGTCACATTTAGTACATGTCAAAGAAAAAAAGAGCCAATATCTTATTTTTGCTAGTACTGGTCATTGTATATCGGTAAACAAAATAACAAAGACATGTTCTTTTTTATTTTTAAATATCTTTATTTATAATCACAGTTTAGCCTGCATTTTAGCATAAAACAAATAACCTTTCACGGTAGATTTCTGAATGGCCCAAGCGTTTATATAAATGACTGTCAAATCATTACGTGTACTTAGCAATAAACAGAGCACTTGTCAAGCAGTGCCTCAGTGCTTGTAATACAAGTAAGAAAGCAATCAAAGCAAAACATTGGGACGCGGTGCCTACTTCTCTTATATCTCAAAAGAAAGCAGAAGCTATTTCCACATTAATACATTTGTTCATATCTCATCAAATGTAATGAGATACGTGATTACAGCTTTAACTTCATGAACACAGAGTTTCAACTCATTGTTAACATCTCTCTTATGTTATCTTCATTAATATCTAAGATCAATATCAAGATCCTTATTACTGCTCAGTTCAAAACCTATAAGATAAAAGTCTGCAGTAAAATACAAAAGCGTCTTGCTAATAACATGTCTTTTTGTGGGTTGAGTATATCAACTTTACTTTAAAATCTACACATAATTCTCAACCTATATACATGTATCTCATAAAAACCACCAACCATTTCTGACATTTGGCACGATAAATTTGATTCCATCTCTTCTCTATTCTATTATACTAGTTACAGTTGGAATAAAACACGTGTATTACCAATATTTACATCTCACAAAAGCTTTGGTATACATGACAATATATCATACATCTTTTTATCTTCTATGTACATTAAAAACCAGCAGGCTAAGAAATATTTCACGAAAGTATCAAACTAAACAAAGCCAAAGCAACTACAGAGACTTAGCATGGAAACTAATTTTAGTTGATCCCCCTTGTACTATTCTTAGTTTCAGAACTGCGCTTCATTTTATTCCGTTTTTCATTCATTGGCTATTACTATGCCAGAGTAATTGGCTAAATACATCTATTCAAAACAGCAACAACAAACTGACTAGCAAGTCAGAGATACCAACGATGTTATACAAGTACTATTCATCTACATACTGACAATAGGATAGCCTCATCAAAAGTTAACAGAGGAAGAAATGAAAAATAAGTTACAAAACTTTCTAAAATCAGTATCCCCATGAACAAAATTGTGGTGTGGTAAAAGAGTTCTATCATTAACACATTCCCATTATTCCAGCTTCTACAAGAGGGAACATTCTACTAAGCTATGACATAAAAGCCAGATTCAGCAGTTTAGCCACTTTTACATTACATCACAAGGTGACATATAAATATTCAACTAACACAAAGGCAAGCATACAAAGTGCTTTAACAGTTTTATACTTCATCTTCCAGGATGTTCTAGGGTTCGAGTACATTTGCCAAAATAGTATATTGAGGTTTCAATTCTACTTAATTTTTTTAAATAAATGGAAAACAAATAATGTAAAACTAAATCAAATCTGTTAATTTAATGTTGTTTTCATGAATTAACACCAATCCTTCAGCTCTGTACTCTGAAATGGGGTTGTAATATAATTTCTAGCTCTTATTCTTAATAACCTTTACAAATGAGATCATTTATGACTAGATATTATTTTATTTGGATTATCCTGCTGCTTTGCACCATCTATATACCTTTCATATATATATAACTTAACAACAACATCAGTTTTTACAAGAGAAGCACTTTTGAACTTGAAATATGTACATTTTTACATGTTATATGATCCTATATCCAAACTATGAAAATCGAATATTGTTTGGATCATCTGCCATCTCTGGGAAATCATTGACGTCTCTGATGTAGTTCCCAGNAATAAACTGCGATTATTAAACTGACTAAAACTGTTAAAAATGCTAAGTTAGGCATTGGAAATAGGAAAAGGTGTCTAAAATAAAATCACGAGTCCGGGACTTATGAAGGGGTTCAAGTTGAACATGTTTGGGCTAAAACCATGGGCAAATTATTCACGCTGTCACATTTAGTACATGTCAAAGAAAAAAAGAGCCAATATCTTATTTTTGCTAGTACTGGTCATTGTATATCGGTAAACAAAATAACAAAGACATGTTCTTTTTTATTTTTAAATATTTTTATTTATAATCACAGTTTAGCCTGCATTTTAGCATAAAACAAATAACCTTTCACGGTAGATTTCTGAATGGCCCAAGCGTTTATATAAATGACTGTCAAACCATTACGTGTACTTAGCATTAAACAGAGCACTTTTCAAGCAGTGCCTCAGTGCTTGTAATACAAGTAAGAAAGCAACCAAAGCAAGACATTGGGACGCGGTGCCTACTTCTCTTATATCTCAAAAGAAAGCAGAAGCTATTTCCACATTAATACATCTGTTCATATCTCATCAAATGTTATGAGATACGTAATTACAGCTTAAACTTCATGAACACAGAGTTTCAACTCGTTGTAAACATCTCTCTTATGTTATCTTCATTAATATCTAAGATCAATATCAAGATCCTTATTACTGCTCAGTTCAAAACCTATAAGATAAAAGTCTGCAGTAAAATACAAAAGCTTCTTGCTAATAACATGTCTTTTTGTGGGTTGAGTATATCAACTTTAATTTAAAATCTACACATAATTCTCAACCTATATACATGTATCTCATGAAAACCACCAACCATTTCTGACATTTGGCACGATAAATTTGATTCCATCTCTTCTCTATTCTATTATACTAGTTACAGTTGGAATAAAACACATGTATTACCAATATTTACATCTCACAAAAGCTTTGTTGTACATGACAATATCATACATCTTTTTATCTTCTATGTACATTAAAAACCAGCAGACTAAGAAACATTTCACGAAAGTATCAAACTAAACAAAGCCAAAGCAACTACAGAGACTTAGCATGGAAACTAATTTTTAGTTGATCCCCTTGTACTATTCTTAGTTTCAGAACTGCGCTTCATTTTATTCCGTTTTTCATTCATTGGCTATTACTATGCCAGAGTAATTGGCTAAATACATCTATTCAAAACAGCAACAACAAACTGACTATCAAGTCGGAGATACCAACGATGTTATACAAGTACCATTCATCTACATATTGACAATAAGACAGCCTCATCAAAAGTTAGCAGAGGAAGAAATGAAAAATAAGTTACAAAACTTTCTAAAATCAGTATCCCCATGAACAAAATTGTGGTGTAGTAAAAGAGTTCTATCATTAACACATTCCCATTATTCCAGCTTCTACAAGAGGGAACATTCTACTAAGCTATGACATAAAAGCCAGATTCAGCAGTTTAGCCACTTTTACATTACATCACAAGGTGACATATAAATATTCAACTAACACAGAGGCAAGTATACAAAGTGCTTTAACAGTTTTATACTTCATCTTCCAGGATGTTCTAGGGTTCGAGTACATTTGCCAAAATAGTATATTGAGGTTTCAATTCTACTTAATTTTTTTAAATAAATGGAAAACAAATAATGTAAAACTAAATCAAATCTGTTAATTTAATGTTGTTTTCATGAATTAACACCAATCCTTCAGCTCTGTACTCTGAAATGGGGTTGTAATATAACTTCTAGCTCTTATTCTTATAACCTTTACAAATGAGATCATTTATGACTAGATATTATTTTATTTGGATTATCCTGCTGCTTTGCACCATCTATATACCTTTCATATATATATAACTTAACAACAACATCAGTTTTTACAAGAGAAGCACTTTTGAACTTGAAATATGTACATTTTTACATGTTATATGATCCTATATCCAAACTATGAAAATCGAATATTGTTTGGATCATCTGCCATCTCTGGGAAATCATTGACGTCTCTGATGTAGTTCCTTGAATATCCAGAGGCTTTCCCTCTCTGTTCAATCTGCTCTTTTTCTTCTGGAGACCAGTTTCTTGAACCAGATTGGTTGCTTAGCAACAAGTGCCTCTCTTTGGCCCAAGCCTGTGTAATGGCTTTTGATTTGGCCTGCTCTAAGAGAACAGAGTACTGTTTCTCTACAGTTGTTCCATACAAGATATATACCATAACATAATCATTCTCAAGCTTAGTAATAGCCATCCTGTTGGTCTTTTCCTGTGTCCATTCCACAGAGAAATTAACTCCATTGGACAGTGTTTTGAATTCTGCCCCAATCCCTGCTGCTTGGAGATCTGCAGCGGCCATTGCTGTTTCCTGTTTTACAAAATAATGAACATCTTTTCCTTCTTGAGTTAAAGCCAGTGGCACCACTAAGGAATTGTTTAATAATAGAGACATCACATTGCTGCTGGGTTGGAGTTGTTCTGAAAGAGTCACGACAGCTTTACCTTCACGAACAGACAACAACAACCCATCGCCAAAAACTCCACTAGCTGGCGCCACCTTCTGGAGCTCCGCCCTCTCTGGAGGCATCATGTCGGAGGGGGTAACAGTTGACATGGTAAGGAAGTTTGCGGAGTCTCGTTCAAAGGCACACTGGAAGACAGATGTAACAGGAAGAAGTCTCCGTGAAGCGGTATAGCGATGCCAGTCGGTGCCCTTGTGAATTTGCCCATCAAAGGTGATTGAGGGAATCAAGCTCTTCATGTCATATCCAAGAACATTCATCCAAGAAAGAATATCTGAAAAGTAAAAGTAATTTAATTATTAGCTGCAATGGAATACAAACACCAGGGAAATTTTCAATTAGCACAAAAAATGTTCATTTAAATACAAATACAAAAGAAATGTTCCAAGCACTAATCAAAAAATACAAAAGTGACTTCATACTAAATCAGTATTTTCCTATTATAATTTTTCATTGGTTCTTTACAAGAACATTTTAAAACAAACCACTACATACCCTTCATGTCCAACTCCTCATAATGTTGTAGAACTGCAGTTGGGTTTTGCAGCACATAGGACTGGATGCTCTGTGGATTGTGCAGCAGCTCAGTTTCCACTCTATGGAAAATGTCTCTATAACTTGGGGTAAGATATCTGCCTGTCATAGGGTCATAAAGACGGTCCCCCATGAAAACCAGTCCAGCCTCCCCATCATACAGTTTTCCATGGAAACCAAACATGAACTCAAAATGTGGTGGTGAATCTATTTCCACATTTCCAAAAGGTTCGTAAGAGATTTGTTTGACAATCATGCCAACGGAATCAAATATGGCAACAGGTGAACCCATTGGGTCAGTGGCAATGTAATAGTACCTGTCACCTTTTTCCATTGCCATAAGGCGATTCGATCCATCATAAAACAGTACTGTTGTCTCATATGAAGAGTGATTATATATGTGTGTAACAAGATTCTTATTAAGCACATTGCCATAATAGAACTGTACAAAAGCTCCATCACTGTCTTTCCTAGCGATGAGACGACTGTGTGCATCATAGTAATACCATATCTGTCTTCCATCGCCATTGGTCATACGTGTCAGCTGACCCTGAGAATTATACACAAATACATCCCTGTTTCTTTGGATCAAAAACCCATCACCATCAAACATGTATGTGTGATCTCCGTAGGAAACAAGGCGATCACTGTTATCAACAAGGACCTCCTTGAGACGACCAAATTGTGATACTGTGGCTAGGTTACCATTGGTATCATAGGTGTACTTCCATGATGACTGGCCCTGCAGTAATACATCCACTATGTTGTCATCAATGTCATAAGAATAGTCAAAAGCCTTTTCATCTCCCCTGCCTATTTCTCTGGACCAGCGCTGTAGCCTGCCAACACTATCATATGTGATAGCCATGTGGTACACCTGCTCATTATTGAACTTGTATTGCACTTCATTAAGGCGACTGTATTCATCAAATGCCTTTGTAATCTCAACATGTATATTCCTGATCACCACTTTGTTATACTGTGGATATGAAAACACAAAGGAACGCATGGTCAGAAGTTTCCCAGTGGTATTGTTATAGCTCAACTTCAGTGGAACCAATTCATTGGAGCCAATGGTTGCTTTGAGAGTAGAGATCCTAAAGTTGTTGTCATAATCATACTCAAACCTGCCTTGAATGTATCTCCTATCCTTAAATGTAATCCCATATGAAGTTGCAAATTGCTCTGAAGGTTTATAATCCAGAAGACAGCCAAAGTTTCCACTTTGAAGGTCATAACCTGTCCGAAGTTTGGACTTCTCGTTGTATAAATGCCTAATTGTTGTTTCTCCAGATATCACTTTCTCCAGGAGTGCCTTTTCATTATAATAATAGTACACCCTCCTAAGATTACTGGGATACTGAATCCTTAGTAACCGTCCATCACTGGTGTAATCTTCCAAATATGGCATCTGTGTCCCTGGTAACCTATATAGGTATCTATGGAAACCTACAGAGACTAGCCTATCAAAACTGTGGGTTCCACTGTTGGGCGTTGTCAATTTGGCCAGGTTGCCATGGAGATCATACTTGAAGTGATATCTCTTTCCACTTGGTAAGGCTATTTCAGTTGGCTAGTTAAAACAAATATAGTGTAAGGTTAGTCATAATCAGAAAAAGATTTTCAATACAAACAAAGACAACAAATATAAATGATTAAATTTAACATTTGGTACAATTTACATGTACCTAAATATAAGCTCGCATTATACTGCATTTCAACCAAATTCTATTATGTAACCTGCAAATTGAAAACAAAAATACTAGGAAAGCACTCAGAGAGCACAGATCTCTGCTAGCTCAATACACATTATTACTAAATGAATGAATTGCCACCAAAATATAACTGATTTGAAGGTAGCTCAATTTTTACCTATCCTGAAAATACGATCAAAATCCATCCACAACTTTTTTCGAAAATATATTGCTAACAAACAACCATGCTGCCAAATCAATACAAAAAATTATTCTCTTGGTGGAGGTAAATCTAAGCTCCGTACCTTATCACCTCCCCTGTACATCCACATCTGGGTGGCACCGTTACTCTTCACCCTCTTATTCAACTGGCCGCGTGCGTCGTAATCCCAGCGCTGCGTTAAATCTCCTTTCTGCCATTTGACCATACGTCCCTGTGGGTCCAGAGTGACATTGACAGGTTTTAGATTCAGAGAAGATACAAAAGCCTCGGCCTGGCCTGCAGAGTTATATATAATGGTGAGGAGTTCTTTCCAGTTAACGTCCATAATTGTCTCAGTGTTGGCCTCTCTGTCGTATTCGATAGTCAAAACATGCTCTCCATTGACCTGAAAAAGACGATATCAAAATGACATACCTGTATTACCTAATGTGCACAAATTTCAGTCTATCCAAATTTTAACATTAAACAGGATATATTCTATGTTTAAATCAATTTATATCTTGGGCAGCATGCTCTTGAACAATTGATAAAACAAAATGCATCACTGACCGCATGGATCTTTATTTTTAAACTAGCTGTAGTCTGTAACTTTCAATAAGGGGGAACTCTATCAAACCTACATTGCATTCAACAGTTTAGGAAACACGAGAGAACTAATGAAATATTCACTTTGAAAACTTCTACACATAAGATACATAGAATCTAGGCTTTTCCAACACAGGGGCATGACACAATTCTTAATAACTACTGGAGCCTGAAATTCTAAGAGTAATTATGCATACATGGGGTGTTGAACACTAAGCAGACAGAGGAACAGGATAAGGCTTAACTGTATCCCAAATCATATCAATGGATCTTAACCAGTTCTGTTAGTATACAGTGCCATTTCACGCCCAAGCATGTTAAGAGGAAAAATTTAAAAACATGCTTTCACATTCGCTTCCACAGGATGGTTCATTCTGAGCAACTCAAATTTGTCTCCTTATAGTTTTTCTTACTTCCTGCCACCATCATCCCCATGAACATTCCTGTATGGAAACAAGTGAAGCCCAAGCAGAAGCTTAAAGCCTTAAAACATAGCAAGAAAAATTTCCCAAGCATCACAAATTGTGCAAAATGCAGCCAACTAAAAGTGCAATCTTTTCTGTTGAATCAAAAATTTCTTAAGGTGCTTTTGTTCTTGAACAATAATTGCCCAAGTATTTGTCTTTCAGAAATTTGCTCATTTGTTACATTAATCTGCATGTTACAGAGATAACTCCTTTTATCATTTTCTTTATATTTTGTTGATAAAGAAAACAAGAGCTCATTCCAAAGAATAGAAGATCCAATTCAGAATAAGTAAAGACCCAGTCATTGTTTTCTTGGGTTAATAGTTTCTAACTAAGCAAGTTAGTGGCAGCGTACCAGTAGTAATTTGACTCCTATCATTTCATGCTGGTTAGCATGCCTGTTGCCATGCCTCGTACGGTGCGATTCGCCTACCCTCAGTCGCCGACCAATTCTCTCGACCTTCTTGCTCCTCCTGCTTTTTCCATCCCGTCTCAAATAAAAGCGCCACTCAAGTTTGTGCAGGAGGTTGTCTGGACCCAGAATTTTCCGTTTCACTTGCATCCTGTGCTCTGTGTCCAGCAATGGGTGAGTAGCTGTTTCCATGGTAACAGCTAAATTGTTGGGGTACTCGACAACTAAAGACCCATCATTTGAATAAGAAATATTTGCCCTCAAGTTGCCTAAAAAGCAAAACACACCACATCAAGCTTAAGTTTGGAAAAAAACATGCATTGGCATCACAGTGATCTTTGAACATTTAAAATTCCCACACTAGACAAAGTGACAAGCATGCTTTATAAAATATATGGTACCAAACACATCATAATCTTTCTCCATTTACATAAATTATAAAAAAGAAACGAAACAAAAGTGCATTTATTGGTGATGATAGTTGGACAGAAACAACAAAATATATAAAAACAAAGTTCAATATTTAAATAAGATATTTGTTTTAACCAAAAAAAAATGTGTATAAAACAATAAATATAAGGTAAAGAAAATCCCACCCCAAACCCCCAAACTAATAGAAGCTTAGAAGCTAACAATAGTAAAAGATGCTGGCTAAATCAATGCAAAAATTTCGAGAGAAAATTTAAAAATACAAATGATAAAATCACATAAAATCACAGATTATATCAAGACTAACGATTTTCATAATCACTGTATATAATTTCAGATAAATATATGATGTCAATCATTATTTATTATTAATAATTTTTCATTTGCATATCATATAATGTGTGTCATTCATTGTTGATAATCAAACAGCCTGACCCAAGGATGGACTTCAACACTTCCCATCATGCAAAGTCAATGGGGCCTCTTTGATCAACAAGTTGTTACCATTTCATGTGACAAAGAGACCACAATCATGCATCATTCTTTCCTGGGAGACAAAACATAGTTTTTAGTAAAAGGAAATAATAATACTTCCCTTAATAAGGGAGGTATCAAATGAATTTTCCCATAAATACTTTTCAAACAATTAGTCAAAAGATATTACTGTTGTTAATTTCCTTCATAAAATGATGTTTTTTTTTTCACAATGATATTGATGACAACCCCCAGTCCCCCACCTCCTCAATCCTGGGTCAAGCTAGACTAACAAAGCAGCGAAAGCAACTTGCCATGCAGGTACGCCAGCTGGTTGCCATTAGTTGCCATGGTTACCACATCAGCAGCATCAGTAGCAACCTTGACCACTGCACCTGTTGATGTAACATCAGTTTCCACGTTTGTCACCTCTCCCGTTGGCTGAATGACATGCGACACGCGGCCGTTGTCATCATACTCGTAGAAATAAGTGTGTTCACTATCGGTCCTCTTGGAGAATAGCAACCCACTACTGCTCAGATAGGTGAACGATACTGAATAATTTCCTGGAACTGTGAAGGTCTCCAGTTGACCTAAAGGATTCATTTTAACCTTTGACCTCTGACCTCCAGGTGACACAATTTCTTTGGCCCAAGTTGTGTAATCTCTTACAATCCTCAACTGGTTATTGTTTGGTCCTGTGACTGTGGTGAGTTTCCCATAGTATGAGTTGACACTGTATGTGAAGCTGTAGACTACAGTATCAGTCATTAGATTCTTGGTGGAGCGATGTTGCCCATATCTATTGAATGTGTACACTTCATGTGTCCCTGGGGACATGACTTCATAATGGCGGTAACGGTTGGCAGTTGGTAGAGAAGACACAATGGAGTGGACTCTCAGGTTTCCCATGTCAGCCACATGGAGGACATTGTCTGGTGTCACAGTCAGAGCTGTTGGTGTGTTCAGCAGAGCCGAGGCAGCCAGGGTTTCCTTAGTATCAAAACACTTACATTCTGGGTCCTGGCAGTTACACCTGGGAGTACCACCTACGATATGAGATATCAGACCTGAGGTGGACACCACCCTGACACGATTCACATACTGCTTGTCACTCTCTACGATGTACAGCTCTCCCCATGGTCCAAATGCAATATTCTGGGGAGAAATCAAAGTCGCCCTTGTTGCCACACTGAGCCTGAGGCGCTCGTCTGATAGCAGCCCTAGTCCAGTTTTCTGGATGTCTTCAGGCGGGCAGTGTGGTGGGTGGCCAGCGGTCACTACAATCTTCCTCTCAGGGGTCATCCTCAGGACCATGTTATTGTCCAGTATGTGGAGGGTGTCATCCAGGGGGTTAATACTGAGGGCAGTCGGCCAGTGAAGTTTGACCTGGAACAGAATAAAACATACAAAGTGTTAAAGATATAGACATAATACCTTAAAATAAGGTTAAATTTTAATATGATGTGAGTATTTTCAGCAAAATCTATTTGGCAGTGTTAAATATTTCCCTTAATTCAGCAAAAAATTTCATTAGATGTGATATGCATTCAATGATAATTTAAAAACATCAGCATTCATTTTCTTAAAAAGAAGTGTACCTTTTAATCCCCTTAGTTGACCCAACTTGAGTAGTGATACAGAAACAAGATGAAAATTTGCTGTTGCCAAATAAACCATTTTTAACTACCTGTACCTCTTTACCTACAAACCTTCAAGTGGAAATCAAACTCTAATTGACCTTCCCTATAGACAGTCCTACCTGTGCAATGTCTGCTGGTTCCTGACATGGCAGAGGGTTCCAGTCTCCAGGTTGTAACTGAGAACCCAGCACAGTGCTGATGTGGCCTGTCTTGTTGATGGAACGGATGTTGACGCCATCAACAAAGTACACAATGCCATCTTTGTTGATAGCAATACCTTAGAGGTAAGAGAATAATTTTGATCGTGATTATGTCTGATAACAGCTGTAACAATACCTCAGAGAAAAGAGAGCCTTATGGTGATGATAGTAAAAAGTCAATTGTCTCTAGAAAAACTTAACATATTTTTACCCATGAGACCTGACATATGAACCTGTCTTACCTTATAGTTTAACATCTTTTTAAGAGACAGTGAAAAATGTCACTGAGAAAACTCCATAGCAGATGCAAATTTGGTTCACACATCTATTTAAACAATTCTCAATTCAACAATTCTCACCTTTAGGATGTGTGAGTCTTGCCTGTGAGGCTAGCTTCCCATCCCCACACCTGTCTCTGTCCCCAGGGACGCACTGCTCCCCCGTCCCCGCGATGATCTCAAGGTTGCTGTCCAGATCTCTGACGGGACCCATCGTCTTCACTCGCAGGACTTTCTTACTGTGAGGATCCGAGATGTACAGTTTGCCATCCAAGGGGCTCACCGTCATGAAGTATTTGTATGGGACGGTTTGCGAGCTGAAGATTGTGAAATTTAGACTCTGAATTACTGTGAAACATAAATGAAATATTGTGCTGTATTAGACATGACAGCATTACAGACTAGTGTTGGATTCCTATTAATTCAGAAATATCTTTAATGTGAAAGTAATTTTCACCAAAAGTAATTCACAAATATGAAAAAAAATTTGCACATTTTTTCATAAATATATTAAATACAACATTTGAAAAAAGGATAAAAATTCTGATGATGTAAAGAAAGTTTGCAAACAGTTTCCACATCTAATTTTCCAAAGCTGTAAAACTCACCTCAATTCTAGAATCCTATCAATCCTCTGACGATCCGGCGACAACTTCCTGACATAATTGTAGTCTCCCACATAAAGGCTCCCATCTCTCCCGCTGGCCAACGCCACTGGGGCCAGCAGCTTGCTGTCAGCGGCATCACCGTCACAATTAGTACAAGTCACAGAGCGCTGGCGGCCATTACCTAAGATGGTCTTGAGATTCTTGGGTTTCTCCTTCAAGTAGATGTTGGTGCCATCTCCCTTGTGTAAAATACCTGAAAGAAGTTAAAAAGTGAACATTTATGTCTTGATCTTCTTCCTTATCTTAACAAGTATTTGCAGAAACATTTGAACAACCCTTGGTTAACTACTACTAAAACCAATGTTATATTTTTACATTGCTTAAGTAATTGCTTTGTTTATATAAAGCTCTAATGACATTCAAGTTCAAAATAATTGAAAACAGGTTTTTGAAAAGATTTTTTTTATTTTTGCCTCAAGTTAAAGCTTCATTATGGTTCTCTAAAAGTCACACTCACTTGATATGCCAGAAAATATTATTTTAATATCATAATTAAAATCTTTTCATGCTGACATGTAAAGATTTTCCATTTGAAACTTTCAAACATTTTTGTGGTACCTTCTTGGAAATTATAAGTGTGATGGATATCCAGATTCCAGCCTCCTACTTCAGAAGAGGTGAGGTCGTAACCACTCATGGTGGCAGTTCTAGTCTCCCAGAATATGTGTGAACAGCCCTGGTACTGGTACCCTACCTTGACTGAAATCAGGAGAGGATAATTCACATAAAATTACATCATTTAAAACTGCAATATTATAGAAATTAACAAATATTCCAAAATAAAATCCTTACCATTCCATTATTCCATTTCTTTTATTTGATATATTTACACTTGTTCCTGGCTTAAATTTTATGCTCTTTACCCCATCTTCAGCAAGTATGGGGTTTTTAAAAGGTTAAAAATGGAGTTTCTTTTAAAAAATTTCTCTTTCTGATAACTAGGAAAAAACCTTTCTGGCACCTACCTGAGGCAGTAACAATTCCATACACTTTCTGTTTATAAGCATTGGTCCTGTCCCAGGCAAACCTGTACTTCAGACCACGGTCAGCCTCAAACAATTTCTCCAGGACAATCCCTTCCACGGTCACCCTGAGGTGGACGAGGGCCAGTGTCTGGGGGATGAGTTCAGGGGTCAACTGGATCAGGATACTGGACATGTAGCCAGAAGTTTTACTGCTGTGGTAGACCAGGTGGAGATTGGTGCCAGGGATGGCGATGGACTCCTGGAGGACCTGGAGAACAACGGGAATTATCCAATGATTTTATAACTCAAGCTGGAATTTTAACATTGTTAATCCTTTTTGTAACATTGAAATGTAAAACATTTTTCTTTAACTGTGTTTATAAGCTTAGGTGCATGGTGGCAGTGATAGCAAAAACAGCAGCATGATAAAATATATCACTGTAATTTTCCTTGATTAGCAGCATGTAACAGCTGTTGATGTTTCAGGAATTTGGCATATGTGCTTATTTACATTTATATAAGATGTCATAAATATATATTAGTAAAGAGTCAAAGCTTTCTAGCATTTGTGGCAAATTAAATTACCTGTGATTCAGGAATGATGGCACTCTCAGCTGGACAGGATCCAAGCTGTGTGTGTTGCCATGTGGACAGTACCAGTGGTTTGATAGTATTGGTGTCGTACTCTACAGCACAAGGGTGAGGGGTCTCAACCTCATTATCCCCCTCTAACACCAAATTGATTGACTCCATGGTAACCAGCTGATTCCATGGCACCATGACCGTAGCCATCTTGGTTTTGAATGGTTGACGCTGGAATTGGAGTGTTACAGAACCTCCACCATTCACCAAGATGTCAAATCTGAAAGTGGTGAAAAACTTAATAGGTTAACAACATATCATAAACACACTGATATGTGTATTTTTTGTACACCATTATAAAATGTACAGCCCTCCAGCAAAATTTATACATATTGTCACCAACATATACAACAGTATACAATTTGAGTGATTTTTTAGTATACAATTTGAGTGATTTTTGAAAGTACATGACATGTAAGAAATTCTTAAATCATTATAAAGTTCATGGCATACTGCACTAAAATTGAATCCATTTCTAGAAATACTCTTTAAGTTATTCTACTCACAGCCCCAGCTCCCTGGTCAGTGTGAAGCCATAGAGAGGCTGTGTGACTACGCTGACCCTCACCCCTATCAGAGGGGTGCCGTCCTTGGCATACACTCTCCCTCTGATCACAGACACTTGACTGAAACCAAAATCACTTAGCCTAAATATTGTATCTATATGAGGAAAACAGGTGGCCCTGTCTATATATTTTCTTAGTGTTTTCATAATCTGCTAGGCAGGAAAGTGCTGTTTATCATAAAATTATTTAAATATATTACTACAATTTTTAAAAATTTTATTTAAACACTTGCTCCTGTTAATTTCAACATAATTAGGCAGGTATCTGATACATGTTGATATATAAATTGAGATCCATCCTATTGTTTTCAGTTCATCCTACCTCTCATTAAAGGACCCTGTGTGTGCAAACTTCTGCACACTCTGTTCCTCCACCAAGAACCTCATCTTGTCAAAGAAGGAGGCGGTGCTGCTGGGGGGCTGTTTCCGTAGCAATATCTCCAGGGGGTCTGGTGACATCACACAGTGGGGGCTGTCCTTACACTCCACAGTAAGACAACAGTCAGGGTCCTGGCAGTCCAATAGACCATCTGGAATAGGACAGCCAGGTGATTATCAGAGACACACATTATAACAATGTATCCAACTTCCTTGCCAATTCTAACACTATCTTTTTAGAGATTTTAAGTATCTATAATCAATTCAGCATTTTGGTTTTATGCATAAAGGTAACTGTAAAGATTTTTTTATATCATACTTAAGACTTAAGTAGCCAGGACTGGATTCAACAAATGCTAACTTTATAAACAAAGCTCATGACATAATTATCTCTAGCAATTCACAAATCTGCAAGGGTGTATCTACAGAAAATAGCGACTATGCAGCAATCACTGAAACTGCTCCCTGTCTGAAAACAAAGGACACTAACTTTGTTGCTATTATATTATCTCTTATCTAAGACACCTCTGTAAGTGGTGTCCATTCTGCCATACCCCACATACACTACTATATATGTGAGTGTGACATACCTTCATCATTATCCAGATTGTCTCCACACTGTACCTCTCTGGACAGACTACAATCCTCTCCCTTCCAGCCATCTGCACAGTTACACTGCCAACTACCTGAGAACACCTGACACCTGCCATGATTACTGCAGGATCTGGGACAGCCATCTGGAAGACAGACATTTGTAGAACTAACTACAAGACTTTTATCATGGCTTGAGACTTAGCAAGGTTGTATCTTAGGTATATTTACACACAGGAGTGGATCTTAAAGCAAAGCAAGGTATTTTTTAATCTACTTACCTGTGACTTTGTTAAACTTACAGATATGAGATTAACCTTACGAGGGCTTAGGGGAGTCTTCATTCTGTAATTGCTTTTTTAAAATTCAAATACGAAACATGGTCCACAAAACAGAACACTTGATATTTAGATTCAAACACAGTCACAATGTGAAATGTGACAAGTACGCACCAAGAGAGCAATATTTCCCATTCCAGCCAGGGTTGCACATACAGGTGCCATTGTCACAGAAACCATGTACGAGGCAACGTGGATCGCNTAATGTTGTAAGCGACTTGAATAATACACGTGTGTTCCAGCATGGCGGCTTACAGAGTTAGCACGTTTATGTTACAGCATGTAACAGCTGTTGATGTTTCAGGAATTTGGCATATGTGCTTATTTACATTTATATAAGATGTCACAAATATATATTAGTAAAGAGTCAATGCTTTCTATCATTTGCAGTAAATTATTTTACCTGTGATTCAGGAATGATGGCACTCTCCGCTGGACAAGATCCAAGCTGTGTGTGTTGCCATGTGGACAGCACCAGTGGTTTGATAGTATTGGTGTTGTACTCTACAGCACAAGGGTGAGGGGTCTCAACCTCATTATCACCCTCTAACACCAAATTGATTGACTCCATGGTAACCAGCTGATTCCATGGCACCATGACCGTAGCCATCTTGGTTTTGAATGGTTGACGCTGGAATTGGAGTGTTACAGAACCTCCACCATTCACCAAGATGTCAAATCTGAAAGTGGTGAAAAACTTAATAGGTTAACAACATATCATAAACACACTGATATGTGTATTTTTTGTATACCATTATAAAATGTACAGCCTTGTAGCAAAATTTATACATATTGTCACCAACAGTATACAATTTGAGTGATTTTTTAGTATACAATTTGAGTGATTTTTGAAAGTACATGACATGTAAGAAATTCTTAAATCATTATAAAGTTCATGGCATACTGCACTAAAATTGAATCCATTTCTAGAAATACTCTTTAAGTTATTCTACTCACAGCCCCAGCTCCCTGGTCAGTGTGAAGCCATAGAGAGGCTGTGTGACTACGCTGACCCTCACCCCTATCAGAGGGGTGCCGTCCTTGGCATACACTCTCCCTCTGATCACAGACACTTGACTGAAACCAAAATCACGTAGCCTAAATATTGTATCTATATGAGGAAAACAGGTGCCCTTGTCTATATATTTTCTTAGTGTTTTCATAATCTGCTAGGCAGGAAAGTGCTGTTTATCATAAAATTATTTAAATATATTACTAGAATTTTAAAAATTTTTATTTAAACACTTGCTCCTGTTAATTTCAACATAATTAGGCAGGTATCCGATACATTTTGATATATAAATTGAGATCCATCCTATTGTTTTCAGTTCATCCTACCTCTCATTAATATTGCTCATGTTAATGTTTACATAATACACTTTGATATATAAATGGTGTGATTCATGCTATTCTGTATTGTCCACCATACCTCTCATTAAAGGACCCTGTGTGTGCAAACTTCTGCACACTCTGTTCCTCCACCAAGAACCTCATCTTGTCAAAGAAGGAAGCAGTGCTGCTGGGGGGCTGTTTCCGTAGCAATATCTCCAGGGGGTCTGGTGACATCACACAGTGGGGGCTGTCCTTACACTCCACAGTAAGACAGCAGTCAGGGTCCTGGCAGTCCAATAGACCATCTGGAATAGGACAGCCAGGTGATTATCAAAGAGACACACATCATAGCAATTTACCCAACTTCCTTGTCAATTGTAACACTATCCTTTTAGAGATTTTAAGTATCTTTAATCAATCCAGCATTTTGGTTTTATGCACAAAGGTAACTGTAAAGATTTTTTATCATACTTAAGACTTAAGTAGCCAGGACTGGATTCAACAAATGCTAGCTTTATAAACAAAGCTCATGACATAATTATCTCTAACAATTCACAAATCAGCAAGGGTGTATCTATAGAAAATAGCGACTATGCAGCAATCACTGAAACTGCTCCCTGTCTGAAAACATAGAACACTAACTTTGTTGCTATTAAATTATCTCTTATCTAAGACACCTCTGTAAGTGGTGTCCATTCTGCCATACCCCACATACACTACTATATCAGTGAGTGTGACATACCTTCATCATTATCCAGATTGTCTCCACACTGTACCTCTCTGGACAGACTACAGTCCTCTCCCTTCCAGCCATCTGCACAGTTACACTGCCAACTACCTGAGAACACCTGACACCTGCCATGATTACTGCAGGATCTGGGGCAGCCATCTGGAAGACAGACATCTGTAGAACTGACTACAAGACTTTTAGCATGGCTTGAGACTTAGCAAGGTTTATCTTAGGTATATTTACACACAGGAGTGGATCTTAAAGCAAAGCAAGGTATTTTTTTAATCTACTTACCTGTGACTTTGTTAAACTTACAGATATGAGATTAACCTTACGAGGGCTTAGGGGAGTCTTCATTCTGTAATTGCTTTTTTAAAATTCAAATACGAAACATGGTCCACAAAACAGAACACTTGATATTTAGATTCAAACACAGTCACAATGTGAAATGTGACAAGTACGCACCAAGAGAGCAATATTTCCCATTCCAGCCAGGGTTGCACATACAGGTGCCATTGTCACAGAAACCATGTACGAGGCAGCGTGGATCACATGACACCTGGTTGCACACGGCGCCTGCCCAGCCTTCGTCACATACACATCTCTGCCCGCTACAATGACCATGTACGCACTGCAGACTGCAGCGCTCTGGAAGATAAACATCAACATCTAAACTTAGTTCCAGTCTTTTTCTTACAACTTGTTACTGAATAAAAATGAGGCTAAAAAATTATACAGTATCTGTCAATAAATAAAACTGCAAAAACTCATATTGAAAAGATTAAAGGATTAAAGTTGCAACTTTTTCATGTGTATACTGATTTATTACATTTAGCAGAAGGATACCTAAACATAAATAAACGTCAACTTAAAATAGACCCCCTTTTAAGCAATTTAATATGTTCAAAGCTTGCTAATTATAAATTATTTTTACATATGTCATCATAAATAAATCAAAATATCCAATAACTTTGTCAAAAACCTACCAATTTCACAGTATTCCCCAGCCCAGCCTTCCTCACACACACATGCATCCAGATGCATGTCGTACACTCCATGCTGCGTGCAGTTCTTGCGACACATATTGGGGATATTTTGTACTCTAGGCAGACTACAGTCTGAGCCTGTGTGGTCCTCGTTACAGTAACACTGCCCCTGGACGCACACGCCATTCCCAGAACAATTGGAAGGAATACAGTCAACTGAGGAAAAAATAAAAGAAATTAAAATATGTGTAATATAGTATTTTTAGACTGAAGGTCTTATTGGAATTTTAAGATATTCTTGAAGAAGTACGGAGAACTATAACTTTTTGTTTTCTTACGTAACTCTTTATCTTATACCCTCAGATATAAATTCCTTCTATTTAGCTAAGACATAAAAGAGGGGGCATAAAAGATAGACGCCAGCTGATGTATGCCTGGTGTGTATTGTGATGAAGTGTGAAAATTGTGTTTTGTCTCAACTAACACAACACCGTGCTGATGTGACAGCAGTGAAGATTTCAGCTATCTCAACCACTGCAACACAGCTTGTCATTTACTCTCTGGGAAATCATACAAAAACCAATCAGTAAGCTCTGTCTAGCATCATTTCACTAAGTAACTCTACTCTTTAACATGGCTGCATCTGTCTGATAATCCTATTGTCTTCACCTGCTTGGGCTGCAAGCATTATGTCTATGGAGAAGTTTGAGATAAGTATAATAAATCATCAGCATATCTCCCCTACCTTCCCTGCAGTCCTTCCCCTTGAACCCTGGTGAGCAGATGCACTCTCCACGGATACATTCCCCATTCCCGCTGCAGTTTGGCACCTCACACCGGTCCACAGCCACAGAGCACTCCTTGCCCTTCCAGTTACTGTAACACTCACATTCTCCTCGAACATAGATCCCACGGCCATTACATAACACTGGACACACAGCTACAGGGAGAAATAGATACATTTAAGGTCTATTTTTATGTGGAACTAGTCAAGTACACCCTGAGAGGCAGAGGTGTCTGGCATCTTTCTTTTTCTGCTATCAGGATACATTTTCTGTTTCTGTGAGTTTTCAGGGACCTCGATAACTCAGGGTGTTACAATAGGATATGCAAACAAATAATTTCCATGAGATAAACTCAATTGAAATGGAGCGTGTGAAAGTGAACAATTCCTTTACACATTTTGTTTACATGTTTTACTTCAGTAAACTACAAAATAGAGCAGCTGACTTACTCTGTTAAATGGAAATAATATATTTACAGAGTAGCACTTTTAAATGATTTATTGGATTTAATTAAATAATTCATTAAAACATTAATATATTTAAGTAAAATATAATAAGCAAATTTACTTCATGAGCAATTGTCTGTCTCACTGCTGAATGGGAATTATTTTATTTTTCATGAAAACATCAATATATGAAAACACCATTAAAAGCAGCCTTACTCTGTGAGCAGTCCCATCCTTCATATCCAGGGAAGCATGTACACTGGCCATTTGTACACTCTCCTCTGCCTAGACAGTCCTTGGGGCAGGTGCTGTCCACTTTGTCTGCAATAACCACACAGTGTCACATGGTTATTTCCATATTCATAGTTTATTATAAAGAACATGTTTCAGAAAACTACTCTTTCTCTTACGACAAAATTTTAACCAGTTTTGACCCAGACTAAGTAAGTAGTAGTCCATTTGTTTGAAATTGTGCACCCTTTTAACCTTTTATAACAAGAAAGGAATGAGTTCTATTGAAGGCCAAATTTAGAAAGAATTTTTGTGGACTACTACAGATTTATTCTGAAAGAATTTTTTTTTAAAGCTAAGATCAAATTTGATCATTAGTTCTTCTGTAAAACAAGTCCCGACCTTTGGCTAGAGGATAAAAAGTGAAACAGGAACCTCTGGGAAATTTCTGGACACAGAAACTTAGTATGCCAAATGCACTTAAAAGTAGAAGATACACTATGAATCACGGTGCATGTGTGATAAATAAGTAAATGTCATATACAAATACACCATGGTGACTTATATTTCAGCAGACGTTGATAACAAAAGATCCTGGCATGATGTATCTGGATTTCATGTAGGACATGCTTGTTTGCATGATACTCCATGTGTGAATCTTTTGTTCTGAACATCAGTTGTGGTAGAAGACAAGATACTGACAATGTTGCGGACATAGATGGTGTATCGTTTCTGGTACACCAAGCTTTTTATAATCTCAGCTATTGATTACCACAGTTGTTATGTATAGAACAAAACACTGGCAAAACTTGATGTAATCCAATCGACGTGTTTTTTATATACAGTTCTTTGAATTCACAGTAGAGAGAGAGAGAGAGAGAGAGAGACTCACCATGTTTTGAGCTAACAACAGAGACAGTGTTTGGGATCTCCACATCATTATAAACCATCATGTACCATAGCCCTGGCTCCAAGTACTCGATGAAGGCAGTGTCTGTCACTTGGTCTTCTGAAGAATCCTGGAATCACAAAAATACCCATTATTATTGACAGTTTGAAATGTAATACTTGCTATTAAATTTGATCCCTTTAAAATATCCCCTTTATAAAACAGGTTTCAGGGACAAAGATATTTGCTTATATTCTGTTTTTTACATGTTTTTTTTTTTACCTTGTTAAATTTTGAATTTCATTGAGACATAACAAGACAGACTCTATGCAGACATTTAATTCCTTAGTTTTTTCCCTTTAATTCTGCTTGGACAATGACAAGGGGTTCTCTAACTTGGATTTTTTGGCCATACAACACACATATGCATGCTTCTTGCCAATATGTTTATTTTACACTCTACGACTAAAGCCTTTTTTAAAGAAAACAGACTTAATATTTTGCAGACTCTTAAACTGTAACTACAGTTCCCCATAAGCATGATCTAATCACACTGAGGAAGAAAACAAGCTGGTTATATCTCTTTCGTGTTTGAAATGAGTATAGAACTTGACATTTTGTATTTAGTATGCAGATGTATTGTACAAGCAGTTCCACTTTGGGAAACAGATACAAGCGGTTCCAATGCCCTGTATGGTCTCTGTGCTGGTTTTTAATGTTGGGTTTTAATTTGCCAAGTCATTGACACTGGATGCTTTGTCAACAAGATGAATAATTCATATGCTGTTGTTCTTGATGTTTGGCTGGTCATCAATAACAAACGGATCACTACTTGTCCACCTGCTCCCACTACCAAATATCCAAAAGTCAATGACCAGGAAACAGCATTCCATCTTTGAATACAAGCTCCATTTTTTGTAAAATAATAAATTATTACATAGGAGAATGACTTTTACTTTTGGACAGAAGAAAAAAGTGATCAGTGCACCAAGATTAAAAACTCTAAGAAACCACTAGCTTTTTTTCTGACTTAATAATGACAGCAATGATAACATGCCTGTAGTCATGTCTCACATAACTGCCCTGAAATCATTTCTGAAACCAATGTGCCAGATCCTTTCCCTGTGGATATCACCCTTTATGTTATGCAATAATGATGTCTAAAGCATCCAAGCATCACTTCCTCAAAGCAAACAGAATACTAATCTGGGACTAATGGCTGCCACAGGGGGAATTGCATTCTGCCTTATGTGCTGAAAATGTTTTAGCAAAGGCCACGGTTTATTACCACATCGAGAATTGACAAGGTTAACATTTCCACAGGACATTGTCATGAATATACTATTACTTGAAAATGGAATGATGGTGTTTTTGGCTAAAAAATGTGTGCAAAATGCACAAAAACATATCTTCAAATGTACCAGCTGCCAAAATAAACATCTCCTTATTGGTTTATGTCAGACTCATGACAGAAAGTAACAAGTTTAGCTTTGTCCATTGCTCAACTGAAAGCATTCTAAATGAAAATAGCATAACCAGCAACACATTACAAAATCAGTCCTTTACTTTTGGGATTTTTCTACTTCTTTGTAGGTCAAACCCAGTTAGGCCAACAGAAAATGCCACATTTATTTCAAACATGGTAAATAAGAGCTGCAAAGTTGCCCTAGTTGTCTGATATTGCAGGGATAATGTGATTTGGCTTTTTTTTTTTACATCTGCAAAACCAAAATAAATCTATCTTTGCATTCACTGTTTCAACTTAAAAAAATTATTTGATTTGGCCTGATAAATCAACTAGATCAATACAAAAAATTTTCTTGAACACTTGAAATTGAGACCAATTACAGACACTTCTATTGGCCATTCTGATAAAATTTGATTTTTTTCCACACAAAACAGTAAAACCAATCTCCAGAACTCTGGATTGATTTAATTGGCTTCCATTCTCAGAGAGCTCACCCCATCACCCCATATGATTGGTCAATTCTCAAGAGAGTCTTTGGCGAAGCTAATCTGTATGTGCTAGAAGATTGTGTAATTCTCTGGAGAATACAACAACAATGACAAAGTTCCAAACAGTCTTAGCAGGGCAGGAAAAAAAACACCACATCTATGAACAGCTTTATTGAGTCATGGTATCAATGTCCAAAACATCTTTTTCTTTAAAAAAATTAATGAAAATAAAAATTATAAAAATAATAAATAATAAAAAAGACAATTTTCAGATTATTATCAGGAACATTGTTCATCCGTGATTGTAAACATCACGACACTTTCCACAATGAACATGCAATACAGCCATAGAACCTTCAAGAGAAGACATTCAATTCTCCCTAACAGATATGTGAACCGCACGAGAAAATACAGTTTTTGTTATCGCATGCAAATTTAATTATGGTTTTTCATTTGTTGCTGATTAAATGCCTTGCAAAAAAGTCAGAATAACAGGAAAAGGTCTCAATATGAATGTGGGTTAACACTGAAGATAGGTCGGCCCTTTTTGGTACCAACCATCTGCGCAATGCTTTTGATTTAGCTTACCTTACTGCATAATAGCCAAATTTTCAGTCTCAAATGAACTGCAACTTTATCAATTTTAGCTAAAAAAGACAGTGTGTTACCAAGGTACAGCACTGGTAGCAGCTTTATTAACCCTGAGGCAGTGGAAAGGTCCTACTACCATTTGTATTTGGGACAGGTACAGACTTACTCAAAGATACCCGCTATACCATGCCCAGAGCTTGACAACTAAAATATTTATTATTCTACTGATGAATTCTCCCTAATGGTCTATTCATGATAAGATTTATCATGTATTGACTGATATGTTGTAAAATCCTTAGAGTTATTAACGCGGAATATGGTAAATGTGGTGTTATTAACTGATATATAGGAAGATCACTTTGTGGCCTCTAGAAAAAGCCTTATCATCATCATCTCTTATTTTCCTGGGGAAACTGGCTGATGTAGGAGTCCCCCAGGTGTCAGACCTTGAGGTGAATACTGATGAGAGCCTAGAGATCATTACATGTTACAACAGGTTCTCTGAGACATTGAACTTATTGTAATAAGTGTTAACAACATTTTGATTAATGTTTATCGATGGAAAAAAGCTGGACACAAGGTTAAGAGGTATAACACATTCAACACTTCAGTGAGAAGTTCTAGTTCTTTAGAACTAACAGTAGAATTTTATATTATGGTGAGTCAAAACATCAAAATTTTTATAGACCTTTTTACTCTATTTTAGGCAATAGGCAGCTATTTTGACAATTTCATAAGTTATTATCCATCTGTCTGTATTTATATTATGAATGTAAAACTTTCTGTGTGTTATTTTGATAAAATAATTATAATCATAATAATGAAGACAACTCACCTTGGCAGAGCTCTCATCTCTCCTCCTCCTCCTCTGCTGTGATATCTTCCTTCCATCCAACATGTGGAAGAAGTCATACTGTACATAGGTGGGCTTTGAATTGAGCCGTCCATACACCCCAATAACGGCATCATCTGGCAACGTGAAGTTAAACTTGACAAATTTTGGATCAATGATGTCCAGCTGCTGGATCCAGGAATCTTTAGGAAGCACTCTTTCCTCACTGGGAGAGTCGAGAGTTACCCTGGGGATTGGCTTTGGTGTTGTGGTGGTGGGAATTGTAGAAGTTGGTAGTGTTGTGACTGAAACAAGACAGATCATAGCTACATCAATATATAAGATATACACATTTAAACAAACATCAGTGATTCTCAATTATTTTTACTGAAATGATACATATATAAATAAAACATAACGCAACAGAAGTCCAAAAGCAGCCAGAAAAGCGCCATTGGCAAACGTTCGTTATAATGATGGTAAATAGAATACTTTCAGTGGTAGGTTAGATTTCACCATTATACAAGGCAGCAAAGCTGTCAAATGTACAGACAAAAAGCAGGAAATAACTATGCACAAAATAGGCTACTGCAAATTCAGATGCAAAAGTACATAATGTTAAACTGCAAATTCAACATCAATTTTTAATTATAAAATATAAGTATCATGGATATTCAGAAAATGTGACTAGCAAAGGTCTTCAGGCCCATGGAACTTCAAAGTCACATCTTGAAAATGCCAAATTGTAAACAAGACAGCACTGTTCTGAAATGGGTTTACTTCCATTTTTAACACTTTTTTAACATAAAACAAAATGAACAGTTTACTGCCATTTTTATATGATCAACTAAGAAAATTGATGAGATGGGAAAAATATCAATAGAATAGTGTTAAATGTCCAATTTCCTCCATTCTGAGATTCTGAACATAGTAGATGATTGAATCTGACAAACTGCAATGATATGAGTTTGTTTCCATTTTTGAAACTTTATTACACAATACACGATAACAAGTTTACCATCATTTTTACATAATCAACTAATAATGTTGTAAAGATGCAGGAAATGTCAACCAAACACTTTAATGTATCTTATTAGTAAAATAATAAGACTGTTAACATGCATAAGAATTGAATCTGAGGAAATGTGAAAAAACAGCATAACTTCTAAAATAATGGCCCGATTATGCTGATTTTCGAACTCGACCTGCGTTTTAGTAAGATTGACCACTCCTGTGAGTTTAATGACAATTAGCCTATCGGTTTTTCTTATATTGTGNTGTTTCTTCGATTCGCTGCCTTCCCATCGATTCAGTTTCAAGTTTAAACGACCCTATCATAACTTCAGCATCTATTTTCGTCAATTCAATATTGTCAAACATTTCTCGTCAACGGTGTATTTAAACCAATGCTGTCACTATTTTCGTCGATGGTGTAACTATTCTCGTCGATCGTCAAACTATTTTGGTCGATCGTCTAAGGCTTCGTTCACATGCAATGTCTATTTTCTAATTTCTATTTTCTATTTGCGCTATCTTATGATCATGGTCTGTGCCCTGAATATCCCGCCGCGTAATTACTAGGAGCGCGAGCCAGTTACTTATAGTAACTTATAGTAACTGGCTCGCGCTGCCAGTAGTTACTTATAGTAACTTATAGTAACTGGCTCGCGCTGCCAGTAATTACGCCGCGGGATATTCAGTGCACAGACCGTGATCATAAGACATACCGAAAATAGAAAATAGAAAATAGAAAATAGACATTGCATGTGAACGAAGCCTAAGAGGTATAACACATTCAACAGACTTCAGTAAGAAGTTCTTTAGAAATGACAACAGAATTTTATATTTGGTGAGTCAAAACATCAAAAATTTTTTATAGACAATTTCATAACTTATTACCCATCTGTCTGTATTTATGTTACGGACATAAAAACTTCAACTTTCTGGATGTAATTTGATTTAATAATTATCATTATCATAATGAAGACAACTCACCTTGGTGGAGCTCTCATCTCTCCTCCTCCTCCTCTGCTGTGATATCTTCCTTCCATCCAACATGTGGAAGAAGTCATACTGTACATAGGTGGGCTTTGAATTGAGCCGTCCATACACCCCAATAACGGCATCATCTGGCAACGTGAAGTTAAACTTGACAAATTTTGGATCAATGATGTCCAGCTGCTGGATCCAGGAATCTTTAGGAAGCACTCTTTCCTCACTGGGAGAGTCGAGAGTTACCCTGGGGATTGGCTTTGGTGTTGTGGTGGTGGGAATTGTAGAAGTTGGTAGTGTTGTGACTGAAACAAGACAGATCATAGCTACATCAATATATAAGATATACACATTTAAACAAACATCAGTGATTCTCAATTATTTTTACTGAAATGATACATATATAAATAAAACATGACGCAACAGAAGTCCAAAAGCAGCCAGAAAAGCGTCATTGGCAAACGTTCGTTATAATGATGGTAAATAGAATACTTTCAGTGGTAGGTTAGATTTCACCATTATAAAATGACATTTGAAGGACGTCTATACTAGGGTTTTATGTGTTAACAAACTATTACTTCCTTGGCTTTCTCTGTACAACAAGGCAGAAGGGATTGCCCTTACTTTCCCTAGCCATTAACTCTGAAAATGGCACAATTACATCTGCCATCTTGGCTAAAATTGACAGGCAGCAAAGATTAATAGCAAACAATAACTGCTGTTAGAACTGTTATTACACACTGTAAAAGGAAGATGGCATATCCCTGTCTCTTGTTAAATTTCCCCATCAAGCCTTTCAAACAGTTCTGCCATAAATAGACCAGATCTCCACAAGACATGACTTTGACTTTGTGGCATGAAAAAAATCACTTCAAAATAGAAGAAAATTTGAAGAAATAATTTCCCTTAAATAACCCTTTCGTTAGGTCCAACAACCATAGGCAATTGACCAGTCATTTTCTTTAAGACCATAATAAGTCATGGCCAGTGTCTCCTTTTCAGAAACATTGTTTCTCTCATCTGCCATGTTTGTAATGTCTGATCTCGTCAAAAAAATTATATACATTTTTTGGAATTTTTTTCAGAAGGCAATTTCAACTAGGATTACCCTACATTGTATTGGTTCTTTTTGGAAAGTATGTTTTATTTATTCAAATTGTAGATCGAAAAAAAAACTTTTTTTCAAAAACCTGAATTTGAGTAATTGCAATTATTTATCCAAACATTTTCACACAATTTAACAGTTTTATTATCTCCAGTTTCACAAAACTTTCATTTTTTCCCAAACAATAATACCACACAAACCACAAAAATAAAGAGCAGAAGTTCAACAATTCATCTATCAAGTTGCCAACATGACAGAAATCAAAATCCATAGATCTGTTGTCTTGTGTGTTATTAACAATGAAATAACACCTCTTTACAATGGGAGTGTGTTCTAAGTAATATGTAGAAAATGCCTGCATGCATACAGTTGGAAACTCTGCATCATATCATGTCTACATTGTATCAAATACTGAATATGTTCACATTACAGCCTCCACATCNCATAAAAATGACATTTGAAGGACGTCTATACTAGGGTTTTATGTGTTAACAAACTATCACTTCCTAGGCTTTCTCTGTACAACAAGGCAGAAGGGATTGCCCTTACTTTCCCTAGCCATTAACTCTGAAAATGGCACAATTACATCTGCCATCTTGGCTAAAATTGACAGGCAGCAAAGATTAATAGCAAACAAAAACTGCTGTTAGAACTGTTATTACATGCTGTAAAAGGAAGATGGCATATCCCTGTCTCTTGTTAAATTTCCCCATCAAGCCTTTCAAACAGTTCTGCCATAAATAGACCAGATCTCCACAAGACATGACTTTGACTTTGTGGCATGAAAAAAATCACTTCAAAATAGAAGAAAATTTGAAGAAATAATTTCCCTTAAATAACCCTTTCTTTAGGTCCAACAACCACAGGCAATTGACCAGTCATTTTCTTTAAGACCATAATAAGTCATGGCCAGTGTCTCCTTTTCAGAAACATTGTTTCTCTCATCTGCCATGTTTGTAATGTGTCTGATCTTGTCAAAAAAATTATATACATTTTTTGGAATTTTTTTCAGAAGGCAATTTCAACTAGGATTACCCTACATTGTATTGGTTCTTTTTGGAAAGTATGTTTTATTTATTCAAATTCTAGATCGAAAAAAAAACTTTTTTTCAAAAACCTGAATTTGAGTAATTGCAATTATTTATCCAAACATTTTCACACAATTTAACAGTTTTATTATCTCCAGTTTCACAAAACTTTCATTTTTTCCCAAACAATAATACCACACAAACCACAAAAATAAAGAGCAGAAGTTCAACAATTCATCTATCAAGTTGCCAACATGACAGAAATCAAAATCCATAGATCTGTTGTCTTGTGTGTTATTAACAATGAAATAACACCTCTTTACAATGGGAGTGTGTTCTAAGTAATATGTAGAAAATGCCTGCATGCATACAGTTGGAAACTCTGCATCATATCATGTCTACACTGTATCAAATACTGAACATGTTCACATTACAGCCTCCACATCCTGTTGCTCTCTTCTGTACAACAGGGTTGCCTTGAAACATCACAGACCTTATCTTTGTATCTAACTGTGATCAATAAAGACAACTGTATGTATATTTACAAAGTACTTCAGACATCTTATGAACAGTTAAATGTATCATTACTAATGACAATATCCTTCTTTCACTTTTGCCATACATCAAGTTTATGTCATAAAGCAAAGAAATTGTTGCTTCATTGATTCTTACAAGGATTCCCATGTTCTTTGTTAAAAAGAATAACAGAGTAAAGATGAACTGTTTCTGAAACCTGTTAAGTTGATTCTAATTAGTATTATGTCACATTTGAAATAAATGACAGTTTGGAGATAAACAACTTTTCTGAAAAAGACTTCCTACTAAAATGTACTGTTATGGCAGCAATAGCATGGACTGACACACATAGAAGTTATTGTTTTAATTGCTGGTTACATGAAAATATATAAATCTTTTAACTGCATTAATATATATGAGTCAAATATAGAAAGAAAACCATACTGGACATTCTCATATATAAAAGAGATATATGAAAGATTTTTCAAAACTATCTATTTTAATCTAATTATTTGTTACTATGTTAACAACAAATACTTCTGTTTATGATGTAATTATTGTGTTTCATGCAAGCTTAAAGATAAAAAAACTGTTAATTACCACAGCAAGAGTGATGGAAACTTTTTTACTTAGTCAAATCATAATTGTGTACAAAACAAGGCATTTAGTGATGTGCATTCTAGGCTTGTGCAACTGTGTCAAGTGATATCCAGAAACCTTCAGTATGATGAAAATTATGCAAGAAAATTGGTTGTATGCTCGTTTCTATTCCTAAGTGAAATTCTCACAAAAAAAGTAATTAATAAGAAAAACCATGTGCAACACATCAATTTAAAATAGCCATTCGGTTGGATTTCTACAAATAAAAACTGCACAAAAATTAGTAATATCCAAATAAAAGTAAAATATATAAATAAAGCTAAAACATAAATAAAAAAGCTGATAAATATTTGTTAATGCACCCACTAAACTTACCCTCCTCCGTACTTATTATATCATACTCTGTTGTCGTCTGCTTTTGGTGGGTGAACGTTACTAGAACGGTGGGGGCTAAGTGAGACAACCATAGACACATATATCTTAACGACCAGTAAGCCCTTGTTGTTACAGAAAGAGGCAGTCAATAAGGGTATGCATACTCACATGCTGTTAGAAAACTTACATGCCCAATATGTGTTATGAGGAAATTAATTTTCCACCATGCATTTAATAACAAATTAAATAAGACCCAACCACATAAAAAAGAATGGTTACAAAAAAGAATGGTTAAACACCATTCAGTATAAGTTAATTCTGGGTTGTATTTGAATAAGGGATCTCACATCATAATGGACAATGGCAATATAAGAACACATTCACATTCTTAATTAATACTGATCAAATATAAAGTCATTTGCAAGGTCATGGTCATTGGACAATGTCAAGGCTTCAAAAACCCCATCAAGTGTGAAGTCAACTCACCTGATGTGTCTAGTGCTGTTCCATTGGGTAGAGCATTCAGCCGGGGGCTGCCCCGATCCCCCAACTGCCAGTCAAGATTGAGCACAGTGATTGCTGAAGGAAAGACAGAACAAGATAAATATTATTTTGAGGATCAATTTTTAATATTTTTTTCTTTTTTTTTCATTATTATTTAGTTAAGCAATGTGCACCAATAAACAGTTCAGTTATAACAAACCACTATATATTTGCATAAAAGTAATATTTCTATTTTTTATTGCCAATGCCTCATACTGCTACATGTATTTGTGATTTAACAAGGCCAGTGACTAATTCTCTTTAAGATCCCTTTCTGCAGGTTAAAATTGTGTAAAGTAACTGGATTTTATCTGTCAAATTTTCACAACAATTTATCACTCCATACTTCACTCCTCCACTTCATAAAAGATTTCAAAAACATGGCACATGCTTTCATTTTTTATTCACAAGAATTTATAGAGCATTTTAACAACCAAACATAAGGAGCTTTTTTTTTTACAAATTTAGTGCGGTATTAAATACTCATTTCACAAATGTATTCATGTTCTATGGCAAATATTTACACACAGACACACCCTCAAATGGGTAATCCAGCTGCCACCCCAGGTAAGATTCTAATTGCACAGGTATACATTTTCAACAAGCAATCAATTAAACACAGGGCCCTTCATGTGGATATCTAATGACTAGAGCCTCAGGTGTAATCACTAATGAACTCTGCTCAGATTAATTTTTTGTCGCAAAATACCAGAGGTATCTTGAAATCTGTTAATCCTCTAGGTATGTACAGGTAAAAATGTCACCAGGTTGAGGGTGAATGGGGCCAAGTTATGACAAATGTCTGAACTTATTAACTCACATACTTATGGAACTTGAAAAACTAAGTATGTAAAGTGCTGATGATCACTATTGTAAGGCACACAATTGATATGACTGTTTTTACAGGTCATTTAAACAAGACAGGTGTTTGTGTTCCACTGTTTCCTCCAATTCATGTAAATCTGAAATAATTACAGGTTTTTATAAACCTGAAACACAGGGGGATGTTGCTAGCCCAAGGCAAATAGACCTTCTACACTGGAGTAGGCGCAATTATTTTGTAAATTTTCTCAATTAATAAGTTTCTTTATCAAAGACCTGGGGGATGCACAAAAAGCACACCAATATTGATAGTGATGATTTATCAGATTGAAGTCTATTAAAGCAACAAAAGTTTTGTGGAAGACATCATCTTGATTCTACTCACCAACTAGATAGGCCACACAGGCTGCCAGCACCAAGGAGAGCAAAATAAATAAAATGGCGACGCATTTCCAGGTGCACTTCTGTTTGAGGTGCTTCTTCATCCTGTGGCCCGCATTGCTTATCTTGTTTGTAGGACGGAAGAAGGTAGGGACAGGTGTATACGGGATGGGGACGCCAGGTGTGTTACTGCTACTGGAGTATACAGAGTTGTACCTGAAATATGATAAAAATATATGAAATCATTAAGTTTATAAAAGTTTATAAAGGTTTTCAGATATGAAGTGGTGACAATAAAAACAAAATTATAATATTTAATCTGTGCCTGGACTTATCATCACAATGACAGTTATAGTAATAGTCACTATCACCTGACAAATGTTTTAAAATTCATAACTCCATGAACAGACTTTAAAATTTTTTGTTTAAATAAAGCTATATACAATGTAATACATAATTTTTCTTTTTTAAGTGGCATAAAACAATAATGAAGACTATAACTGTCAGATATTAGCTTCACAGGTGTTGCTAAAATTTGTTGAAGAAATAAATAAATTCTGTACCAAATGGTTACTAAATAGAATACATCATTACTATATAACACCTGGAATATAACATAACACTGTTTAATAGCTAAATATCACATAAGCAAGGATTCTAGAGGCAGGATGCTTATACTGTGTGATAATTGAACAATCACTTCTTCAAGGGAAATAGGTCATTATTACATCTGGCCAAGTTAGCATGTTCCACTGAGTATGACACAGTTTTTCTTTGTTTCACAATGAACACCCTAAGAAAAACATATTCTGCCAAACTGCCACACAGATCCATATATATGACAATCAAATTCATCAGAGCTTACTTCCTCAAACTTTCTCAATACCTTACTTACACTAATTCTGTAACCAAGAAATCCAACTTCACAAAGCACTTAACCCATCATGATAAAAAATTTGACAGAAATCCAAGGTGACAGTTCGTGCCTAACCCTGAAGATGTGAACACAAACACAAGACAGGAGCTGTCATATCCCTGCTATGAATAATACACCCTTCTCTAGAGGCATACTTCTTCAGGTGAGGAGGATTCCAAGACTGCCAGTTGATATTATTTTGTACATACAAAAAATTTGTAGCTATGTCTGAACTTGGAAAGTCTATAGACAGATGATTAATATGAGTGTATATTTATGTTTTCATTTAACAGTTCTGAAACTAGAGAATAACTTTCTATTTTATCTATCTAAAGGCAACTTTACAAATTTGACAGAAAATTGAAAACAGGAAACCAAAACATATTCATTTCAAAGGGAAATACTTTTTGATGAATCTTATGTGAAAAGTTATCATTAAATTAATCTTATTTGAGAGAGAAAACCTATCAAAAATGAACTCATTTGTCACTGTTGGTGGCAAGAGATAATTTACAGCAAATCCTTAACCTGGCAAATTGTCTGTCATATATTTTAATACAACATCAGATAAAGCAAAATTCAGAGCCAAAGTAGTCTGCATATCAAGCTGATTCACTGCTTCATAGTAAGTAATTACATTGGCATAATGCGTGTTACATTACCTGTTATCACGAGAGGTGACAGAAGCCATCCTAATCCAATAATTTGATGTACAAGATAAAATGCTTCCTGTGTGCAACAGTTTTTATACAGTGTCTGAAAATTGCTGCCACAAAGGTCAGCTATGAGTTTTTATTTCATAGGTGTTATGGTAAAATAAACCATATTTTCAATAAGTCTACCTACACAATTTCACCTGACATTTGCCCCTCTTTCACTCATGTTAGCATCAGTGGTTATGTATTTAATGACTATTAAAATCAACAAGATTCTTTTGCTCAAAGTTTTTTCCCTTTCCACCACATTTCAAGCAACATATTTTGTTTTCTTTGTTTCATCTGAATGTACTTTACTAAATGCTTAATGTCAACACAGGTGTAAGCTGGGGAATGACTATTTATAAAAACACAAATCTATTTGGCTTCAACTCGCCCAGACTTCTCCTTCATGCTGTGTCCAGCCAATGGAAATAATGGTGTGTTCAGAAAAGAAATGTAATCCTTCTTTGGTGGAAACACATACCTTTTATCATCACACAATACACCACATCATTTACTACATGAAACAACCCTTTTTCCCCACTATTAGCATCCCCCCTTTTTCTCTGCCTGTTCAACCTCAAAAAATATTTTTTCATTTGTATTCAATCCTTTTTTCTGTTAAGCCACATAAAACATCCATTCTGTTTGTATTCTTTCTCTCCTCTTTACAACCCCATAAAAATCTCCACACTGCTTCTGTGTACCTGAAATCTATCAAGCAGCCAATGAGGGTGAAAAAACAGCGCCTGATTCTATTACACGCCTACTTGAACTATAAAAACGGGGTCGGTTCAAGGGGCGTAAAGAATCCCTCAGACCCCACACCTTAATTGATGGAATAACAACAGACTTGCCAATAGTAGTTAAAAAATAAGCAAAGCATATTGTCCTCAGCCCTTGCTAATTATATTTCCTCTCATGCAAGTATTCTGTATACATTATTCAGGTTAACATTTTTAGTCAATTGTTGCTCTTTCAGTATTTCCAATACCTCCTTTGTGGGGTCAATATGTTTGTCTGCTGTACTCCCTCTGGGTTACATGTTCTGGTTCTATATAAGAAAACAGAATCACGAATACAATGGGTTCAGGTTGGTTCTTGGTTCATACATCTACCAGGACAGATTGCATATGGCTACCTACATTGTATTTCTATATTTTATGTTTTAAATCTGATTATTAAACATTCTGGACACTTACAAAACTCTTTCCAAACTAAATTTGTAACTTGCACGTGTTCCTAGTCCCTATCATATTCTATCTTGAAATCACTATACAATATTCAAGCATTTGGACGAACTATTGGAAGGTACCTGTAACAGTTGTTGATCTAAAATGTTGTTTTTAATGTCCTAAATCAAACCTTTTTATCCCATGCTTAAAAAGACAAAATCATCCGATGATCCTATGCCCCATTCTTAGTTAAAGCTATATACCACCTTTAATAAAACAAGAAACACTCACATGTTACTGCCCAGCTGTGTGTGCCTTGTATGTGTTCAGCTACAATATGCCAAATTAAAACAATATCAGTATGTCAATCAATTAACACCAGAGATTAATTACCTGCTGTCATCTCCCTCAGTGCCAGGTAATATTTCCTCAGGTGTGCATACCAGCGGAGGTTATGAAATGGACTTTAATTACCTCTTTTGTCTGTTTAATTGATTTAAGTAGCATAAAAGCTGGTGCATTGTAGTGTTAGTGCCCTGGAGGTTACAGTGGCTTATGGTTAATGGTGACAGTGGGCAGGATTTTTTAAGCTGTAATACCTGTATGATCTGTCGAGATTCATGGATGAAACTGATAACTGAGGTAGAATTCCATAAAAAAATCACATTTTTGAAGCTATGCAATCTTGTTATGTTTGTAGATAAAATTTTGAAGTAGATTTTGTCATGATCTAGAAAATGCAAATTCCATTGTTATTTATGAGCCAAAGGGGTTGTCTTTTCTTTGATTGCCCTGTTCATATACATCCAACAGTTCACAAAATATTAAAGAACAAACAAAAACAGCAGTTTTAAAATATTCATAACACTGGACTTAATCATTTTTCAAAGTGTCACCACCCGAAGAAAGTCCTGAACAACATCAGCTGACAAAAAAGTGATTTATGCATTTTTCTTCAATAACACAAACAATGTCCATAACTGACCACAGCTGAACTTTTTATCAATGCTAAAATCAAAGTTTTGAAAAAGTTAAACCCTATTCTTCTTTGAGAAATCTCTGATATTATCAAAGTGTCTATGTTTTCTTCCCCACTATCCATGTATCACATGTATGAATGAACCCTGAAGCACCACTCACCAACACATGGAGGAGACTAATGGCAGCCTAATCTTGTATCACGACTCTCAAACAAGAATTTTAAAGCTGTCTTAAATATGTAATAAGATTTATGATTTGCTGATTCAGAAGTCACCCTGAATTGAGAAGAGATATGGAAATGATTAAAAATATCACTCTTTCTGAGGAGATATATCTTAATTTTATACAAGTGATAAATAATTATAGAGGGTGAAAATGGAAATCATGTACTGGAAATAATCTGACTATCACAGGATTCAGAATTTTTTAGATAATTACTTCTCACATAACCTGACCAGTTATGACTTCTTTCTAATTTAATATTTGTCACATGGCAAGATGGTTAAGTCATTTAAGTGCATGTAAATAATTGTGTACAGAAAGTTCCTAAAAATCCAGGCCTATCAGCCACCATAACGCCCGTATCCTACCAGCTAGTACCTAGCGCCCAATAACCAGAGGTAAAAAAGAATCTCTTTGGCAAAATTTACCTTCATACAATGCAAAAGAAGCACAACCCCAAGCAACATGGACTCCCAGGTCAGAAGAGTTAAATTATGATCAACTGAAAGAAGCAACTCCCTCTAGCAGCTTGGCCTTAAATTTTTGTGTGAAAAAGGGTTGTGCTAACAATGGAAGACAAAAGGACCGCCTGGGGGTTTCCAACAACTGATGAGAATTTTGTTGAATCTTTTTTATTCCTGCTTGACTCATGGGATGATAACAAATCAGATTCTTCATTGGAAATGTAAGTCCACTTGGAACACTGCCATTAGTTAGATTTTACTATGTCAAAGGACATATGCCATCAGGATACAAAAAGGTTTAAAGTGAAACAGTCTATTGCATTCTTCAGCACGAAGTCACCCTCTGTATTATGAACAGCACTTTGGTGCGAAAAAAAAAAATGAGATAATTCAATGAAAACATTTAAAAGGACATCAACTGAAATTTAAAACTAGTCAAGGTCCGTAAGCAGTGCCACATTAAATTCTGGCCCTTAAACTGTCAAATTAAATTCCCGTTCCTGACTTAAGATTGGAAAATTAGTTGTCAGAGGTTCAGCATAATCTGCTGTGTTCTGTATGCAACCGCATGTTCTGTATATTGCACATAAGACTACTGATACTGGTCTAACTTATAGCATGGTTAAGATGGGGCTGGGTCTCTTCAACACACCTCATCCTAGCACCATTAACATCCAGGGAGCATTTCACAGTGATATTTTCCTCAGTAAAATATTTCTGTAATTTTTGTTACTTCTAACCCTACCCATTTAGTTTTAGCAAATTGATTAGCCTTTATTAATTACGTATAATTATCATTTTCATGGGATAATATCTTATGGAAAAGAAAAAATGATCCTTATGGAACATATGCTCTAGAATGGCCCTTTTACTAATAGTCATAATTTTTCTTAAAATTTATTTTCACAAACAACATAATTCCAAGAAAGACATAGAGGACTTCAAAATATATTCTTTAATACATTTTCAAGAACTGAGTTAAAATTGAAATTTATGAATGTAGTTGATGTAACCATAAAATCACTTACAATTCAACAGGCTTTGAGGATATTAAAGTTCTAAGAGACAAGGCAGGCTATTTACTCTTGTGAATAAACTGATTCTATTATAAGACATGGTGGGCATCATCATTGCTCCTGTTATCAACGATACATTTATGTAAACATCAATACTAGATGTAGTAACTGGACTATTCATCAAACCTTGTACCATCAGTGCTGCCTAGTGCTCTAGCATTGTTTTTGTTTTACTAAAAATCTCAAGAAGGTTGTAAATGCTGCTTCTAGTGACAACATAGCATACCTAAAGTTAAGCCAGATTTCATAACATACTCACTCACCTCAAACAGACAGGCTCTACAGTAAACTCTCTACATCCATTGCTGTGTAATCTTTGTTATTGTGTGTAACCACTGTCATTGTTACACAAAAGACATGATGATGAGAACAACCATTATTGCTGCTACTACTAATGATACAGCAAGCTGAAAGTTATACTGGACAAAATGACACACTCGCTTCCCTCAAACAGACAGATTTTCCATTCCACCCAGAATGCTTCTTGTTACCTGGTGTGAAACCATTGTTATTGTTCAACAACAGACATGATGATAATAATAACTACAGGTAATGGCACAGCTAGCTGAAAGTAACACTGGACTCAGTGACATACTCTCTTACCTTAGACTGACTGACTCCCCGTTTAACCCTGTGTGATTGGCATTATTGCCTGGGGTGTAGACATTGTTATTGCTGTGTACATCGTAATTTGGCCCCTGTCCAGTAACTGTCTGACCCGGGTGTCGTCCCTGTGCTCTGGTCTGGGTATCTGGAAAACAGGGATATCAACAATATCTTAGTTTATGTTTTCTTTGACTTTGTGTAGTGAAACAGTAATTATCGCTGAAGTTATCTGCACCTCTGAAAGGAAACTACCATATACACTCAGTCTAAGCACCTTAAAAATAATGAAATGAAAAATATTATGTTTAGTTATATAAAACGTTTTTTTTTCTTAGTGTCATGAAATAATTTTTACTGAAAGTAATCCACACCTCTGACAGGCTTTTTCATCAAACATACACAAGCACTTGGTAGTTACCACGAAGTTAAAATGATTTTTTCTTCAACCACTTTGAAACTATGAAGCCTACCCATAGATAACTTTTCACCATATATCTACCTTAGATTTCTCAGAGATCACTTCTTCAATAAGAAACTTACAATGTCATAAAGACGTAACAAAACTGTTCCCCATACCTGGGAAAGACACTACCATTTATGACGTTTTTCACACCAAACTGTTGTATGATGCTGTAACCAGCTTCACCAGGCACGAGGGCCTACCAAGGCAGCTAAGTGGACAGATACCCAGTATCTCCGCTGTCACCTACTCTGAGGCCTGCGGCACCTTGAAGATGTATATCCCATCCTAGGACTCCTACAGCTACTACAGATCACACGACATTGAGAATTTATGGCCAAGATTATCTTCAAAAGGCCTGTAGCAAACATTTCAATGAGGGGTTTCTTTTTCTAAAAAGATGGACCCTTTTAGTTCCCAAGTTGATCAACTTTAAAAAATGCCTTAGTACCAGATCAAATTTTAATTCAACCAACCTTTTCCAGCCAAAATGGTGGTTATTTTAAAACCCCTGAATACAGGCCTCTCATTGAGATATCATTCAAGTGGATTCTTCCAGAACTAATTTTTTTATCACTAAAGCATCACTTTTTCTGCTTTGATGCTTGAAATCCCGTTATGTCAAAGCACATTAAGAGTTGGCTAGCCAAGTTACAGAAGAAAGTGGAGATTTGTATGCATAAGTTGTTCATGCAATTTTCTGTATCTTGGGAGCATTTCTAAACTTGTCAAATACACATCCAAACTGTCTCTTTTTGTAGACTAGAAAAAACTAGTATCATAAAACAATTTCCCTTGTAAAACAACCCTGATGTCTTTGATTTTTTATATTATCTCAGGGTTAATTTCCAGAAGATCTTTCTTACAGCAAGTGGTGAGGAACTTTTAGAACTGAATTTGAATATGCTCCTTTACCTCTTCAACACTTTATAAAAATCCTTTCCCACTCCAAAAATTACCCCAAATACAAACATCTATGCCAAACCATGTTTTACCTTCAGTTTTCCTCCAAAACAGGCCTAAAGTAACAGATTCACAACCATCTGCACCTGTCGTCCAAATCCTTCTGTTTCTTGGGGTAAAAAAGAACTAAAACCTAAAATTTTTCCTCCCTGCTAAACCTCCATAAATTGGTCTCAAAGGGATTTTACTAGAACATATTTTTTACGACTGGATCCCCGCAATGGAGTCAAACAAAATCTCAGACAATAAACATTCCTTTATGGGAATCTCCGCTGTTTGTTCAACATTCGCTGCCTGCCATCGAATCAGCTTTTTAACAAGCTTTTTACGAGTCGGGTGAGATCTAAAACCAATCCCCTTCATACACAAGCAGCCCATTAGTATTGTTTAACTGCTGTGGTCTTTGTATACTTACCTGTGTGTAAGGACTACCATTTCTACCTGATATGTAAAAAACAATATCAGCATCCAGATTTAGGGCCTTGATCAAACTTATGAAACTTCAGAGTGGATTATGTTTATTTTTTTCTGGTCTGAAAATCATATCCATGTCCCCAATTACGGTGTAAGTTCCTTTTACAACCAGCGTGAAGCCTTTAAATGCATGGCTAGGCTTACCGTGAAGACACCACTGAGATCTCAGCATAAATATTTCACCGAATCCTCACCTTGACATTCTATTCCTATTATTCATCCTGTCAAACACCCACTGGAGATCGTCTGTAAATATTTTACTGTACTTAAAAGTTCTTACCCACCATCAATGGTATATGTACATGGGTCTGCGATAATTACAGGTGCATGTCCTCCATGAAACATGAAATGTCAATTACTGCCTTACTGCCTTTCACAAAGTCAAAAGTGTCCACACACATGAGTATACTATGTAATATGTCCCATTTGAGTATTTAACTCCAGGATGCAGTTGGGTAAAAACTTTGCTAGTCTTCTGGAACCCAGATTTGTGGTGGCTCACTACAACCCAAAATACACCATAGTATTTAAACTCCAAACTTGTGTTTTACGTTTTCAAACTCAGAACCCTATTCACTGGACCATATCGGGATGAACCTTAGCTCAACTTCATTATGAGGCCCCCAGATGCCTATGGGCATAACATCAGCAAAGGAAAAAGATGAAATATTACTGGATTGTCAACTATTGCTGAAATAATGACATTCTAGGTGACATCTTGTCTAATACTTTTAAAATGGAAAAGATAGATTAAAAAACAGACCTGGTTTCATATCTGAGCTTTGGATGACACTTTTGTCTCTTTGAACAAAGGAAAGAGAAGAATAAATGACAAGGCAGCCATGACTAATATCAGAAGATCAGCAGATGCTATAATCACAGGCAAGATTACATTTGGAATAAGAAGAAATGTACTTTCTTTTGTCAGTTTTTGAAAGTTCTTATTTTTTTGCTGAGAGGCATCTGACTACTGTTTTTTCTCACACAAAATATCAGGTTTTTCATCTAAACATACCAAATTCTGCTTCTGTTATCCTTTATTTTATTTTATTTTCTTCACACTTGTGATATATCTCCTTGTTGTAAATTAAAAGATCTGTTGCTGTATGTTTTCTTAAGTCTTATTATGAAAAGTGTGACAAAATAACTAACATTTAAACAAATCAACCATGAGAATATACTAAAAAATATGTAACCAGTGATCTTTCTCCCCACCCCCCACCCCAACAAAAAACATTTTATGGTCATCCAGTGAAGATATAAAAATACATGCATTAATACAATGTCTATGTTCTCTTTAATAAGCTTTGCCATTTCTGTGTAGATTTAAGACAAAGTTATCGGACAATATTCATGGCTCCACAATTGACTGGGGATATCTTATCTACAGAGACCAAGTGGCCAGAAAATTGGAAAATAGCCGAGAATAAAATGAGAAGATTGCAATTTTATCCATTAAAACAGTATGCACAGTGCTAGTATAGCTACAAGCGGGGCGTCCCTTGTAACGGCAATACTGAAGCCTTTCATTCTATCAAAATAATCATGAGCAACTTTCAGTCTTCCTTGATCAATATGTGCCAATACTACGGTGTTTTCTGATTGCTCTAATTATAATTATTGTTGGTGTCTGGTTCCAGGAAAAAGTTATTAATCTCCTATTCAATGAAAGAATGAATATTGTGTAATATTAAACATGCAATATCTCAATGGATTTAATCAATAATAACTAAACTTTCAGTATAAGATAATGTTTGTGGCAACTATGACTATGACTATTTTAATAAACCCAAAATTTACTTCAATTATTTCTGCCAAGGAGGTTAGGTTTTTGCTGATGGAAGTTTGTTAGTTTACTCAAAGTATTATGGGCAGATTTTGATGAAATTTTTGGGATTTAGTGGTGATCAATTTATGAATAATTAGTAATAATAATGTGAAATGAACTGGCTTGACAGAAGACTAAAATCTCTGCATGCTTTCTTATTTAAAATAAATCTAAAATGCTTGGCATGCTGAATTGCAAAAACATACAAAATGGATATTGAACCTAAATAATGAGTGTAATATGTATGTTTAGAGACTCAACCCTGTAAGAGGTACTTAGCTTTCAAAAAGAACAAGTAAAACCACTCCACATGATAATTGAACTCTTTATCAGCTGAATCAAAATAGCAGTATTTTGCTTGCTTACTACTACTACTATCAATGCTATGACTGGGGCTTCCTTCACAAACTGAGGGTATCCAATCACTTGTTATCTTGCAATTCTATACCAGCCTTACACCGTCCCAGACACCTGCTCTGAATAGAGGAGAGATCACAACTCATACTGACAGGAAACACTGTATATTTGATAGTAAAGAAACTTACAATAATTAGTATCAACTTTGGGGGTCCAGGGCTAATCTAACTATCTCAGTGTTCAACAAAATAGGTGTCCATGTTCTTTTGTGAAGTCATGGTAAAAATAAAAAGTAAATTTCCTTAAGGGACTACATCATGAAGAGTGGAAAGCCGTTCCTCATAGGTGAAAAACAAACATTGTCTCTTTATAAAAATCTACTTTTGTACTAAAGGTTCATGAAGAAGAGCAGAGAAATAGGTCACACCCATTCATTCATTCATTCTTCCTATATAAACCCCCTTTTTTCAGAAATCAAAGAGAAAACTGATCCAGAGGCACACTGATGAACAAAAATGGATTCAAAAGCTTTAATTTAGTTGTGAAATTTCTGTCAGAAAAACAGACTTCAAGCATCAAGTTTAAAAACAGAATAATCTGATACATTCAAGTATGTACAACAATGACTGCATTTTTGCAAAGCCAGATGAATAAAATTTAGACAGGAAGCTGTTAAGAAAATGCACAAGATTTTTGAATGTCCCAATCCATTTCCAACATCCTTCCAAAGTCAACTGATAAAACTATTCTTTACTCTACATCCACTCAACCATTTAACATTTTTTCCTGATCACAATTACCTACTTCAGAGTGGGGGATTAATGAATAAAGAAACACATCCCGTCTTAAGGTGGCCTTAATTTACCTTACAAACAGAAAGATTTGTTTGTGCATCTTTCTAAAGCAAAAAAGCACCAGACTTAAGTTCATATCATATCCTTTAAGTTCCTCAAAGATTTCATCTGCAGGCTAATACAGTCCGAGTCAATATCTTGTTGAATATTTCATGACGGCTGTATTTACCTGCCACAGTCAAGAACTTTTTATATCCCTTGGCCAGTAAGGAACTGAATTCTCCATCCTCAAGCAACAATTACTGGATTTCTAGCCATGTATCTTGACTTTTCTTCCTCTCGCCACCAGTTGTCGACTGCGGGATATTTGCACGCGTGTGTTACTATATCCCTAGTCGTTTGTGCTCCATAGAAATCATCGATATGTGATTCCCGCTTGGCAAATACTGTCACTATATTAGCTTTGTGTCAACAGTCGTTAGAAGGATGTTGCTTTTCAAAACCTGTCCTTCTGTTCAGAGAGGTCGAGAGCGATGTAACATGGTGTGTCTGTACCCTGCAGGTGTAGCGTTTCTATAGCATGGGTGGCCCGCCAATTCAGTTCAGTTATGTATCAAAACAACCTAACAACCCAGATCTCTCAGTGTCTAAAGCAGATTACAGTAATACTTTCATTGACATGCCCTCCTCTTGGCTTGGGGGAGGGGTACTAGCTTAAGTTAAGGCACAGTTACGCCCAGCATGTTAAAATCTTTGTCTTTGGAAGATTTCCTGATGTGGAGGCCACCGTATGGGTCAGCTGCTTCAATGGAGTGTTTAATTATTTGGCCTTCTCCAAGAGCTGATTAGTGAGAGTGAAGTTTTTGTTTTCACGCGTGACCAAATCAAAAGCAACCTCATGGTCAATACTTGTCCCCGAGGGCAACTGCCTGCACACAAATATGAATAAATATGAATGCAAGCAATAGCCAATTGATGACGTCCAGCAGTTCAATGTGAAAAGGTCAAAGTAGCCACAGACTTCTTGATATCATATTCAATTTTGTTTTTTCTACTTATGATATGGGACCAACAGAACTCTGAATTATTTGCACACAACTACCTGACCAAGCTATTAAATCAAGCTACTTTATTTCAATAACTTCTCGTCACTTGGTAATGGTCGTTGATTCTTTAAATTGTGCTGTGGCTTAACAATTCAAATGCTTGCATGTGAAATTGAGTTAATTCAGAAAAAAAAATCAAGACAATTTTCAAAAGAGAAAAAAAATGCTTCCTGCTCAGGTTTAATAAGTTCTGTTTTTACTTACTCCCCAAATATCCCTACAGTATTCACCGGGTCTACAAAAAGTGAAATTACAAAACAAGGTATACTATTTAACATGAAAAAGTTATCTTAAAACAACACCCAGTTTCATGAATACTAGCATTTTCTTAGCTCCCAAAGTCTGCTTTAATTAAGACTAATCTAAAGAAAATTGCAATATATGTATCTTGCACTTACTAAAACCAAAGACAATTCCATCCAAGTGAGCTGAAAGATCATTCAAGTCATGTTAAATTCAAATACTTAACACAGAAAAAAATTAAATATCCAGAAAGCGTCCAACCTTCGGCCAGTTATCGCCTTTCCAAATGGCAGCACACGCCAGTTGAGTTTTGTCTCTTGGGACTATTATATCTCATGATTAACTTGAATCCAATTCCAAACTTCATTTATCTGCTCACCCCCAGGTGGAAATGTGTTACAGTGAATTATGGGACTGACACTTTCAATGGAGCAGACGTACAAAACTGGCAAAATGGCCCAACTCTTCTCAACTCTTCTCAGCTCTTTTATGTCTACACTGAATGAATAATTCAGAATCTTTCTGTAAAATCTTCCCTTTTTCACATAAATATGGTCTTTTTTACCTCTAACATAATCTAATGTTGCTCTGTATACATGTTAATATACACTAAACTGAAGGATTTAAGATTCTCCTGAAGGGGGATGACAAAGTTTTTCGTCACTTTACTCAGCCAGTTAGCACACAATATAAAGATTTTGAACAAAAAGGTGACAAGGGAGCAAGTCCATGTCAAATCCCTCAGCAACCCCTGATACAACTATTTATAGCTTAATCAAAAAAGAAATTTTATATCACTGCACTCTTTTTTTCTTCATGAATTAACCTAACTAAACAAAAGAATGTTTGCTAAAAAAAACTACTTTTGCACCTTGAGTTACCAGAATTATCATGTTTAAAGGGAAAAAATTGGGCAAATCTTTCTACTCATCCCCCCCATTTCCTTCACAGCTTCACCAAGCTTTGTTTTCCAAATCAGCAATCCTGACATCTTTTTCACAAATGATTTCTTCAGCTCCATTAACCTACAGCAAGCACCATACAACACGGTCCTTAGCGGCAGCAGACGACAGTAGTCTCAACTACTCCATTATCCAAAGTAACACTATATTACCATTGCTCTCCTATTAACTGACAAAGGGATGACACCGTGGACAGCCTGCCTTTCTAAGCTGTAAATTAATTTCAGGCTCTGTGCGAAAGCAATTTCTTCAGTTGCACAGCATGTGTCTTTTGAATTCATTGAGGCTTGGCCGAGCTTGAAAATAGATTTGGCCACAAAATGGGCATTATCTTGCTTTGGGGGTAGAATAGGAGGTGTCGAGATGACGATCTCACAGAGGTATACCAACTGTTCACAGGTGTATGTCATGATTAACTTTAAACCACAGATATGCTTGTTTCATTGCAAATACCATCAGTTTTGTCTTTTATTTAACAATAATAATAATTGAATTTTTATTTCCTTTTCCAAATAACTTAAACCTACTTTTTAAAGAAGTAATAAAAATTTCAGTGAACAAATTCCTCCTAGTCTCCCCTTGTTACTAAATAATTTCAACTGCCCTTGATTCTTTTAATCTAAATCAGAAAATTGCGAAATGGCAGCAAATTTTTCTAAATCAAAAATCAATTTCTGCGAACGCTCCTGCGCTTATCTTTGCTCTTCTTCTCATGTCTGATCAAACATAATAACCCGATTAATCCTGATCTCTCAATATGTGATGTACTAACGCATTCTTCCAGCATTGTTATAATTATGAATCATGTATCATCTGTCAAATTACAGTTGTAACTTCCCATCATGCTGTATTAATTCCAGTGTTATTCATTTCCATAGCTCTTCAGTTACCCTTTGATTCTGTGTGAATCATCAGCAGTGGATCTTTAAAAAAAATCCTGATCTTAAGATTTTAAAAACTCATATGCTACCCATTATAATTCAATGAAAATTCACAATATAACTATTTCACGGTATGCCTGGTGTATAGAAATTTTGTCTCAATACCTTTTTTGAAAGATGCATTTGGCATTCAATACATGACGAAAAGTGGGTAAAAATGCTTTAAAAATTGGTGTGACTCAGCTTTCACCTTTGTGTAATGGCCACCCGTTAGTTAACAAAACTTCTGTCATGGCAGGTGCAGTGCTCAGCTTGCTTATTGCATGCATTTTACAAACACCATTAATTTCCATTTGAAACAATGCAAGGTCTGCAATATTTTTTCTTAGTTTGAACAAATATTTTAAAAAGTTTAGCTTAAAAAAATGTCATCTTCAGCTCTCATTTTATTACATGTACATACATCATAACAATTAAAACAGCTCTCTCTCTCTCTCTCTGGCATGATGCCCTCACAACCCCCCCCCTCTTTTTTTTGACAGATATCAGTATCAATTATGCCCTTTACTCACCATTCTCCTTCAGTTTCATGTTATTATCATTCATTTCCAAGTTATTTAGAATTACAGATTTGTCCAGCATACTGTTTTCTTTCCACAGTGACTCCAATGAAATCAATAAAAGCAATCTTGCCACTTCTACTTGGAAAATAGAACTTCAGCTACGTATTAAATCCTGGCTGTTTCTCTTGTTTAAGTTTCCTTCATTTGCATGTGAGTTGTGTATTGCGACTCAATTTCATCTCACACTGTTTTGGTTTTGTATTGTGAAAGAAATTCATTCGACAATTGAATAATGCCGCGAGTGTCAGATTCTCTGCAAGCCTGGGTAGATGGTGAAATGGCGTCAGTTCTTACATGCACTAATCATGCAATGGCTCCTATGCCTCAGAGCTTGCATACAAAATGTGCAAAATAAATCACTAATCTTCACAAATTCCCAGTCCTCTGCTCTGCTACTATTGCAAATTAAACAGGAAATAAGTTTCATTCAGACTTTACAACCCAACACCCTTGCTAATTCAGCATAAAGATACGATGACGAAAGTGAAATGCTACTCCAGCCTCCCTTGAAAAATCTTTGTCATCAAGGTTTTTTCTTTAAGCAGAAAAGAGCAGTTAGTGTGGATGTATTATTGGCACTGCTGCAAATGATTAGAAATATCCATCGCTCATTCTGACTGGTAAATCCCCTTCTAGGCAGAGAGTGGCTCCAGTCTACTCAAAGAAAATCACAAGAAATAAGTTTTCTGTGTAGCCCTAGAGACCTTGAAGACTTCACTCCCACATTCTTGAGAAACCTTTCAATTAACTTCTAGAACCTGTAATGTAATAGGATTTTTCTTGTCTTAATTTGTGTCTCTTTTAAATGGGATGATTCCTTATCTGCTGTCTGTCACACCAGCTCCCTGTTGCCAATGCTTCACTGACTGTCCATCTAATTCATAGTTGCTCTGTCTCCTATCTACCTGACTTAAATATTTCCAGTATTTATTTGTGCTCTGTTTTTCTTTTCTTTTCTCAACAATAAATTCAGTTTGATCTGGTATGACGAATTTCCCACCAATCTTTATTACAAAGCCTGCACTTTTTCTATCAATGTGCCAACAGTGTCTCAACAGCGTCTTTTAAATTCTTCAATGGTCTAAAAAGATTTTCCATTCCCACACGAAAAAACTCATCCTCTATCAGCATCTTCTAACAACAGACTGAGTGAGTTTTTCCACATTCAAACCCCTATAGGTCAACAGCATAAATCTCTCTCCAGGGACTTGGCCTATTGGTCAATCTTCCCCACTTGACAATCAATGATAGTAAATAGAATATCACGCTCACGATTCAGACTACTTTGATTCCACCACGGAGGAGCGAAGATGGCCAGTCAGTCAATCAGAGTGTCTGCGAAAAGCACCCTCTTGGGGAGACGCAAGTTCCACATCAGTATCTTCGATGAGTAAATATTTCAACACTGGTAAGTTGCACTCTGGAGAGAAAATCCAATCTATTCAAAATGTCCCTCTGAAATGCAGAAATTGCTGACCAAACAGAAGCAAGTGTCACTGTTAGATTCCCACCGTTAACAGTGTGAAATTGCTTCTCTGGAGAATAACTTGCTTTTCTATAAATCCTCTAGTTCACAAATGTCTTTGCTGAAGCTGAACGGATATCAATTCCTAAAGCTTGTCTGTTTTAGAATTAATCGGCATCGGTTGCAAGTTTATCTACACTTGGAAACAGTTTCTCATGTCTTCTATGAAATAATATCAATTTATCTAACTTTGTCTGCTTTTCAAGTTGGTAGTCTACAATGCAAGTTATGAAGCTGCGGTAACAGTATCAGATCAAATGCAAAACTATTGCAAATACATCTGCTGTCAGATAAAAGTTAATTTTCAAACCAGTAGGAAATCCAATCTCCTCTGATCTGCATAGGAAACAATGAGAAGTCCACTTGACTTTAATGAAATTCCTCCTTGTTGCATTCCCTTTTACTGAGCACTCTGTTTCATGTATGTTCTTTGTTGCTACAGCCAGAAACAGAGAGCAATATTTACAATGTCTTGCTTTTTAATACCCATAAAATGCATCATCGATGTAAAACACCATGAAGTCCTTGTAAAGTGATTTACTGACACTTTCCTCACTTCTCTCTCTTTTTAATTTCCTTTTTCATCAGGATGTGCCCCACTTACAAATCCAATCTTTCATCCTGATAAAAATGTTGTCACCATAATCTTTTGCAAAATGCTCCTATTTTTTATTTCATGGACTGATAAATGATGATCGCAATAGATTCACTTCCTGATATCTTCCACTGCTACAGTATACATCTATCTCCCTCCCTGTTACTCTCTCCGTCTGTCCCTCCCGTCAGGCACCGTCTTGCTATCTATTATACACTTGATAACACACAAGTGTTACCTCAGGCTTACATAAGTCCCTAATTTCCTCAGGTCAGACCAATTAGTACAGTAATTATATCACCTTGCAGGTGCCACCAGGAAATAAAGCCTCTCCTAACTCCACTCACCCCAGTCTTTCCCTATGAACTCCACCGGTTCTTTGATCATTTCAATCTACTAGAATGTATCAGCATGGCAGTTTTCATATGAAGTGGAGATTTATGCTTAAACCATACAGCTTCACATGGAGATTCAGGGTCCTTAATCAGGTGAAGGGATCCACCTGTTCAAAATGGTCAATCAATGGTTGGAAACAAGTGCTAGGTAGAAGGTGGTCAAGCTGGCCCAAATTATCCAGCCAATGACCTCAGTAAGCCAGGTATGCAATCCTTAGATAATAGGTGGAATTGAGACAAATTGCTGCATACGGCTCCTGTGTGGGGTGTCTTGGGTAGAATATTATGGGATGGTAACAGGTGGAAATCTCAGCATTTGATATCATGGTGATACAATTTTGTGACTGCCTGCTGGGATAGAAATTCCAATTTATTTGGCATCTTCTGGCATTTGATTTTTAAAATCTATTTCAACCAATAATTTTTAAGGTAAATATTGTTAGCCATGTTGACAAAAATTCACCCAGTAGCTGGATAAATACAGTGATTGGCACCAATGTTGATCCTCACTTATCTAGATTAAGACTATCTTGTGTAATCAGAAGGAAGTGAAGTCATCATCAGGTCTACAGCGGATTATTATCTTTTCACTTTCTGCTCTTCTCTCTAGTCACTGATACCTCTCACAATTTGATTGCCTTTTATCTGATCATGGTAGGCATATCGCACCGCTTTCATCACGGCTTGCATTTCCACTTAATCTAATCATGATCTTTGAATTGCAATATTACTTTGCCCTCTGTCACCTTACCTCATAATACCCGCAATTATACAGAAGCGCCTGTAATTTCTAGATGCAATATCTTTTTTTTGTCTCAAAAATAATGTTTATTCTGAAACATTTCTATATGAAAGCCTATTGTTGAGAAAAACAATGATTTTCAAAGTACCTCAGAAATATTCAATCATTTCTAGACACTCTTTTATCAGAAAAAAATGGATTGTATTGACATTCAAATTCTATGTGCAGTGCAGCTGAAATAAAATTACCTTTGATTATGATGCCATTATAAAGGGGAATCGTCTATTGGGAAAAGTGAGTTGCATAAAGAAGGAAATGAGGCATAAATGGGATATTTTTTAATTAAGTCCCCAGGTAGGTTTTACATGGAAGGCAATCTTTAGGGAACACTCCATGAATTATAGCTATCCTGATCATGACCAATATTTAAATGCATGTTCTGCTGCTTGAATTCAGATCATGATAATTAAAATTTTCCATTTGAACACAGATCATTTGGGAATATTAATTATACTTTTTTTTCTTTTAATAAATGGATAAATAATTGAATCTAAGGCAAAGCTAGCCCCAAAGGAAACATTAAAAGCCTGATGAAGTCTGCTCTCTCATTAAGAATTATGTAAATATTGCAAGGGTATTTCATTATGACACATTGTGCTTTGATAATAGAGAGTTTCGGCAGGACGTTGAACGAGTACGTATACGTGTGACGTAACAGGTTGTTGCCTTCTACGTCACGACTTTTGGCATACAGCCTCGCCTAGGTTCTCGTCTTGCGTACGTTCTGAACGTGAAGAAGGCTGTTTACACGTAAGNTGGAGATTCAGGGTCCTTAATCAGGTGAAGGGATCCACCTGTTCAAAATGGTCAATCAATGGTTGGAAACAAGTGCTAGGTAGAAGGTGGTCAAGCTGGCCCAAATTATCCAGCCAATGACCTCAGTAAGCCAGGTATGCAATCCTTAGATAATAGGTGGAATTGAGACAAATTGCTGCATACGGCTCCTGTGTGGGGTGTCTTGGGTAGAATATTATGGGATGGTAACAGGTGGAAATCTCAGCATTTGATATCATGGTGATACAATTTTGTGACTGCCTGCTGGGATAGAAATTCCTATTTATTTGGCATCTTCTGGCATTTGATTTTTAAAATCTATTTCAACCAATAATTTTTAAGGTAAATATTGTTAGCCATGTTGACAAAAATTCACCCAGTAGCTGGATAAATACAGTGATTGGCACCAATGTTGATCCTCACTTATCTAGATTAAGACTATCTTGTGTAATCAGAAGGAAGTGAAGTCATCATCAGGTCTACAGCGGATTATTATCTTTTCACTTTCTGCTCTTCTCTCTAGTCACTGACACCTCTCACAATTTGATTGCCTTTTATCTGATCATGGTAGGCATATCGCACCGCTTTCATCACGGCTTGCATTTCCACTTAATCTAATCATGATCTTTGAATTGCAATATTACTTTGCCCTCTGTCACCTTACCTCATAATACCCGCAATTATACAGAAGCGCCTGTAATTTCTAGATGCAATATCTTTTTTTTGTCTCAAAAATAATGTTTATTCTGAAACATTTCTATATGAAAGCCTATTGTTGAGAAAAACAATGATTTTCAAAGTACCTCAGAAATATTCAATCATTTCTAGACACTCTTTTATCAGAAAAAAATGGATTGTATTGACATTCAAATTCTATGTGCAGTGCAGCTGAAATAAAATTACCTTTGATTATGATGCCATTATAAAGGGGAATCGTCTATTGGGAAAAGTGAGTTGCATAAAGAAGGAAATGAGGCATAAATGGGATATTTTTTAATTAAGTCCCCAGGTAGGTTTTACATGGAAGGCAATCTTTAGGGAACACTCCATGAATTATAGCTATCCTGATCATGACCAATATTTAAATGCATGTTCTGCTGCTTGAATTCAGATCATGATAATTAAAATTTTCCATTTGAACACAGATCATTTGGGAATATTAATTATACTTTTTTTTCTTTTAATAAATGGATAAATAATTGAATCTAAGGCAAAGCTAGCCCCAAAGGAAACATTAAAAGCCTGATGAAGTCTGCTCTCTCATTAAGAATTATGTAAATATTGCAAGGGTATTTCATTATGACACATTGTGCTTTGATAATGAAATACTGGTGTTTTCAGTGCTTATTATTTCAACCTATCATAATAATAACACCATTGTTCTTATCAATAACTTCAAAAAATCTAAGTTAAGTTTCCAGGTAAGTTGGTCCATCCTAACTCAGAACAATCAATCCCCGCTTGCCATCTGCTTCCAACTAGGCCTTCAAACTTTTTAGTCTTTTTAAAACTCAAAAAAAGTAAACAGAAGTCAGGTTATTTTCCTTTTGTATTCAACACGGAGAGACTTCTTCTTTCGAAAATGTCCACAAAGGCCGAATAGTTCAAAATCAGGCGTGTCAACCACACGATCCAGGGTCAACACACAGACAGAAGACACAGGGCAGTTAACGTGTGATGAATGAATACAACATTTTCAGACAACTCACAATAAGACTTTCCACAAACACATTTAAAATCTTTGTTTCCTGAACTTAAGATGGTATTGTAGTTGAGGTTATTTTCTGACCCCTGGTTATTGAAAACTCATTAAGCCGATACAGAGTGACAGGAGACATTTGGTTGAGTGTATATTGGGTAAAAGTCTTATAATTTCTAAGGTGTCTCCATTTTCATAAGTTTGCAAATGGACTTAGTGGATACATAAGTAACCAATTTTATTGTCGTAAATTTAAAAAGGGAGGAACTTCCAAACTCCATAAGGAGAAATTCTTTTATTGGCTCCTGGAGAAAGGTTTCATATCTTAAGTGAATTTAGTGATATTATTACATGTAGCACATGCTGTACTTATGTTGACTTGTGGTCTTTTCAAATAAGACCCAGAGCAACTGAATGACAGAGAAATGACCAATTTCCCCTATGACATGCCATGCTGTTAACACTTCTCAAATCTTCTCAGTGTCCATTATTTGACCACCAACATCGTCAACATTGCCAGACAGACTAAGTCACTGTATCCTACAGTATGTGATCCAACAATAGGAAATTCTTCAATTTGGAAGTGTTAAATCTTCCAATACAAACAGACAGATTGAAAACAATTTCACTGATGAAAAGGGACTGAAACTCCCTTGTGAAGTGAACGTGACAGCTGCAACAGATTGGTCACTAAGGTTTCACTTGACCATCCACAGTGGACATGTCTTTCCACTTTATCACTTTGTCAAATTTTGTATAATTTGCCATGGTCATCACTGAAAACTAAAAGGCATTTCCACCATCTTAATAATGTTTCCCAAACCAATGATATGCTTGAACAAAAGTTTAGAAGACGTGTTCATAATAAAGCCAAAAGCGTGCTTAATCCACCTTTACTTTACTTGGATAAATATTGGACTTTTCATTTCTTTCAGAATAACAAATCAAAGCTTTACAGACATTCATTTATGGATTTCATTTCAACTGCATCTTCATATTATTCAGAATATTGACCTAAGTTAATTGAATCCTTCCGAAATAATTGACAATACTGATAAAATAAAATTACCCAATATTGACAACACTTCATACAATTTTCACCACAGGGTCATCAGTTCTACACATAACACATATGTCTCCGATGAAAGAATACCTTTTCAAATATGAAACAAACCTGAAATCTTCACAAATAGATGTGTGTTCTTGTCTATGGTCAAGTCAACCATCTGCTTCCAGCGCATCAAAATAGCTACAATATATCAAGGTACAATTTCATAATTGCATAATGTGTACGGATATATTTGAATGTGCATGAAACGGGTTTTGTTCCCCCACAAAAGAGACTGCCTGAGCCACATGGTGTGATTGGCCCTTAGCCCCAGGGTGTCTTTGATATCCCCAGGGGGCCCTAAACATTGCACAGTAATCCATAGTAAAACACACATTTGGTTCAGTCTCTTTAACCTATTCTATTACAAATTTAATTTTGACTGTGACAGCTAGGTATCAATTGTCACAGTATGAAGACCAGGACATGTACTTTAAATCCTTCTTTCTATCATCTTTAAAAGTTTTCCAGAAACATAATGGTCTCGTGTCATATTCTACCTCTGATGTGTTATCCTGACAAGGTGCCAAGGAAATAAGCCACCATTTTGTGACCAACCCAGAAATTTCCCCGTAACAAGCCATAATCTGAAACTACTACCATAATCTGACGTTCTAAATATGTCTGAATTAGCCGCCATTGCTGGACACCACATTATCTGCCATTCCCACACACAATGGCTGAGCAAGTCAACCCCAATCTACGAGATGTCTGGGCACCAGACAAATACCCCTCTATTTCTGTTTTGCACTCAATTAAACTGGACACTTTCTCCCCACTGGAATCAATAAGGGACCTCCGCCATATTATCTCCTCCAGTTGTTATTAAATGGCTGATCACGGGATTAACTTAAGAAGGCTTTTCAGCATGTAGCAGAGACTACCTCTATTAGGCTGCTATGTGGAGATGATTGGGTTTATTAAGGTAATGTACTGTCAATATCCCAACTGTCAGCTCAGACTGATCTTTAACGATAAAGACACTCCCTGAGTACTGCTATTCACCTGTAGATATTATATACAATGAGAGCAGAAATTACTTTTCTTTTCTTCTTCATAGATGAGTTGCATTTTTTGCTCCAAGCTTTTAATATGGAAGATTTAATTATATGAAGGTATAAATTTAAATATTTTTTCATTTTACCTACTTTTTCAACTTCAACCAAATCCAGATATACCTAAAATATCATACTTACTAATTTTTGACATTGGATCTTTTCTCTTTTTTTTTTTTTTTTGACTTGATGACTAAGTAACAAGACAATAAGAATCATGTGTAAAACTATTTGGGATTTTTTTTTCATTATTTCATCAAATATAAAAAAGAAATCCTTGTATAATCTTTTTTAGTGTATGGCCTTGCCTTATCAATAGCATTTATTAATGCCTTCTTCTGGCAACAATACTTACAACCAGGTACAAGACATGGGCAATTTATGTTATACAATTGTGTTAGTTGTCCTATAGATTGTGTTAGGTTGTGAAGCACAATCCATGTGCACAACACATTCACTTTTCACAAGGCCCTGGCTATGCATATCATTGTGCTAATCCCAAGACTGTAAACTGAAGGTTAATTTCCTAAGGAAAAAGGCTTTCCTTTAATGGCCAAAAATCATTACTTTCTAAATAGACAGCATCAATCATATTTCTTTCTAATATTGCCACAAGAAATACTAGCAGTACTATTACAGAGCCTTTTTCCTCAACCAAACCTTCAAATTTACCAACAGCGTAATTTACAATCACTGGCATATTCCACTACACGAGGCAATCAAAAGTGTGTCATGCAATTTCTCAATGAAATGTCCCCGTCTTCTTGGGCTGAATAGAAGTTGTTGCAAGATGGTATTGTAGGTAATGTAGGTACTGTTAATTTTTTTTACTCTGTGTAAGCACTTCTTGGCATATTTCTTATTTGTCTACTATCCTGGCTGAATTTTCACATAAATGATACAACACACACACTCACATGCATTCGCACAAAAAGAGGCACACATACCGACATAAAGGCTCTTAGTCCATAATTTTGGAATAATCAAATATATTCTTCATTGATAACTAAGAAAGAGAAACAGAAGAAAAGCCACTCATACATGGAACATTTTCAGCACTTAGTAATCACAAAACTGCATTAAAAATGAAAGTGTTATCAGATATTTGCACATGAAAAATTCATACAATCAATTGACTGGACAGTTCAAGGCACAGGCCTCTTGAGGGGAAATGAATGTTTTTTAACCAAAATAAATCCCATGAGTTCCGCGCTATTTCACAGAAAGAGTACCTACTAACCCAAATCCAACAATCCTCTAGAGCACAGAATAGTAAATTTCTGATCAATCCTCTCCAACTTATAATCTAAATACCTAAATACCATTCCATATATGCCCATTCTGTAACAATGAAACTTCTCAAAATTCCATCTGGCATCTTAACTAAGAAACTACCACATAGGCACATTTTACAAAAGTGAAACCCTTTTATCAATACCTTATGCTTGATTTAAGTCCATAAGTTTGTGGTTTTGGTCTTTTGAAGAATTAGTAGTTCTTCTTCTTTTCAATGCTGTTCCATTTCCATACCTGCTCTCCATCCTTAACATGTATGTGAACAACTTAATCTAGCATGGACCCAGACCAACTATACTTAGAACAACCTTCCTGACTTTTCAGTTCATTAAATAAAGCTAAGTTGATCCTAACAGGCACCTGTTAACTACAGGTATTACACCCTGGCCAATCCAGTGCCCTCCAGACAAATTACTGCATACCTTTCCTTCTTGTTCTTATGTGCACCTTCAACATATTTTACACTGTTGTGTTTATTGAGATGAAAACATTTTCAATACAAAACATGCATCCATCATCTGCACTAATTATATGTGTAAATATTGAATGGGATAGAGGAATTAGGTAAGAGAAGGAAACTTGATAAAAATTTCATACATGCCACACATCAAAGGTTTTACATCTCATCTAGCATTAATAATGAAATATTATAAAACTAAGAATTTTTGAAGAGTCACTTACAAAATGGTTTATCAGAAAACAATTCATAAAAACAAACAAACAAACAAAATCTTACTTGGTGGCATAAGGGCACTTCCTCGTGTCGTCTGCACCAAATAATAGGTGGCGTCACTCGCGCTACTCCTTGGGTCACTTCCCCCATAAAGCCCTGAAGGCGGACGAGGGTCTATTTCTGTATACTGGTGCCGACTCCGAGGTCTGTTAAAACCAATGGGAACTGATTCGTCTAATGGCGGTGGCGGAGGTGGCGGAATTGGCGGAAGTCTTGGCAATGTTGGAGCCTCCGTGAAGTCAATTACTAAATGAGATAAAAAAAGATGCAATCAAACAATACACAATCCAAAAAGGAAATTATCATCCATCAATCCCAGTGGGTTGGCATTTTAAACAATGTAATTAAGTAATGTTAGTGTAATTACAGATATCTGTTAGTGACATTTGGATCATATTTGATAGCATCATTGTCAATCCTTTGTGGATTTGCATAAAATTCAAGCTGCTATGATTACCTTCTGTTACAATTCACATTTCAGAATCTTAGCAAAAAAAGGGAATAAGGTTGGGTGACCAAGGCCTTACCATGGATATTTTATAGAGACTGGTTAATCTCTTTTCTATTATTGCCTCATTATAACCATCTGGCACATACTGTTATCTAATGCTGTATATTAACTAAAACCTATTACAGTTGTTCCGGTATTCTTGAAGTCGAGCTGATACACAAAGGTTTAACAATGGAATTTAACATGAAACTTCGTGAGAGATCTCTTGCAGGACCTAAGCCTGGTCAACTGATGAAAAGAAAGCTATCAGTAACAAACCCAAGCAATTCTGATGTAGTGTAGCTGACTTCAAAAACATTCTTATTACTTTATAAAACACTACTTCATTTCACTTCCCCTTTTTTTCCATACTATATCTACAGGTACCACATACACACTTCCTGCCAGACCTTTATTAGTTTTTTCAAGCAATCTCCTCTTTGGCGGGATCAATAGCCATGAATAACTGATAGAGGCAATAATGAAGCTGGGTTCAGAAAGGTTTCATCTGGTTCAAAAATGTTTCAGTAGGTTCAGAGAGGTTCAGTAAAAACAGTTTCAGATCTTTAATAAAAAAGTTTTAGTAGGCATAAAAAGAAAATTCTTCCATAACATAAAAGTTAGACTGCAAAATAACAAACCAACAAAGGCAAAAACATCCTCTTTATTGGACATAAAAAATTCAGATTGGGACGGTGGTTGTGACAGTGAAGATTGTTAGTTAATGAAGGTTTCAAGATGCAGGTGCCTTTTTGTCTAAATACAGTGCTCTCCTGAGGACACGACTAAAATACTGCCTCACAAAAACTCATCTGAAGCCATCAAATGCAATGTTGACATCATAAGTGCCATCAAGTTATACTGAATAGTGTGGCACATATTTCCTTCCTTACACTAATGTGCAATAAGGCAAGACATTCATCAGCATCTTTCTTTCAAATTGCTCTAACATAAAATGGCAATAATCAATGTTTGATACCAGAAAAATGTTTCCTTCTAAAAGTAGACAACTTGCAAACAGCTATAAAATATATATATATGGTCAACTTACAAAAACAAAGTGAAACATATTTTACTTATACAGTAGTTATGTATTTCAGGTAATTTACCTGTGTGTGTGTGTGAGTGTGTGTGTGTGTGCATGTCTTCATGCATTGGAGGTGTTTGTGTGTAATGTTAAAGTCCATATGAGTTTAAACGTATTCCCAGAATAAAACCTGTGGACATAAATAGCATAAATCGCTACAGAAATGAGGCTTGAATTGGACAGCAATATCACAAAACCCTCATGATAGATCACAATACTTGTCATAATTGTAAAAAATATTAGCAAACCAGTTTTCTTGAATCTTGTTATTCTGTCAGAAATATTGACATTCACTTTTTCATCTATTATCACAAGAGTGATTCAGAGATCACTTTGCTTTGTTCCAGTAATTTTCACATTTAGCTTCATTATTTACATGCATTCAGAAACTGAAGCAAAATCAATGGCCATACACTCCATAGTAAAACCACCACATGGTTTCATCAAAAATTCATTATTCATTGGGAAACATCTGATATTATGGTAACAACCTAATAGTACTTTCTACCTATACATCAAGTGTCCAATGTAATGACCCCCAAGGGAACCCCAAATTTGGTCCATGAAATAAAAAAATACTTCACATTTCAGACCGTTGTCAAGGAAACTGAATGATATCAATCACATAGGCATATTTGTAAATAGGGATACAAGAACCACTTAAGAGAGGATGTTGTAAGGTTTTCAACAGATGTAAAGTTTGCTCCCTCTTTAAAGGTACATGAACGTAGAGATAGAATAGTTCAGGAAGATTATATCTCATTAAAATATTATTTTATCTTCAGTGAAGATGAAGTAGTTTAATTTACTACTCAAGTACTATACTTCAAAATCACTAGTCAATATTTTTTATAATTGTCCAATGTTAATTTGCTATACCCAGTGTTGGGGGGTTGTGGTAGGTGAGATGTACAATTGTGTTAGGAGAACTCTGCACATTTCTGGTTATCAATATCACCGTTTGCAGGTTCAAGGTACCTCTAATCGCTAGGAATGAATCTCTTTCTTTGGCTTTTGTTTCATGTCACATTTCCACATAAAGCAATTTACAGTCTGTCTTCGGTTAACATTGCACATATGTAAAATATCTTAAGAATGTTAGCTGCATAATATTATGTGTATAATTCTGATTTAGCCATTTTTTTTACCTCAAGAGCAAAAATTTATCATTAACTGTCAGACAGTTTCATAAAAATATCAAATCCTTAGTTTTGATAAAACCTCAATACCATACACAATACCAGACCATGTTTTACGACTGTTTTCAGGTAAGTTAAAAAAAAAAAACACCACTCACTGTTGGAAGTCCATGGTTCCTCATAATGTTGCTCTTCATAGCCTGTACAAGGATTTATAGCCACATGTGGTAAGTGTCTCTGTGAACGATGTGCATTCTCCTCAGATGACAGGGAATTATGGGAGTTTTTCTTCCTTCGTCTCTCCCTTTTATCATAGTTATAATGTTTTGGAGATCTAACTGGATCTCGTTCAGTGTCAGATTCTGCGTCTCCCTCTGATCCGCTAACATCGTAGCTATATAAACGATTCTGATCATAAGAGTCTATTGGCGATATGGCACTTTCTTCTTGTGTGAGAACTGAAGCAGAAGAATAAAATCAAATGAAAGTGACTAAAATAAAAATTTGTGCATATTAACTTTGGACAATTAACTGTTAAGCAATAACTCATTAATTAATAGTTTATTGTCCAAAGTGATTCATACCCTATGAACTTCTTATAAGATAAGATTAATATTCCTTTAAGCATTTTAAATACTGAAAGGAAATTTTGACAGAATGACCTGGATATTTTGTCCAGAAAAATTCAGTCTCAAACTGTGCGAGTATAAACAGTACACTCCACTAGATGTCAGCACCTGCTAGGAACATAAATCCACTACCAGGTGTCAGCACTTGACATCCAACCTGACTGTAGCCTGGTGAGTGATAAACGGTCAATTGCCAATAAGCCTGTTATCAACCATCCCTTTTAAGACAATTTATGGTGTTTTAACAAAAAAGACGTTAATTGCTCCCATATTATTTGAAGTTCTGCTACTGTTGAAATAAAAACAACTGCTGTAGAGTCTGTTGGGAATGAGACAGAATGTCCCTTGGGTTTTTCATCAAATTATATTTCTTTGGGGAGAAGTTGTAAAAGCAAAATAATTAAGTTTTCAGTTTCTTTTGTTTATTATCAGGAAAATATTTTGCTTTTTTGCATTATCAATTTTTACATTCTTTAGCATCATTTTGCTTTCCATCAATTTTTAATAAGTTGAAAACATCACAAAATCTTTTCATTTGCAATATGCTTCTGCACTGTTTGACATAAAGTCACTTCATGATCACTAAGAATTAAGTATAATCTACCTTAATACTGAATCATTATCTATTTCTATTAGGCTCCATATTATGAAGCACAGATAGCCTTGCTGCTACAAGTTATAGGATAATTTAGCATATAAGGTTTCCACTGAGCACCTTGTTATCATAGGCTTACCTTACTCCCTTCTGTAATGTTTGTAATTAAGTACAAATCTGCAGGCTGACATCTTTCAGCATGATGTTAGATGAGGGTCAGATTATATGGCCAAAGGTCAAGACTGACCATATACTATGGAGTATACTATATGGGAAAATAGGGACCTCTCGTGGTCCAAAAAATCAACATTTTCACCAGTTTTTTAATGAAGGATTTGGTGGTCTGAGGGTTCTATAGTGAACATTCAGACCAATAGACCTGCCTACTATTGAACCTTCGGACAATTGCTGCGGCCCCAGGAGAATTAACAGATTACAAACAAAATATATTTCATATTCTTCTTTATACCAGATATCATGCAAATGTCTGACTTGCACAAAAGAAAATCATTGTATATTTGAAGTAACAAGTGATTTTTTAAATGGATTTTCTAAATATGTCTGACAAGATGAAAAGGAAATATTAGAATTTATGCACATACATCTACCAATTTCACCATACCCACCACCGACTTTCACAAAAAAAGAGCAATATCCTTTTAATGTCTGCAAACACAGAACTTCTCTGATTTCAACTCTAGAAGGTCGGTTTGGAAAGTTTATGTGACGTGCCCTTTCCATAAACTACACACAGTTTGTACAAAGCTGTGTCTAAGTGGGCCCGTAGGCACCTTCCTCTATGCTCAGTTGTGTTTATGAGCAGATTAAGACAAGTGAATTTCTCATACATCACCTTGCTTATTGCCTACAAACCAAAACCCTTCTTCCGCCATATTGGAAAAAGAGATTTGGTTCATACTTGGTGAACCAAAATGTTTATTTCCAATAAAACCTTGATAACTGTTATCACACTTATGAAATATTTATCTCTAAATAATGTCTATCTTTCCTATTTATCAATCCCAGAGGAATCCAGCCCCCTTTTCTGCCAATGATATCAAAATTTAAATCAATCGCATCCTAATAAATAGAACTGCTTTATAATATCTTGCTGTTGTCAAATCAACAGTTTCTTATAAATCTTCCACCTTTTATCACTAGTGACTGAAATATTATTTTGTTGCTTCTTCTACTCTAAATCTATTTCTGATGCAACAGAGATCATCACAAATCACTGGAAAATGACATTGTAATTGCTCATCGTATTCAACGAGATCTTATTCCTAGAGAAAATTGCTGAATTAAGAAATCACTTGGGGACAATTAAGCAAATTCTGAATCAAATTATGCTCTTATAGATACTGATGTCTGGTCCTTTCAGTTCCTTTCAATCAAATATTTTCCTGAGAGGACAATTTCAGGGAATTCAAGTTATGGACATAACACTAGTGTGTGGAAAGACAAAAAAATATATGATATCAAAACATTATATAAGACAGCACTCTCAAAACAAACATCACACAAACCAGTTGACAGCTTTTAATTCTGCTTTTAAAACAACCTTGTGTGCTGTTTAAAATAAAACTTAATATTAAGTCTCCACAAAACATTGTTATTTACCTAAGTTTCCTGGCGCATTCAGATCATTCAAGTTGTTAGGATGTCCTAACGGATCCCTCGCTTGATACTGACTTCCCCTGTATCCATTGTCCACTTCTCCCTCAGACGAGCTGAGAGATCCTCGCCTTGTGTCCTGTTGAGAACGGCTCCTCGGTACTGGACGAGGCCGATCATTATTGGCAGCCATGTTTTCTAGAGAAGTTTTCTATTTCTTCATAATGCTGGGTAGCCTCTGTGGTGTAGAAGGCGTCAAGTCAGTCATGCCGACCTGGGTGGTGGGTGCTCTGAAACAGTAAACAGAACACGTGACCTGATGAATGTGCGGCGCGGGGTGTGGAGGGACCTAGCAACCGCGCAATCGGTTAAAAATGTGTGCAATGCTATCATTCATCTTGAGTAACTCACCAACTCGCGTTTACCATTTAACGCTCAATTATGGGGCCCATTTAATGAGAAGCCTTTTGAAAATAAACACATCAAAAAATACCGACTGAAACATCAATTCCAAAATCAATTGATTGCTGACCAAACTACACCTTGATAAAATTTCATTTACTTTTATATGGTTGTTGTTCTTTTTTCTCTATCAATCTTGGCATATAGATATAAGACACTTTTGCAGATTTTTTACAGTAGCCAGCAAAATAATATGACAACCTCTTAGAACAAAGCAACTCAAAATTTCACCAGCAGAACTTTTTATGTACTTTTTGAAACGGATCTGCCAAATTTAGAGAAATGTAGTGTCAGTGCAGTATGTGCTTGCTTTTCAATTGACTGTGACAACTGGAGCTTTTGTTGCAGCCAAAAAGTTGGACGGCATCACTGGAACAAAGACCCTTTCAAACCATATCACCATCACTACATCAGTGTTCTGGACATTTCTAAATCTTTCATTATTGACCAGCCACCTTTATCATAAAAGTTTAACTTCAGTCCAAACAAAACAGATTTTTTTAAAGCTCCGATATTAACCATTTCCACATTTCAAAGAATTTCAGTAGAGTCTGTGCCACTAAATACAGAAAAAAACAATTCAACGACAAAAATATGCATGCCTTATAAAACATCAAAAATTAATTTTTGCATCTAAAATAATATTCACTTAGACTGATTTTTCTGTCAAGATAATTTAAATCGGATTTACAAGAGCAACTTTTGTTCCATCTTCTTAAATAAAATCTTTATAAAACATACCTGTGCAGTTATCTCTCTCAGTTTTCTCCTAACAAGTTACAAGTAAAAGCGATTGCTATTGGCATTATAACCTCTGTACTTACTACACAGATATGGACATTTCTCCCCAACGTGTTCAATATGGCTTATTACAACTAAATAAAGACACTATTTCCATCACTGCTCTAAAACAGAGCACTAAATCCATGGGACTTCCCAGCCACTACAATGTTTATGGTACCTTCAGCATAGTAAAGTTTGCTATCTGAGCTTGAATATTAATCTCAAGGAGCTGCCACTACATCTGTCTGAAACTAAATGAACATTCAGCTTATCAGATGTCTTTAATATTCCTCTGTTGGACGTGTAATGCCCACTTGGTGTTATCTTGATGTTGGTGGATGATAAGACAAATACTGGGGTTACTATTGTAATACTAGCAGTGGCGTGGATGGACACTCAGGGAAATTTAGATGTTGTAGCAAGGAGTTCTGTTCATAAATTCGAAGTAGCACAAAATGAAAGACTGGTTTAATATTACTCTCCAAATATTAAATTTTTTAAGAATCAAGACTATTTTTTTATTCTGTACTCAAATAAACTGTTACAGTAATGTTGCTATTTAAGGCATTTCCCTTATAATTTCCTCATAAAAAAACAACAGAATAGGTTCTAATTTCATACACCAACTCATCAACTTTTTGCTTTCCTTAACATGTCCTAGGTCCACCCACCTGACGGCAGGGGCTATTAATGGTCAACTGATACACCTGTAATGACCAATAATATACCTGATGATTCAATAGGAGAAAATGAAGAGAAAAACAAGCCCGTTACCCTGCCTTATTCCAAATGAACCAATCACTGGTAAATCTGGATAAGATTATGGCTTAAACGGTGTCAGGTTTACTTCTCTCCTAAATCACTCTGATGACTAACAATTCTGAATGCCATCAATTTAAAAATTCGAGATGTTGAAATTTTACTGTGGATTGTGTTTTTTTAATGGACTTAAGAATCTCCACAGCAAAATAATTAATCATCTTCGAACAAACCTGTATCAATATAACAAAAAATTATGAAAAGAGTTTATATATATAAACTGCTATTCTTCAGATGTGAATCCTTGTGCTCTTTTTTTTTTTTTTTTGCATCAACAACCATGACAAAACAAAGGAGTGAAAATAAAAACTAACTACTGGCGAGTCTCCTGTCTACATTTTCTACACAATCTCTGATCAGAACAATTTTCTGATCCATTTGACATGAAGAATAGCATCCAAGAAGAAATGGGGTTTAAATCATAACCAGACATCCACCATGGGCTAGTTTCCTTTATATGGCCCCTAGTGTCAGTTTTTAAAATGTGTGGTTGTTAACTTCCCGAAGTCTCTTTTTTAATATTTCCTATGTAACTGAACTACATTACAAACAGTCTACAATTTAACTGAAGCTTGAACTTTTTAATTTTAATTTTGTTATTTCATGGTTAATTTCTAATTACATCAATAGAATATTAATGATAAATCATTGATAAGATACTACTGACATTTTCTGTAATTGAATTTTTAAAAAATGTTTGGAACCACAGGTTGTGTAGACAGAGTAATGTTTTGACTGACCAAATGACCCAACCCACCCAGAGGTCAAGCTGCAGGTCAAACCAATGACCATGGTCATCAATCAGACCCCCTGGACAGCCCTGGACACTGACCATTACAACAATAGACAGCTCTGGACACTGACCATTTCAACAATAGACTGGACACATTTTGGAAAGTCTATCAAAGTATCATACATCAACCAATGACATTAACTGCTTAATAATGAGGTCCAAATCAGTAGCTTTAACCAAATAATAATAATAAACAAATACAGCCATTATTGTGATTTTATTTCAAAGCGATAAATAATCTATTTGCAGGAGATTTTAAACTCTTCTGTATTTCTATGAAAATAGCATTTTCCAAATTTATTTTTTAATATTTTTAAAATTTCAATAAATATACTTCAAATATCCAGAGCTAGTTTTTGTGATACTGCAATGTGCAACATTGAGGAATCAAATTATCAGATTCAGATGAAGTAGAAAAAAAACACATAGAAAATAACCTTGAGCAGTTTCTTTGGTGTTGGTTATTCACCCAATTCAAACTTCAGATTCTAATCTTATTAATTCAGTGTTGAAACAGGCATTGCAAGCATTTTTTTTTTCATTTACATTTCCCATTGTTTTTTTTTCTAATAATGTTTCTCTGTTGTTTTCTTTTTCTTCTTCTCTTCAGATATTCAATGCACCTACAAACCTGCCAAAACATCCCCACAGAAAACTTACAAGGAAAAGCAATGGTTTCCCTCTTCGTTAAAATGTCTAAAACACCTGCACGCTTGGCTCCTTCTGCCAAAATGTCTACCTTTGACTTTTTCCTGATTTCTTTTCCGCATGCAACTTTTCCTATCTGTCAATTTTCATCAAAAAATATATAAGCCCCCATTAGTCAATTGCAATTTGATTAAGCTCCTATAAGTCAATTATCTCGCGTATAAAAAAACATAGCTTTCTACGCATTTTTATGCTGCACTTTTCACACTGCGTGGCTCTGCAACTGGTACCAATGTCAGGCTTAATTTTGGTTTGTAATTGGACAGCTAAACTACAACCTTCAATTTCGGACACATGCAACATCCAGAACAAATGCTTAATGTCATTCTTGAATGCACAGCACTAATTCTTATGAGAACATTTTATTCTGGTAAATTATGATATTGTAAAATATAGTTTGGTGCCGTTTGACATGTAAATTGCATGACATAAGTTCCTTGCCAAAATTTTGTTTTTTAAAGTGAAATTTAAGTCTGCTCTGTAACCAAATCATTTTGTAAATCAAGTGATCATTCTTTATTAGTGCTCATGTTTCAATGTCAATGAGGTCAAACTCATCCAATATCGTAAATGGCCTTAAAATTTTTGTTTCAGCTAAATTACTAATTTCTTTAACCAAATCATATATCCCTTGGTTCAATTTGCTGAAATACTTTAAATTTCAATGCAAAAACTAAAATTACAGAAAGTCTTCTACTCTGGTCCACCACACCAACTGCCCTAATCTTCAAGACCATAAAACCCACTCGTCCAGATCTATCATGTTGCCGCGGCAACCACTACTAACAGGTTCTCCTGCCCAGTTGTACACAGGTTAGGGACCTTATTTTCCACCTCAATACAATCTAAACTGATAACACTTCCCTCAAGGCAAACCTCAGGAACTTTTTAATCAGTTTGATGAACATATTAATTTACATTTTAATCATTTTATGGAGTGTGTCCAATAACCCTAAAATCAAATTTGTACAAGTTTGATTTTCTTTTGAAAAATAATCAAAAGGCGTGATTATTATGACAGTTTGTGTTAAAATTTTGAATATGGAATATTTAATCTTTAAAGTCTTCAAAAATGATTTATCAAAGATGTCTTATTCTTAGAAAAAAAAACATTGTAATCAATTCATGAAAAAAATTCAACATTCAAAATGGTGATGGCTGGAAAGTAATAAGGTTGCCTTAGTTGAGTTTATGTATCATTTTACCAATTCCAACATCATTTAAATATACTTACGCTGAACTGTTGAAAGAAAGAAAACGTCCACAACTGACTTTAGTCTGGCCCTCAATAAACTGGGGAAACACAGGGGCTGGAGAATTACTTAACAAATACTCTTCAAAGATGAAAGATTTTGAAAATCACTGCAACATTTAAGCACTTGGTAATGTGGATACTTCCGAGCATAAAAGACAGTCCTGAGGAATTCAAAGGAAGAATTTCAAGGAAGAATTTTTTTTATGCTGGATAAGCACATTTGTTAAAATCAATTTGTATACTTTCTCCCTTTGTTTGTTTGCTTGTCAGGAACACGTCAGACACATACTTCTTGGGCAGAAAAAAATATATGAGGAGCCAAAAAAAGTAGTCTGAGGGAAATTGAAAATCAATTTAGCAGTAAACCCCTAATTCTATTAGGGCCCCTTATGGTTTTCTGTCAAACACAATAAATTCCCACTTTTTAAAAACATACAGAGGTGTATCAATGTTATTGAAACAGGTGAATCCCATGCTTTTGATTTATTGGTAATAAGACATCAATCATATATTTAGAAACTGAAATTCATTTTAAAACAAGTACCTTCATAAATAATAAAAACACAGAAAATCCCTCTTGTTCATTGTGTAGAATATTTAGCGGTGATAATGTATCACACTCTATTGGCTTTCATCAGGAAGATGGACCCTTTTAATGAAATATAAATACTAAGGTTTTAACTCCAGTGTTAATTCAGCTGATGTTATGAGGTCCAAAATCACAAACCCATCCTGTCTACATAGTTATGTCAGGTGGAATTTGTTATTATGCCATGTTTCCATATAAGCCGCATCATCCCATCTCATTGCTAGGGCCTTTTAAAAGTTTTTTTATCCTTCATGTTAAATATAGTATTTAAAGAAAATTGGCCAAAACTCCCCACTGAAATAAGATCTCAATTTTTACCCTGGAAATGTTACACTTTTCTGAAAACATTCCTCCTTTTCCAAGCGACACTTTTTATTAGCTCATTGTCTGGCTGACCTCTAGTAACTGGTTGTTGGTTTGTGTTCTGGTGTTGGAAGATGTAAACTCTAATTCCTGGGGGGAAAACTCAAAGTAGGCCAAGAAATTCTGCAGTACTGTTAGAATGTGTGTAAAACATGCAGACTTTCAGTCAAGCTGCACTAACTTGGATAGACATATTACCAAAACAACGGGGTAAAGAACCAAAGCAAATTTCAGAAGCATTTCAAAACATCCGACATAAGCGTAAAGATTTGCTGGAATATAAGGCCATGTTTGTTTCCGTATAGTATGTGCTTTTCTGAGAAGGCAGACTATGTGCCAAAATTATGGTGTTATAATGAGTGGTCCTTTCTTTTCTAGAGTTCAAAGGGAAGATCACAAACTGCTAATTATCTTTTCTTAAAACATTTCATTGCATACTTACTGGTATTTTATTGATCAGCTTTTTTTAATTCTAAATTACTTTTCCCCTCAAAAAATTAATAAATAAAAACAATTTATAATTAATTAATAATTTATAATCAAAAGACCCCCAGGAAAATACTTATTATTCACAAACAGATTGCATTACACAATTCTTATCCAATTTCTACAAAATGAACGAGATGCACATCATGGCCGCACCACACCTCACAAGACTGGGAGCTCTGACCAATGGGAGGAGACCATCGTGTCCAGTTACGTCAGAATTTATTTTGCAAGTTGCTCCAAAAGCCAGAACATTGTTACTGATCCGTAATGCTGAAACGTGATTCCCACCAACAACCGTTAAAAAAACAGTTAAAGATTTTAGAAAGGATATCTATCCGGCCTGAGGTTTACTTTAGGCAGTTTGGGAGACTGATCTGCTAGACTGAGTAAGCAAACCTAATACAACTTCATTAAAAAACTTAGAGATAAAAATTGGGTTTCCTGGTTGGACTTCTTGTGAAGGCTTTTAGTCAAACCTAGAAAGAATGCCACAATCAGAATGTGTTTACTGACTACTGCATTATCCTGTTGTTATTTTGCACTGTAAAAGAGTCTGACTTGTTCATTTTGAGTATATATTTCAAAAGGAAATGGCTTTAGCCTGTGGTAAGAGCAGTCATACTCATCACCCTATTGGGTGAAAAGTCAAGTTCCATCATTTTGCCCTAATACTAAACCTTACCTTTGAATGTTTACACAACTTTATCCACAGAAATCTTGTTCTTTTTTCTCATGTAGTGACAGTTGACAGATTGACACCCAAATTTTCTCTTCTTTTTTTTCTCCTGCTGTCTAAATTCCCTTCAACGTCAATTCTTCTCCTTCATTCAGAGGGTATTCTGAAAATAAATAAGAGGGAGAGAGCCATGAAAATCATGAAATTTGAGACTAATGCCACTTGAAATGGTTGCTTTAGCCCACACCTGAGGCAGGCTCCTGTCATTACCCTAAAATAGTGCATCTTTTGGGTAATCTTATTGCTGGTATTGGTCATGGAGGGGCGTGGGGGGTGTTAATCTTCCCCTTAGATAACACAGGTGAACATTTGGTGCAGTTTAACATGTAAAAAGTTATCAATAAAAATATTATCCATTTTGACAAGATTAAAAATCATTATTGTACTGCAGCTGGTTTTGCTATAGTTTGAGCAGGCTAGTAAAATGTTTCTTTCTTTGCTAAAATATTGTGTAAATAATTCTGATGGATTTCTTTCTCTGGTAGAACCTAAAAAAGTTTTTAATTGATGTGAAAATTTACCAAATAATATACAAAATTTACATGGGCCTGGCTAGTAAAAAAAACTTGGCTAGTAAACAAAACAAGCATACTCTGATATGTGTAAGATCATTATTCATAATGAAAAAAATGTAAAACCTTTCAATTTCTACACTAACTAAAAACGTATCTGTCAAATTATTATTCATAATGAAAAAAAAAATGTAAAACGTTTCAATTTCTACACTAACTGAAAACGTATCTGTCAAAGGAAAACAAGTTCAATTTTCAGTAGTAAACACCTATAATTCTCAACATAGACACTACAATTTGTTTGGGCTTTACTTAACTGGTAATATGAGAGATTCGTTTCAGGGTGAAAAGGTACAGTGCCTCAGAGTCTCATTATACAAATTACTTTGAAAATGACTGCTAAAGCAAATGTCCCTTTTAATAATCCACCACATTAAAACCTACATGTGGGTGGCACTGAAATTGGGGCATATTTATTTTAAAATACACTGTTTCAATAGCGCCATTTCATAAACTGCATTACAAGCTGAAGTGAACTAATTTCCCCTTGCAGTGCTGACTGCATTTCTGGATAACTTTTCCACTTCTTTCAAATAAAACCTAAAATAAAACTCCTTTCAATTTTTTTTCACCCTGAATCCATGTATCATATATCTTAACCTGGCAAAAATGCAGAACCTTGTACTAAACAGAATAGGGATTTTTTGGAAATACCTCTGGCTATTTTACCAGCAAAAGAAACAAAGATGGCTGCATTCCTGTACAAATCCCTGTCCAGTCCAGTTACACGCTTCCTTTTCTACCTCATCATTGTTTACAGTAAAAACAACGGTTCACTGCACTACATTACAACCTCTGCAATTCTTTAGTAATTTTTAAGAGTCAATCAAAAACATCTTAAACTTTCCCCTATGACTGAAAACTTAAAATAAGTGCACAGTCATGGATTGCTTTGACAGCACAAAAATGTCTATAAAATCCCAAAAATATGTCCTGCACTAATTTTTAATAGACTTCCTTTTCAACAGTACACTAAATATTTCCTTATTAATGAGTGATGTTATATGAGGTAATAATATTCTTTTAACATCTTAATTTGTTTCCTAAAAGTTTTAAAGTTTATGATTCACTGGCAATGTGAGGGGATCACCGATCAATAGCCTAACAGAGTATCAAATGGCAGTTCCCAGATGAGATGATTTCAAATTAATCTAATGTCTCTATCTCAATTTACATAACATTTACATGGCTGTGTCTTCTTGTATACAACTCAAATAAGTGAACAAGTTAGTCTGTTTAGTTTTCCCAATATGTATTAATTTTAAGAGTTGTTAATAAGCCCTCCATTTTACCTCTCTCTAAATTGCATTCATAATAAATAACGCAGGCCTCCCAGGTTTAACTTAGAAATCCACCAGTAGTTTTACAGCAAAACTTCATAATCCTTGCAAAAAAATTCTCTTTAACTCAAAAAAGCCCCAAACTCACCATAATCTGGTCTGATGGATTGAAGAACACTATATAGGCATAAAGTCTTTCTCCTAACACAGTGTAATCCTCCTTATAGCAACTCTACACATTGGATATGAATATAATATGTTAACCTAAAATATTTCCTCCATCCCATACAAGTATACCTTCCTTCCTCTCCAAATTTCTCCAATGGTGTGAATGTCATCCACAGAGCTCACAATATCACCACTGCTCCTACCTAACACATAAATATTTCTCGCCTTCTTCACCAACTTGCTCCACTGGTCTGGGCCAACGACTACTGTAAATTCCACAATGTGACCACATAACCTGTGAACAGCTTAGAGAGCCTACCTCTCACCAAGCCAGTCAAAGTGGAGTTAAATATTTGCCAAACACTTGAGACAAAAGCAGAAACTTCCCCCTGGAAGGTGCAGCAGGCCTGTTAGCACAAGATTTGTCACCAAGAGGTTTCCCCTCTTGCTGACTTGCTGAATGCATATAAAAAAGTGCCACAATAAATGAAGTGGTACCTTGAACTTCTACTGCTTATTTCCTATTGTCTTAAACACTGGGTTATGAGTGGCCCTGTTGATTTTCCTGCTGTCTTCAGGTTCAATGTTGTAAGAAGTGCGGATACTGTACTAGAGCAATGCTGCCTATTGAGTTCATAGAAAATATACCAAACTCGATGAAGCAGTACCTTGCAACTTCAGCAATCTATCTGCTCTAGTTCACTGTGCTGTCTTGTACATTGGGAAGTGTCTAACCCAGAACTCTCTCCTGTCTTCAGGCTTATTGTTACACTGAGTACAGAACCAGCTACCAGAGTTGTGTTGTCTGAGCTGACTGGATGAAGTAAGAACAGGAAGTCACGTGGAGTTTGTTTAGGTGGGATAAGAAGGAAACTCTCAGGTCCATCTTCACACCAGGTGGCCCTGTTTACCTTGATCAAATACAGAGTAATATCTGAAGACTAGGACTGTTTTGTTCTAGTGTGTTTAGATATTTGGTGTGTGTTGTTACTGGCAGCTTCAGTTTTTATTTCTCTGAATTGGACATAACTAATAATTTTGTCCATGCTCTGGAAGACAGAATAATGGAAAAATCATCTTTTGATCACTGTGCTAGTAAAACTCATGCAATATTGCAGCCAAATAACTGAGCTGTACAATTTGACTAGATGGTACAGCAAAAATGCCTCCTATATCACTGCCACACCTTGATACTAGACATGAAACATTTAGACCATGATTTCTCTCAAAGCAACAACAAGGAATTTGCAATAATATCAAAACTGATTTCGACCCCATTCACATAGATATACCATCGTTCTATGTGGATCGACCTAATTCTAAAGGGCCTCTCACTAAGGGCGTATTCCCAGAGCTTTTAGATCGATCTATCCCTGAGGGGAGTCTCACTAGATTACTGTCAGATAATCCGGCTTAAATGTCCGTCCCGCATACTACAAGCTGTAAGGGGGTAATTAACTTTCGTGCCCGCTCGGCTGACAGCTATTTAGCGGAAACCCCCAGGGAGTTAGGTCGATCTAAATCTTAATCTTTAGATCCATCTAAATCTCTGGGAAAGCACCCTAAGTGCACTCAATTTCACTGAATGACATGCTCCTCTTGTTTCCAACGTACTCATATTATCTCCAGCTTTTCTGTATTACACTTAGCGACAGGAGAGAGAATCCCTGCAGAGCTGGGTCGATCTAGGTAGATCGATGGTATCTGTGGGAATGGGGCCTAACACAACATACAGATACTATCTTCATGCTCTAGACAAGTTTAGTCATCTTTTTTGTATCTACTAAATCAAACCACAAAGATTTCACACAGAATTCAATTCACTATGTAATCACTATGCCTAATTAATTGATTTTCTTTCCATAACCATAGTTTTCTCCTAAAACCAGTAGTTCATCAAAGGAATCCTCAATTCCAAACATGTAACTTAACAGAACCCCCGTTCTGATATCAAAATTAACTTGCCCTTCAGTCAATCTATATCTATGCCTTTCTTTGTGAGGCTGACAAAAAGGAGGACTTAACATAGCAATTGTTATTTTTATCTACAGCTTTTCTGATGTCTGGCAAATCTTTTAACATGGAATTCAAGCAACATATTTATCAATCATTTTCATATACCAAGCAACATTCACCACCTTCTCCTAAATAATGGGGTTTAAAAATATATAACGAAAAACAGTTTCCTTTTCATGGCATCTAGTTGTCATGACATTGCATAAGGTTAGCCCAGTCTGTCATCACCACATGGCAAGCACATGTTCTTCATGCCTTTCTTTCTCTCTCTCTCTGTATAGATATCACATGTACTTCTTCTTGACATTGCGTACTGGTTAAGAAAAACTGATAAAAACTTCGATGAAAACTGTGGAGAATTGTCAGTTTGTCATTGTAGAAAATGGGCAGAAAAACAAACAGAAAATTTAGAAAAGAGATCCCCAAAATTTTGACTACGGTAATTCTCCAATCTATACGAACGATTTAAATTAATTATTTTTGGAAGATAATCATTTTGTTCGTAAGGCTTGAAATTCAGTCTGCTAAAAATTGCCACGCGTTCGTATCAATTGAAATACGGATGGAATACGGCTGTACCTGAAGTTATTTCNGTACCAATTTTCTGTCCTTATCTATCTCATTTTCATTTCTCAAAAAATAAAAGAGAAAGAGAGAGAGAAGGGTGGGGTTTAAGCTCAAGTCACTGTCAATATTACAATTACAGAGAAACATTTTCAATTTCAGGCAATTACAATCATATAGAAACATTTTCTACATTTATATAGAGTCATTAACCCCCCCTTCCCATCAGCATTTGTTCTTAACTTATTAAGTATAAATTATTATTATTATTATTATTATTATTTATAAATTATTTCCATCTGTATTTGTTGAAGACATTTTCACCTTTCCTAAACTCACACAATACACACAGTTGTGTCAAAACCTGTTCAAGAGACTGCTCTTAGCATGAGCCCCCTACTCTCATAAAAGTTAACATGGGCGGGTGTGCTGGTTTCTATCACAGTATAATTGGAGAATAAACCCCAAGTTAGAGTGATCAATCAGTGTTGTAAAGCCATTAGTCAAATTCACCACTGGAATCTCAAAATAGGAATGCTTTTTGTATACACCTCTCTTTACAACTGGTGGACCAAACGCCTCAGTTAAACATGTACAGAGTGAAAATGATGCTCCCTCTTCACTGACACTGGGTAATATTTTAGCCTAACTAACAAAAATAGTATTTATTTACTTAGCAGATATAACATTTTTACAACATTGGTCATGGACTTTTGAAAATATGCATTGAAAATTACTGTCAAAATAAAATAGCTGATATCTGCATTTAAATAAAAACAAATGCGGGGCAATAAAGATCTATATCATAATGCATACAGTTAATTTTCTTATCAGAAATTTACTATCAGCAAGGGACTATTACATAAAGAAAGACAAAGAATGCACACAAGCACACTTTTACTGTAATAATATCTTAACCTCCCTTTAATTATATCTTTAAATAAGATAGAAACAGCAATTATCTCCATACCAAAACAGCAATATGATGAAAATTATCTCCGGGTGCCCAATTTTCATACCTGATAGACAAAAGAAATGTCACTTATATTTACACAACCTTAAATCTTTCTGAATCCAAAGTCCAGAAATCTCCACTTAACATTAATTGGATGTGTATTGTTCAACAACGCTGAAATCTCTGTTTTAAATCTCTGTAACTTCAGACAAATGAAAAATTAAATTGGTCTGTACTTCTGTGACAAATTACAGTGCCGGATAAAACACAAAAACATTCTCCAGACTGTGAAACAAATACACATGCAATACAGACAGTGACAGTCCAGAAAGGGCACAAGGGCAAAATAATTTTTTGTCACCCTGGAAAAGTATCCAGAACTTGTGACTCTGATAAAAATAATCCTTTTTTCACAGATATTTCATAATTGCAATTTCTATAATAAAACAAATAATATCCCAGCCTTGCTTTTCCTAAGTGAAGTATAATCTCATCTTCTACAGAACAAAAGTGTCTCCCAGTTGGTCATTGGAAGCCATCATTAGTACTGTACAAAATATATGATATATATATTCTGTTTTGATAATTAATTTTCTCACTTTCAAATCAGTGCCTAGAATTATGCAAATAACAGAGCAACAGGGAAGATTATTATCAATTAAGCCATCTGATTGTTCTTAGTGATAAGGAATGCAATCAATTGGAGATATACAGCTTAAGGGCCACATGAACTGTTAGGAGTAAGAACAATGAATAATCAATTAGTCTTCTTGATGATAAGGCATACAATGTGTGTGTGGCAGGGATTATACTAAACTTTGAAGAGACTTGACTGGCTGTTTACTGAGTGTTTGTGGAACAGCTGTGGTCAATCTCAAGCCTTGTTTAAGACCAGTAGAGAGACAAGTAAATACCAACCAATTGTTCTTCAGTCCCACACAATAGGGCCAGATTTACACCAGTATTTGTTCCCTAAATACCAGATGTCTGTGACTTATCTCACCTCCCATGATCAGTTGCGTGGGAGTCTCCCTGTTATGTAATGCAGTTATGGACTTGTTCATGGGTTTGTTTGTCTTCCAAGAAAGCTGACCAACATGCTATGTACCCCCTCCTCTCTCTCTCTCCCTCCCTCCATCTCTCTCTCAGTCTCTTTTCCACTTTCTCTCATTGAATTCTACACTTCTTTCTCTCATTATAGTTAGAGAAGAGTTTGGAGTGATATTTATCATGCATTTATTTTAGACTGTTGGCCACTTAAACTTAGGACTCTTTGCCATCAAGTTCTGCATCTTTTACTCTTTTTTAACAACTTTAGTGTATAATCTCTACCTCAGGGTTTCTTTTAACATCAACTAATGTAGTTGAAACTTAACTAAAGCTCACTCTTTTTAAGAGCTAACTGTCAAAGAATTACTCTGCTTTATGTCAGTCCATCAGTGAATTTCTGCACTTAACTTTCTTGTCCCTAAAGAAGCATAAAGATGTTGTTCTAGTTTCCATGGTCTTGTTTTCACACTAGTCTAATCTAAGAACAACTTAACACACTGCAAGAACCAAGCATGGAAATGTAGATAAAATTTAAGGTCCTTGTATCCACTCACCTTACCAGACAAAGTCCAACAACTCAGATCACAGTGAAAGTAGTAATCCAGAAAAAGCATTCACACTTAAGTCCTAACTTTCCAAATGGACTGATCTTCAGCTTTTCTGGCACTTATGTCTGCAGGCTCCTTTGCCTTCTGCCCAAGTCTTTCTGAAATACCCTCTTAAATTGAACCTGCACTTTTGAGTCAGTCGGTAAGTTGTGGGCTTACTCTATTTGTCACTTAGTTCCATCCTCAGCACTAAGATTTTAAAATTAAATTTCTATTTGGTAACAATTAATACCCAACTTGATGACTGACTGCCTCTGAATCCTTCATCTGGGATTGTCCAAGCTGTCTGCTTCAGCCTCAGGAAGAGTTCATCTTTAAGACCATATGGGAATGGCCAAAAAAACACACTTTTGTTTTTACCACATGGATGGCATAAAATATATCTCATAACCCCATTTGATAATTGAATAAAGTACAAAGGATGTTGCAGGCTATGATTTATAGCGAGATCAATGACATTAGTTGGTGTTGAGTCAAGATAAAAGCAACCACATCCCCCTCCTGAGGGAGTTGGAATGACCTGACTTTTTCATTCCAAGGTCAGAGGTCACCCAGTAATCCCTCCTGCCATTACCTCTGTAAACAGAACACTGGAGACCAAATGAGTAACAATGTCCATGTTTGGGTCACTTGGGTCACTAATCCTTGGTCAATAAAACTGAAATGGACACACACTGACCAATGCATTGAACAAAAGATGGAGAAAGTGGAAAGTTATGGGATTAAATTAAAGATTACCTAACACAACTTTACCCCTAAGTGAAAGACATTATTCCATTCTCTTCTCAGTTAATTTGGAAAAGTTTTGACTTTAATTATTCAATTGGATTTCAATCCTTTCCTTTGAGAGCTTTGTGGGTTTCTATTCTAAACACAAGTGGTCTATGGCGGCATTATAATTAACCAAACAGAAACAGATTAGCCAGCTACAATAAATGTGCATTATAAAAGAGATCCCTAACTGCTCTGAGTTTCTATCAATATTGAAACTTAAACAGCTGCATTTTGTACACATCTGTAGGATACAACTTTGTTATATAAAAATTAATGGAGCTGCTTTTGGTCTTAATCTGAGAAAACTTTCATTATAATGATTCAGTTTTTGGATAACCTTTTATGTGAACTCAAAGCAAAACTGATGTTTCTAAAAAACTGAAACAAACTAAGGTTTTTGAGCAAAAAATAATAAATAAACTGTCACTTCAGATTTCAAGAATACATTTGATAACTTTTACTCAAGAGTCACAATCAGTTAAATGTCAGTAGGCAAAAAATACTGAAGAATCTTTGACAAAAATTAATATGAAAATGGCAAAAGAATCTCATCATTGTAGTAGTATTTCCTGATAGTAAACATGACAAGTTGCAAACTTCAAACAAACAGATAAAAGCATCCATCTCTCAGCCAGGCCTGCCTACAGGTGAACCCTTCTTAAAAATCTCTTTGATGTCAAAATAAATATTTTGCACTCTTGCATATGTCCTATTTACAGTAGGCATACAGGGCTGGCTTCCTCCAATGAATCATGAGTCAAAAGCCGAAGGAGCCATGTTTTCTCAGCAATAAAACGCAAATAAAAGTCACGGGACATCTTCTCTGGTGTCCCCTGCAATGTGTTTCCACTCGACTGACTCAGCGCTGAGGAACGAGCAGTGAAAGTGAGGGGATGCTATGTCAGAATACAAATATTTATGTAACCTTTCTACATGTGTATTCTATTAAGAAAATATCTATCATTATTAAAATAATTTTTATACATCCATAAATCAAGGAAAGTGTATCTACATTTCAGGTAACCAATACAGAAATGCAAGTGTTAAAATGACACTTTACCATTATCCATTTCATCTCTTTTTATAATTTTTTTTAAATATTTTATTGTATATCTACTTAATTTTGTACATTCATTTCTTTCACATTCATTTCTTTCAGTGGTTAAGAAGAAACTGCAATATTTATATTTAACCAATTATTCCAATTTTTGCAATTTTCTTTAAAAAAATATCAGTTCTTATGTCAGACCATTTCTTATCTTATCTTTTCAGATCAATTTTGTGGGGGAGGAAAAGGGTGGACTTCCAAATTTCTTCCGGTAACCAATGAGAGGCACGCCTGAAAAAATGCTTAAAGTTAAGTTAAGTGGGCCTTCCAACCATAGAGTCCTTAGATCCGACCCAAGTGCAGTCAACCACTTAAAACCATGCTCATTACCAAGGGGCTGGGATTTTTAATGAGGTGTCAAAATTCATAACTTTTTTTATGTGTCCCGCTGAGATGGGGGCGTACAGTAAGACATGTGCTGCTTGTGTTTCAATCATTTCAGCTATGGTCAACCAAGTTATTGCCCTTTCAACTTGTGACACTGGGAGAATTAACTGAGGACAATTTGTAAACACAATTTCCCTTTGACTTGATATTGAACTTGTAAAACACAGAAGAGAATGCAATTACAGAAAATAATTTGTAAAAGCACATCTTTTACCAAAGACGGTCAGCTTTGCAATTTCTAATTATTTTTCATTAAACCAAAGCATGTATTACATGTATTTATTTTTACTGACATCAGAAGTGTATCAAAGAAATTATTTTTGTCATGAAAACTGCATTACAATAAACTATGCCCAATTTTCAAAAAACAACAATAAACCCATTAAGAAAGTCTAACTGTTGACAAAACGCTGCAGTTTTGCAGATGTTGGGGGAAGGCGAAAGTGTCACAAACAGTTCTAAAGCACAAATTTTTTAAGATCAAAAAGATTTACTAATGAGGTGCAACAGTTTTCACAAATATTTCTTTTTTCTACTGAAATGACTTTGCATGTTTTTAATATGATAAATAGATGGTAGGGGGTTTCAAAGTAAAATTCTGGCCAAAGGGAAATGAAAAGAGCTTAAGTTTATAAGCACTCTACTGAAAGCGTTTTATAGACTTTCGATTAGTATTCTATTATTGTTGCACTATGTACTTTGTTATTAAAACACACTGGGCTGATTAATAATAAAATTAAAGTACCCATCATTAGTAGTAGATGTCTGTACTGTTCAACATGCAAATATCATTTCCAATTTTGCCCAAACCATCTCCCATGAAAAAGAGTGAGAGAGAAAGAAATCCACAGATCCAAAAAGCAAGATGTCCATGGATGTAAAACACGATAGAAACCAACAAAGAAGTCTTGAACCTTTTGTAAATAGTTTAGATTTAAGAACATAAGCAAATAAAATATTTTTGTGACTTGGTATGTGGAAGAAGGCTTGGCTGCATGTTGAATATATGCATTCATAGGAAAAGGGGGGAGTTGACTATCAAGTGCTTTGCCCACTTCAACAGCTATTTTGAATTTCTATAAAAGTTTCCCAAAATATGAGTCAGTTGTTGATCAATTCAAAGCGGAAATACACATGAATCATAATCTCTATAATCTTCTCGTAGTACGTACAAAAAGGATAACGCTCTATCTTCAAAGGTACAGTATCGCAGGCGTTACGATGTGCAAACATGATTGGTCAACAAATGACTAACTTTTATCAAACGACAAGTGTACTAGAATGCTGGTTGGTCAGAATCAATTTCTGGATAATGGGATAATCATGAGATACAACTTCTGCATTGTCAGTATATTTGTTGTGGTTTAATTTTTTTATGTAAATAATGTTATCTTATTGAATACATGTGTCTTAAAATTAATACCACTGAAACCATAAATTTAACAGCTTCATTCTTATTCTTATTTTCAATTCATAATATGCTTCCTTAGGTACACAGTAAAAATAATGCATTTTAAGATTGGCATATTCTTGGTCATTTTATCCCAGTGGTACATTCCACCATTTCTTTATCTCAGAATACTTATTTCAAACTTAATGAGTATAAAACACTTTATCATGCAGAAAAAAAGATCCTTGTGATAACCTCAAACTTACTCGACTTCAATCATCAGTATTTCCCAGTGAAAACCTCAAAAAGCATGTTAAACGCAATTCTCCTGCAGTATAATATTTCCAGAAACTATTTTGCTTGACATTATCTTTAACAAAATATCTCCTCTCTGAGCAGCAGACTGTGCCAGATCTTGTTCCTTTCTGAATTCTTCGGGCAGGTTCGGGACATACTGTTAATGGTCAGCTTAAGATTATGACAGGATCGGCAGCTGGGGGAAGAAATTATTACCATGCCTAACAAAACTCAAAAGAACTCCACAGAAAAAATAACTGTGTGAACTCATCCATGATCATATCTGAACTGTTCACCTGGTAGCCCTGTTGATGTTGATGTAGGTACATGTTATTGTCCAAAAATATACAACTTGGATATCCTCACACTGCCTTGCTTTCCCTCCTTGCCAGACAGCACAACTACAGTGTGAGCGAGTATATTCTACCAAGGAATTTTATCTCAAAAGTCTCTTGTACCCCCTTGATTCTACACATATTATGGTTAAGTTTCAATATCTTTCATAATTTATTTACTAATATATGACAGACAGGCAAACAGAAGACAGACAGGCAGGCGAGTCAAACAAACAAACAGACAGACAGCCAAGCAGACCTTCACACCTGGTTTTGATTTTATCTCCAAATTTAGGATATAATAACTAAAAGGTTTTTCATTACTTCTTTAATATTTTTTCTCCATCATAATTTATCTCTGTACCATGTTTGCAGTGATCCAAGACTGTCTAGCACTTAGGTGGTACAGAGGAGGAACAGATGCTCCCAGCTGGGTTGTTGTTCCATTCATCCCCTGATGTCAAAGACCAAAGCTTTTAAAGATGAGAACCTGCAAGCTGAACTCTTTTGTGAAGTTCAATCATTTAATGAAACCCCTCTGATAAATTTTAATAAATAATCGTTATGTTACTTCTTCCGTTGTTTAATATCATGTTTGAAACTTTTTTTATTTAAATGGCTTATTATAGAAAATTACCCCCCAAAATAATAGTTATTGCCTTTGTTTAAAACAACTTTAATGCACAAACTGATTAATTATTTATTTCTTCCAGTGTTTAATATCAGAGATGTTCAAAGCATCTTTTTTATGGCAGCAATTTATTTCACATATGAGAATTACCCCCCCAGAAATCACAATTATTGCCTTTGCCTAAAACAAGCCAAATGCACAACTTAATACTTCACTTCCTGCAATCTATGTATTTTCCATGTTTGGGATCTGAATATGTATATGCATTGAGATTATGTCACACATTCAGTCTCGGACCATAGAGATATCAGTTTTACACAAAATCAGGCATTTGTTTCAAGTCGGCTAAGTGACATATCAACAGTTTCTTGCCATCTGTGTCTTTCCCTGTTCCAGATTAAGGTATTTATAAATGGATTAAGTCACAAATGCATTCTCAGACTATAGAGGTATCACTTTAAAACAAATGCAGGCATTTCGAAAATGGAAAATTTGATATTGCTGGATGTGAGGATATTCCCAAGCTTTCCGCCTGACTAAATATCTGATGAGGCGAAGGACGTGAACTTCCTTCAGACAAAGCATGGTCACATTTGCAAGGAGCAAGCCAATTTCATGGCAAAAGTATGATAAAAACTTTTAAGATTAAAATTTAGGCATTTTTAGATTTAAAGAAAGAATTCGTTTTTTAAAGAGGGTTTAAAATCAGATATTGTCATATTTTTTCTTTGTCAAAAACAAATTGCTCATTTGTATTAATTCACACTCTCATACCATAGTTCGCAACCTAAAGTCATAAAAGTTTAGCCTACCAGTAATTTAACCCAAAAGTAAATTAAAAGGAAAGATTTTTTATTAAGAAACTGAACTTATTGAGCCTGTGGCATCCTATTAAGATCAGTAAGGCTAATAAGTATAAATAATATTTAATTAATACCTCTATTAAGACTCAATACCTGGTAGACAGGTATAGCTGGGAGGCACTTGTTCTCATACCTGTAATCTGGTGTGAACAGGAAATACCCATGTTAATGAGCTGAGATATGGTCGGTTGGATAAATATCCTTCCTCTCTGCCTGTCCCCCTCCGCCCTTCAAATCTACAGAACGATTCGCCATGATTGGGAGATACCTGTACATTGTACCCTCTACCACAGTCCACAGTGTGATGACATTAATTCTGTGCAAAACTCTGTGCGGGACAGTACAGAAATGACCACGGATTTAGCCACAGAAATATCTGTTAATATCTAGTGAAAAACCAATCTCCATCCCCTGCAGAGGGTGCTCAGTTGACGTGTTTGCAATTACATTGGGTCAGCTTATCTCAGAATAGATATACCACACATTTTTTCATCTATATTGCCTCTCTAATTTTACAGATTCTCTGTATAAGCTCAAGGTGGTCCTAAACCTCTATTTGACAGTAGTCTTATGTATCCCACACAGGTAGAAACAGCAGGTTCTCTACTTATGCAGGTATACCAGAGAGGGGCGTGGCACAGGTACAAGTTACACAAATACCTATTATGCTAGTCAGTGCCATAGCTGTTCTCTTTGAAAAGAACATCTCTCTTATGTTAAATCTCCACCTTTTCGCTGCTAATATTTTCCTACCATTTTAACTATCATATAACCTTATGGTTATATTAATTTAATATGAGCAGAAATAAACATGCTGATTAAATATTTGTTGTCATAACTCTCTGTCATCTATGCGTGTGCATACTTTAATAATAACCCTTCCCTCCATTAAAATATTAATAAATATTGATTTCAAAGCCAACAACTGTTTTCAGATTTTGAAATTCTTACCTTTTACTAATTCCTTATTTCAAAGTGACCACTAAATGTGACACATTTAGCAAGTGATTCAGCTCAGTAGATAAATCCTTAAAATGTTCAACTGACTTCTAATACCAAGTTCACTGACAACCTACCTCAAGCCAAGTGTTGTAAATTAAATCTCAATCTGTCAGGTACCTCCAGTTATAGGAGGGACCATACCAGTTGCCAAACAGTAATGGGATTTCATATTACTTGCTTGCTCTAATTGAAGAGTTAGTAGGGCAGATAGACAGTGTAAGAGTAATGTTCCAAGTCAGTAGGATTGCTGCAAAACATGCAAATTTCTCTTTAAATTTTTTTTTTTTTTTTTTTTTTTTGGTAATTGTGCTGGACAACTGCATAGTTGTGATGGGGAAATAGTGATAAAATGCGCAAAATTATAATCTTTCAAGAAAGTATATAAGATAACAGAGAGAATGCAGTGTATGAAGACTAAAATCAATGACTACTTTGATATGTTGATCAATTAATTTCAACAGCTTGTAACATGCAGTTTTGCCTTTTTATTATAACAGTAACAGTGCAATTTTCTTTGTCATCAAGGATGCAATGTATATCATATTTATTGTATTTATCATTACATTTTTAAAATTCTATTCATTGTAAATACTTGTCACATGGTTGTTATTTTCTATAAGTGTAATACTTAGAAGGTAAAAAGTGTTTCCTCTCATACTAAAGAACAAATAGGCTAAATACAAACACCTTTTACTCAGCATAAACAGAACTTTAAATGCCCTGTTTAACAGCTGAAAAAACAATGCAAAAGTATTTGGTAATTATGTCACAATTACTCCTAATAATAAACAGTAGGAAACTCCACCCGCCCTTGGCAATTGCAGCACCATCATGTTACATAAGAAAACACAGGTGGCTGAAGGTATCCAATGAGCCGTGTTCAGACTCTCTGAACTGGTCATCAGTCTATCAACAGTAGTTTACAATTAAAAATATGAAAATCACTTATCAAAAGAAAAAAAAAACTTCAATTGGAAAGGATTGACGACCCTAGGTTTTTACATTACTAAAGTATAAATGTGTTTCTTCTCCTGTTGTCACCTAGGAAATTTGTTTGGCGAGTCCTAGATGTCTGGTATAAAAAAGCCTTTTAACAAAATGCAGAGGCATTAAACTATTCCAAAAACTACATACCTGGTTGAAAGATCAAAGGTGTCAAAGCCCCCCTAACCTAAACTTGACACAGGGCAAGGTCTGGCTTATATAACGTGGAAGCAAATAAAAAGCTTGCTGACAGAATCACTACAGTTAACTGATTGTGGTCATCAATTCTTAACTTTATGACTTGGGCAAATGATGATACTACAAACAATTGAATTCAAGTCAGCAGGGTTTTTTTTTATTTCATTACATTTCATTTTTTTTTTTCAGGAAACAGGATATGTTTTTATAATGAGTAATTAAATAATGTACAGTAAAACCGTGTTTTTATAATGCGTAAGTTAAGAGTCAGTGATAAAAATGTGAAAGTTTGAGACAATGCCCAAATTGCAAATATAAAGCTGGGAGATAAAAAGAGAACATTCAGCCACTCTTATTTTGATTAAAGTAAAACTTCAACATCAACTGCTGTTTTGTTTCACTTCTTTATGCTGAAGTTTGAAAACTTGAACCCAAAGATGAATACGTTTCTAAGTTTTGCTATCACACCTCTCTTCTATTTGTTGTTTATTTATTTTCATTAAAAAACATGTAACCAAATTATGGGAGACAGCTTGGATCATCACTTATCTCAAAGCATCTTTCCTCATAGCTATATGTTAAAAAAATATTTTTCTATCTACCACTGATTTCTTTTAATAAAAACCCACATATGGTTTAAAATGACAAATCTACTTTTTTAAAAAAAGTAATACATAAGACAGCCAATTTAGCATGTGTTTGCTTCTCTCCATATATAAAAACTCTGGATGGGAATTATTATCTGGTTTTCTACAGGTTACACTGGGCTATAATTCTACACCTTTCAGAGTCAGTCTCACAGCAGGCGCGGCTACACCTCTGCTGGAGACTGAAGGTTTTTGCTCAGGACATGGTGGCGTTATCTGCTCTTTTACCCCTAAAGCTGGTTTAACTGTTTTGAAATGCTTTAGTTTTTCTCAGAATGGAATTTAATCAACCTATTCAATCCTAATAGCTACACTCAGAGTGGCCAAATATCAGCAAAATGGATCAGTGGGTTCATGTCAGATATAACCTTTCACTTTTGGACCAGGACATTTTAAGAAATTCAATTTTGACTATTTTTACTTAATTTGCCAGAGAGCAAGCTAAATTAATATCTTTTAGTTACCACTGCAAAGATACAATTACAGATTTGACTTTATATTCCATATCTTTCACGGATGGCTAAGTGGCTAAGGGGAAGGTGAGATGGAAGGAAAGAAGGATGAGAGGGATAAAAGTATATTGTAAGAACTTGAACATAATAACGAATTAGTAATTTTGTCCATGGTAAGAGGCACCAGAGATGCAAGGAAAGAAGACTGGGCAATACTTAGGAGATAATGGAATTAAATTAGGAACAGATCATGACAATAAGTAACCAACCCCCTTTCTTTCAAAATAGGCTACTGTTTTGGTCAGACTTCTAAAAATAATTAATCAATTGCAAAGAAATCAAGTCAATATTCATTCAAGAACAACACAACAAATTTCACTTTTCATACAAAAATTGAACTTACTTGTCTAGAAAATAGAATCATATCCAACAGCAGGCACCTGCATGTAACTGAGATCTCTTGCTTGTTCTTCTTTGGGTGATATCAAACCTACAAGTAAAAGGTAAAACATAAGGGTGATTTCAGAGAAAAGATTTAAATTTACAATACAGATGATCAGTATAAGTGATGATTCAAAACTCAGTTACAGAACCCCTTACCATTCACATTCCAAATACACACACTTTTATGCACACCTCCATAATTAACAAAAGTACACAGCTATTCTGGCTAGACTTACTCTCCCAGGCTAGTTAACTTTTTTATCTCTTCCATATAAAAAGTAGGGCAACTTTCATAATTGGTGCCATGTGCATACCTGTACACCTTCACAAGAATGTTAAAAGCCTAAATTCCTCTCCACGTTTACAAATTATCTACCCATAGAGTCAAAATAATGATTTGAAAATTGCAAGTTAAATATCGATTTCACACAAGTAAACAAAAATGGCTTAGATGAATAAATAAATATTTTTTGTAACGTATGCCTCAGTGACGTACAGATTCAAGTATAAGAAGACAACACTCCTAGTAGACTAAAATACAATAACACTTACATGTATCTACATGATAACCATATGCTTAAGATATATATCTCAAGCAACTTTTCCCTTAAAAATATGCCTAGATGCAAATCATTGTCTGCTCATCGTACCCAAGAACCGACCATAATGATCACAAAATAATACCTCATTATTACACCCACAGGTAGAGGACTGTACCTGACATAAGATATATGCAGCTTTACCTTTCCTCATTATATGACCACCAGCTGACCAGGGAAATTGCTCTAAATCTGGACTTTAAGACATTCCTACAAACTATTTATACCACACATATCTTAGCAAGGATCAAAGCTTTATGTACTATACTACATCAACATCTAAAACGTCCCCACATCACAAGTTAGTTTACTTAGCTTTCCTAGAGCAGTGTGGAAATTCCACGTCAGAATGATATCACTTCACCAATGCTTGCATCTCCTTTTGAACAGCCACTTCCTGACAAGCAGTTCCAAAATACATCAATTTTCACACTCACGGCCCAGGTGTAGGGAAACGTAAAACAAACAGCAACTTTTTTACCTGACATTTTGACCCTCTCCATCTTGGACAGTTTCAGACTTAGCCAGTGCTTAATATATTCCCATCAGCTATTACATCAACACATACATTACTCATGTCTGGGGCCCGTCTAATTATCAATGAGCCAGTGGCGTGACTTTTTAACTTGTTTAACTCTGCCAAAGAGGTAACATTTTTGCTTTTGTTTATTTGTTAGTTACTACCCCAACTCAAAATGTTACAGACAGATTTTGATACAACTTTACAAAACTTAAGGACACAAAAACACATAAAGTTCATGTGAATAGTAAATGAGAGGCAGTGAAATCGTAGATCTGTAGCTCAATTTATTTCTGACCTATGTGTAGGTTTAAGTTAATTATCACAGTGTTTAGAGGTGATTAATCAAAATGGAATTAATAACTGGATAATGATCCTACAGCATATTACTATTGTAGCTTTTTCTCAATCAAAAAAAAAGAAAAAAAAAACATTATCGTAAAATAGTGCAAAACATTTTTGTGGTGGATAGTCACTATCAATGTTTCATATCTGACCATGGGACAAAACACTGGACATAAGTTATTACATTCATTGTGCATGTCCACCCTATGGAGGGACAGATAGATGCATGGAGGCCCTCTCCTGGGTCTTCCGGAAGATGGTCAGAATATTTCAAGTTTACATTGAAAGTCATCTAACTTTTCTGTCCGAATGTGGTCAAAATGGAGGATGGATCAGCAAAGATAATTTGGAAGACTGTCAGAAAATATCTCTATCTCCACCCCTGCTACAGATACTAATGGGAATTTTTTCCCAGCATGAGCCCTGTAGACAGTGTGAGGAGGGGGGGGGCCTAAAAAACCACCCTTTTAGTCAGAAAATGTCCACTCTTAATCAAAACTTGATCTATGTACATATATATGTAGGTTCTATGCCATTTGTTAACCTGGATCAACTATAGGGCATAAAAGATGAACCTTTTCAAAAATTAACTCCTTTTGCAATTAGTCCCTTTCTGACCAAAATGGTGGTTCTTTAAATGCTCACCCCCCCCCCCCCATCCCAAACACCCTTCCCCCTGCCAGCAAGCCTTACAAGTATCAAATGTTAAATCACATTAGCAACACTCACCAGTGACCTTCCATTTAGTATTCTGTGTCAGGGAATGATGGAGTATAACACTGACAATTATTGTACATTCTCAGCCCACTTTTAAATAAGAACTCTGACATTCCACAACATTTTTGCGACCAAAATCCACATTTCATGTTTTCTGGGTGCAATAAATCCTGGGATGTTTTCCCTCCTGAAATATCCGACATCGACACTGTCAGCACAGTTTCAGGATAACAAAGACAAATATTGTGGCATTGTGGACATTTAGCTGTGAGGCCCTCAACGTGCCACCCAAATGATGTCTTATCAAAGGGGAGAAAGGGGTTGATGGTTCCAATGCTTTTGAATAATTTTTTTCAGTTTTAATATCAACTTATTTTTTGTCATCTTACTTAACAATAAGGCATACTTAAAGTGATATACATTAAAGTTTGTTAAAAAGGATAGTTTACAGTTATAGCTAGTGTATATACCAAGATGATAAAAACCAATGCCACTTAATTTTCATTCATAATTAAATGTTCTGGGACCAATATTCACAGTAACCCTCTATAAACGGCTTAGAAGATTTCCAGATAAAGGTAAAACATTTTAACCCTGAGATGTGGTGAAATACACTATGGAATAAAGCACCTCATGTGCTAACATTGTCAGCTCTTTTTCTAAATCTCAATTTAACCACTTTCACCCTTAACTGTCTCCCTAGTCGTAACTGTCACCCCTACGTGGAAAAAAAGGTTACTCAGGCATTCCAGGTGCTTCTTCATCCACCTGGTAATAATACAGATTATACACCTCTGGGGCACAATTATGATAAAACCAGACCTGGGACAGCAAAACAGAACTAATATTTTCAGATCCATAGTACTAGGCCTCAAGAATATGTTAATGGGCCCTAGGAAAGTTTACTGTCATCAACCTAATTTTGTTGTTCTTTTTTTTTTTCTTTTAAACAAGAATGCACTGTAGACTGCAGTACTTATGCAGCTGAGAGAAACTTGATGTGAACCATAAATAAGGAAAAAACACATACCACAATTTAGAAAATTAGAGATATAAATCTTACTAAAATAAACTGTAGGGTCTAAATTTAAGGTCCTAAGGTCTAGGCAGAAAATCCTACCATCTCAGTGGACCAAATCATGCAAAACAAAGTATTATTTAAAGACATTTAAGTCACCTAGACATTTAATGCATATCATCAATTTTAAAATTATACAAATTATGTGCCATTAACAGAAAGTGAGCTCTCAATAATGTTTAGAAAAACAACAGAACCATGCCTGATATTTCAGGGTAATGAAATTCAAACCTTCCTGACAGAGTTATGAAAAAATACTGGAGAGCAGCTGTTACCAAAGATACACAGTTTGGTCCAGTAAACATAAAATAAGCATTCTATAGTATCTATAATTCTTATTTCCAGCTATGTTCCAAGAGTAATTATATATACTGGAGCTAGGAGTATGATGGGTCCAAGACTGGAGGCTTGTTTTACCACAATAGGCACATGTCCCTCTAAAAAAAGGTTAAGCTTTTCTAACATTAAAAAATCCTTTGAAAAGATTCTCATTTAAATCACTATGCTATTCAAGAAACCAAAAATTGCACCAATTTACATGGAATAAACTACATAGCAAATAAAACTGGACATACCTCATTGCTCTGAAAAATTCTGGTCAATGGTCAAAGCTTCATCCAATTGGTCAAAACTTTTACAAACATTTCACACCACCAGTTTTACCAAAGATTAGCCATAGAAACAACCTCCTTTCTCAAAGCTTTTACAAATGGCAAAAAATAAAAATACATCTGACCAAGCGAACCATGAAACACCAGCGACCGCTACAAAATGCTGGGGTGGACACAGACAAATTCATCTATTTTGTCCACCATCATGCAGATGGGCATGCACGAGATTAATATCTGAATTCATTTAGAGCAACTCAAGTGGTCAGAATACAATGTTAATTGGAACTTTTCATGCTCATTGTACTGGTTTATTGTTTCAATCATGCAATCTGATCTTAAAATGAGGCCATGGCAGATTTATTCCTAGTTTGTTGCTAAATTAAAGCCTTTGAAATGCTTTTATTTTGGAACAGTGTCACTAAAATGTTTTTAATATTCATTCAAACAAGGCAGTATATCAGGCATGAATATTAAAAGAGAGAAAATCAGAAAACCAAAATTATCTCAAGGCAAGGCATTGTTCAAGGTTCGTACAAGTAGGCAAGCGTTCAACCAATTTCACATGGTCTATCCTAGGAGATGGACATAGGATCTAGGTGTGTCTTTTGTAAGTTAATGTCATACATATAAAAATATTTACATATACCGGTAATGCACTATCAAATAGAAACGGGACCAATGACACTTTTTAATATAACTTTATAATTTGGATTAAATTATTGTAAGAATTTAATCTTTTCGTCCATGAAGTAATGGAAAAGGAAATCAGAGGATAGGGCACATTGTATAAATTAAGTGAAAAAAGTTACAAAACCATAAAGGTAACCTAATTTTTGACTTTCTAGTAAGTCATTTGGCATCACTGAAAACTAAATTTAGATCTAGCACTTTATGGGTTAAACTTAGAAACTGGAGTCCAAAATAATCAGATCTCATTGATGACATTAACAGTTATATTCAAATTTGAGAGTTTCTTTTTTTTAACTTCATAAAAATATGTGATTATGAACTGTATTCTTGACACACAGTTGTTGTCTTTGGCTGTCTACCTTTTTTATGTGAAAAAAAGGGACACAACTGCACATCACCAGTCATTAATCATTAACCTCGTGACAATCAATTAATTCTGCAGCTGGGTTTTACCACATATTTACCACAAAGAATCGTAAGTAGTTCCCCCATGACAAGATACATGGTAACTGTGTGAGCCGTCTGAGGTTACTGATTACCCCAACTTACACTATCAATTTAAGTAGTGGTCAAAAATCTCAAAGTCACCTTTCTTTACTTCTTTACAAGCCTGTAATGAGCAATTTCAAAGGGAAGGAGAAGGGGGCTTTTTCTGAAAAAAGTGGACCAAATTACACCTTTATGTGACCAACTTGAGAAATGGTGCAGAACCAGGTGCAAATTTCAGAGTGATATTGCTGTTCCTAAGCCTTTCCCTGTTCAAACCCACAAGTGTCCTGAACTAATATGTCATGATGACTGTGATTATAGTTTATTACAATAATTTAATAGCAAAAGCCACTGAAGATGCCATTTTCACCCAACCTGAAAACCACAGAAGTTATCAGCACATCTGAAGAACACCTGTATTTATTCCTGTCCATGGTCGTAGATCTATACAGTGATATCACAAAATGTCACTTGGAGACCAGCACACAGGGAGGAAAGAAGAGGCGGATCACTCTTTTTGGGCCCTTTTCAGATCAAGCGGTATGCTAGACTGGACCAAAGCCCCCCCACCCCCAACCCCCCATGCACTCAAGTCTAATCATTGAACTTGATCACAGGAAGTGAACTTGTAGGGAACTTGTAAAAATGGAGTAAACTCCCCCCTCCCCGCCTCCAGCATGAAGTTTTACAAAGGAACTTTCAAAGTGGACAGATCTAGTTAAGTTTATTGCTTGATGTAGAAGGGTCTAAAAAGGCCATTAAAAGAGAAATGGAAATTGTGCTATGCTTTGAACAAGCAGGTGTTTAGATTTTCTGAAGAGCATAAAAGATAACTAAAGCAGAAAAAGAAAAAACAAGGCAGCAAAGCTGTCAAATGTACAGACAAAAAGCAGGAAATAACAAAATAGGCTACTGTCAATTCTTATGCAAAAGTACATTATGTTAAACTGCAAATTCAACAGCAAATTCTAATTATGCTCAACAGGTAATACCAATGTAAGTAAAATGTGTAACAAACATAAGGCTTCAGGCCCATGGGAGTTCAAGTTCACCCTTTGAAAATGTAAAACTTCCAGAAAAAGAAGTCAATTAGACTGCTTTTCCAACTCAGGCTGCATTTTAGTCCTGTATTTCTTTTTTGAAAGTTTGGCAATCATAAGTAACATGGTTTTCCCATAATGGTCATCATGGCAGCAGCACCCAAAATTGTGTTTTCTTCTATTCTGATGCAATATTACATAATGGTTACCAGCATAATGACAATCAATTTTTAATAATAANTCCTGAACAATAAGACTTGTATATACAAACATTCAATAAATGTTGCAGCCAAAAGTCACCCTTTCACTGTCACTATAATTATCTTTCTATATTTTAAATCTTGCCTTTACTTTAATTAAATACCATCTGTTATGGATGCTTTGAAAATTTTACCTGTGCCTTAATACTAAATTGAAGTTAAATCAGAAAAGATTGCCATATCATAGCTGTCACATATCTAGCCTTTGTTTTTCACAGATTTCTGCAGGGGTGGAAAGAGGCCATCTTCTGGGTCTTCTAGAAGATGGTCAGAATTTTCAAGTTTGCATTGATGGGCATCTAATGTTTTTCTGTTGGAACATGGTAAAAAATGGAGGATGGATCAACAAAGATAATTTGGAAGACTGTCGTAAAATATCTGTAAACAAGTGGCGACAATCATGACAAAATTAATATTTTTATATACACTTCTCCCCTGCATTTAATCTGGATAGCAGTACTTCTCTATGTCACAGATGGCGATAAAACTTACCTCTGTCATAAGTGAACGCAATTATCCTCAAATTATGCCTATAACTTTACACCACAAATTAATTAAACTGGTGCTTGTTGTCAATCACCCTGATATCTTAGTTACAATACAACACACTTTTAACACACTAATAATGGCCTCTTGCAGAGAAATCCATCTTCAATAATTGTCATAATCTTACGACTCAACAATACCAAGAAAGGACTCCTATAGAGGTATCAACACTTCAAGACCATCTCCCATATGTTGAATAATCCTGAGGCAATGAGGACAATTCACCATACATATCAATTATTCACCAATTACTGCCAATTAGGGGCAACGATCAGACTGTAGCGTTGAAATGAGATCATGGGATTATTCCACCTTTCAGCTAAGATGTGCTGGCAAACAATAAAAAGATGGCTGTGTCTTAGGAGAAGTTAAGATTATGTTATCCTACTTCTACCTTAGTCATTGGTCACATTTCTTGCTTAGACAAAAAGACTGAACTTTCTTCAATCTGGTGATTGGTTTGAGAAAAAATATTTGAAAATATTAAAATAGCAATTTTAGAAATACCAAATTGTCTTTAAATGTCTTGTGACAAAGCAAATTCCCCTTTGTATATGGCCACAAATCTACTATACCAGTTCTTGCATTGTTTGCACTATGATGAAAGCCATGGACAAAGTGTCACAACCAAGCACAATCATGACTCACCTAACACACCACTGTAATATTCCATATTTATCCATGCCTAGGGCTTGGTAAAACTTCATATCTAACTTGTCATGATTAATATTCTCTATTCACAGTATACATTTTGTCTGCCAGCATTTTACGCCATGTCATTTACTGATTTGACCCAATCAATCCTAGATTTTAGATTAAGGGATTATCTCACCTGGGCTTAGGGTGGGCAATCAGTGGGATAATAGTGGTTAATTCCAGGTAGTTGATTTCTTGATCTCTCAGGTCTGGCTGGCATGGACAGCTGGCTACTGACAGAATGAGATACAGCTATATGACCAAAATACTGTATGCACTGAATTTGGATAAAATACTGACCGACTTTTATGTTGTTTTAACTGTTTTGGAGATGAATTAAAATATTTTTGAAACAGATAAGTTTTAATTTTATCACAATTTTAATTAACTATATTCAAGACCTCAGAACTGTTTTTAAATGAAAAAGAAAAATACTGACTTATCATCATTATGATTTTTTAAAAATATTATTAATTTCTTATTATTATTTCACTAAAATATTTTCACTTAAGATGAAATAGGTGTGAAATAGGTTGTTATGAAATAATCTGTAGTTAATCTGGATGTGTGTTATGATCTAAATCCAAATTAAATATTTCACATGAAAATTTCACGAAGATGCCTGTAATCTATTTCAATATTTGTCAGATTAAGTGTTTCTGACTCATTAAAAGTCTTAATAATCACTGATAATTCCTCCAAGTCAGTGTCCAGTAATGGTCAAATGTTGTAATTACTGGATGAATGGACAAAAGAAATACAGATCAATTCATCTGCCATGTAAATTAATAGCCAATAAATATCTAATATCAAGTCTGCTGCGTCTCTGCATTCATAAAATCTATAAAACACTGATTAAATACTGTCTCAAGAGCACTGTAAATACACTACAAAGAACATATGGACAAGACAAGCCTCTTTTTTCTGTCACGTCTTCAGGGGCTGGAACGAACAATCCATGAAAGAAATGGGCACTAATGGACAAATCTTGTAGTGACAAAGTTGAACAAAGTGCCTTTTTGTCAAACCAGGACTTTCCAAACAGATGGCAAGCAGAAGCCAGTCAAAAGAGGATTTCTACAAAAATAAAAACTTCTCCAGATGTTGTAATTGTAAAGTCTGATCTTTTGTTGCTTGTTTGTGGCTTTGTTTAACCCTCAAGTGACCGAGTGGGGTCACTTACGACCCCAGCCATATGATTTAATGTGCCATCTCTTTATTTTTTTTTTTCGAATTTTCTTTCCTTGCATGAGTTTGTCAATCTACTAATCCTACACACTTTCACAGTTTTTTGTAGGGATCAACCAATTAGTGTGACGCATACAACTCAAACTCTTGTGGGGTCATTTATGACCCCAAAGAGAAGCATTGGTTTTTAAATATTAGTTTTTAAATGTTTTTTCAAATTTTTTGACTATGCAGCACTGACAGGAAAATGCCACATGCATGTACTTCATGCAACCAGCCAGTGTGCCCAAAACATATGCACAAATAAGTGGTTTGTGAAAATTGTGCTCGAAGTGTTCCTAATAGTGCATCGCTGAATCTAATTTCAGTAGCTTTGTTGGAACTTGTTCTCATAACTGGGTCTCTCATTTTGACAGTTACAATTTTCGGGTATTTCGGAAATCTAGAGAATTCTGTCGATATCATATTATACATATTAACAAATTGTTTGTGTGGATATTGTTTGATACACAGATGTGGTAGTAACATACATGTAGGTTGATTGAATGTGTTCTGAGTAGTATGACTTCCTCACCGGCATTAGGGTATTCCCTACTCAGCAAATTAGCTAATTATTCTTATTGAAGTCAGCAGGATGCTATCTCAATATAAGTCAAAATATTTTTACTCAAAGTAATTTTGTAATGTACTTTTTTCATTTAGTGTGGCAAATAAAAAAGATAAATGTTTTTGCAAGTGGAAATTGACAAGGAATGTCTAAATACCGGTGTAATGTTGTTCTTAAAATCTGCGCTTGGTTATTACGTGCAATAAAAGTATTATTACCAAATACTTTTTACATTAGATCATTATAAAATACTTGTCTTAAATCCTGGTAGTAGTATAGGTGTGATAAACCCTCAACAGCCTTTTATAATAAGGATCCCTGTATAGAACACAATGGGGTCATAGATGACCCCACTTGGTCATTTCAGTCAGTAAAATAGCTTGGTCTCTTGAGGGTTAAAGTGGAGACTATGGGAGAAATCGGAGAAATTAAACAGACTGGTGAACTGACTGGGGCCTGAGTCAGATGTAAAACATTTTCTGGGTGTACAAAGATGCGTGGATTAAATAACAAAGTGTGCAGGTGGGGTAACTTTTGAAGAGAGCTGAGAAGTGTATTTCCACCACTTCAGTCTGATCAATGAGGTATATAGATTTGATCAAGTGTTGACATGTCTGCATACAAAACAATCTTGAGAACTTCTTAGAGTCCAAATGAGAGATCAGACAACATTAAAGGGAAGATGTATCTTTTAAAGGGTATCTTGAAAAGTGAAGAGAAAAACTTGCCAAACTTGTACTCCAACATGGGTTTATGGATTGTAATTTTGTGAATTAACAGTATTCAATATATGGTGTTACCTTGGTAATTACGGTAAAGTTGAACTTTACAGGAAAATAAATTTTTGCTATATACAGGTCTGTCAGTCATTGTATGACTAATTCAAATGACAATTCTTCTTGCACATGTGTAAACTGAACTTGGTGCTTGTTGTATGCTTTAAATAAATCAATCCTAATGCAATCACAAACATGTTGAAACTTTTATCCTTCATCGCCACTAGTTTGATCCCAAGTTTATCATGCTCTTTATCGAGATAAATATTTAGCATATCTGCCAACCATTACTAAACCCCATCTCCACAGCTAACATTACATGTATCAGACCATGGGAATCCAATTTGTGCATCTCAGTTTGAAACTTGGTTGTGTAGTTCATGATTTTAAGACAATTGTAATAGGTCCAGAAAAATATTTAAGGGTAACTTCTTCATGGTACTTTTATTTATGAACGTCATTATTGAAAATGTACAACTAATAATTATCTGAGTGACCTGGTTTTATTATAAAGGTGTAGGCATAGGATTCATGTGTATCTTATCAGAAAATATCCTCAAATTTTAAAAATTCATGTTACTATTCACACCACCACTGCCACCTGACCGGGTGGCACTACCGGTAGAGTGCTCGCCTCCCGTGCAGTGGTAGAGTGCTCACCTCCCATGCAGGAGGTCTACGGTTCGCTACCTGGGACCGGGTCATACCAGAGTCCTCTGTAAAAATGGTACCTGTAGACTGTGTCCTCGCCAAGCACTCGGCATAAAGAGGATAAGATACAGGGGGGTTAAGGGAATGGGTAATAATAGCCTGGGTAAATGCCGCTGGGTGGATGCTGCTGTTGGATGGTGCTGACAGTAAACTAAGTTTAGTCTATACCGTTCATGATGCTGGACCTTACTCTAAAGCAGGCAAATTTTATGGCTAACATAACCTTGATCTTTTAGTAATACTTTAGTTATAATTTCCAATATTAATTCATTTATTAAATAATGAATCACTACCAAAATGTAATTAATTCTAACTTAATCCATTTCTGACCTATCCTGAAAATTTCTTTAAAATCCATCTAAGGGGCCATTCAGAATAAATGATCCTAGTTTCAGTTGCCTCTCACATACCTCCCCACACGTTATTCCTTGACCAGTCAAATTGATCCAAGATTTAACTACTGTGCCCCTGCAGGGATGATGCGTGGGGAGGCGTGTAAGCAGCGATGAGCCTATTACAGGATTAAGCAGTCTTCCTTTCATGTAGGGTCCACTATATTTGATCCTTGGATCAGCTGATACTTTTATTCTGAATAGACCATAAAACTTTCTGCACAATGTTGCTAAAAGACAAACAACAAAAAACATCACTTGTACATAAAAGTAAATTTGACAAGCATCTTAAAAGAGAAATGCCTTTATCCCATTTGTTATATACAATATCATATGGAAGGGCAGTTGGAGAAAGGTTAAGGAAATATTATCTTGTCATTATAGGGAAATAAGGGCCTGTTCAGAACCAGCTGATCTGCAGACAATCTGCAGATACATGTACAGCACACATAGGAGGCAGGAATCCATTGTCAAGTGCACACCATATATGATCTGCAGACTAGTTAGTCCCCGGACCAACTGGTTCTGAACAGGCCCTAGGTTTCCTAAACAATTCATCAATAAATAATTTCTCCTAAAGTCAGCCATTTCTAGTTACATTGATAGGGCAGTGCCAGGCTAACCTGACTTGCAAGCTCACAAATAGATAGATAGATAGATAGATAGATATAACCATTAGGAAAACCTTAAGAAAATGCATGTAACATTAAGAGCAGAAAGTGTGATGTTTAACCTTGTACCTTTTCCCATTACAGACACTTAGCATTCATCGCTATCTGACATTTAAACCACTCAGCAGGCACACTCAGACAAGGAATGCTTCAAACCAGAAATAGAACAAAATAGGGAATTCAGATAACCTGATTTCTTAAAGACAATAGGGTCTTCTTAATGTGGTCAGTCAAAGATGTGAGTTGTCAGGATTATTTCAAGGTGATTCTGGTTTGAACGGACATCTATCCTTTTACTTAAACTGTCAGAAATTTGATGAAAATAGGAGTCTTCTAATGCATTGGCAATGCCTTGGGAAAGCTGCAATATTATGACTTACAGTGAGGAAAAACAACTGAATGACAAAGCATAATGAACAGGAAGATGGCAGAAATTAAAAGAAAGGTCATTTTCTTTGAGGCATAGATCTACATTGTGCTTATGTTTCCTTTTCTTTCTTACAATTTTAAGCTGAAAATATCAAGTTGAAGGCAAACACATCAAAATAATTGTGTAATAACTAATATTAAATGAAGCAAATGTCTTTTATTTTTGAATCATTGAGCTAAGGATATCATTAAAACCTGAATTTGCCTATTTACAAAAATCCATTCCCATAATGCAAGCTTTTGAAGCAGGCAGTTCTACATAAGGGGTCCAGGAGAAAGATAATACAACAACCAAATATACAGATTTTAAAATAAATCTGTAACCTCCATTAGGATGAATAATTTGTGAAAATAAAATAATAAAAAGAAAACAAAACCAAACAAAAACTACTCAGAAAGATTAACTATGGTACACACTGTAACACTGACCGAGTCATTTATTAATTCATGAATAATGTACACTACACACTCTTGTGAAAGATCCTCATTCCCAGTGTCTGTAGGATTGACACCCACCTGTGGTGTGTTTAATGGGGCCTTAAATGACCATTGTCCAAACAGATCAATATCTCACCCCAGGCCAGACCAAACTTCCTGGACATTTAACCTTGACCGTTTTGAATACAGCCAGCCTCAGGTTATAGACTGTTAACAATCAAATACGGTGTTCATATACAGGTGATGTTCAATGTTGTATTAACTAAAAAGTTGCTTTAACACTGATCTCCTATATTATACACATAACAGGCCTGCAAACAATAGAGGTTCAGGGGGAGGTCGAAAGAACAGCTCTTTCTGCCAGAAAAGGTTCACTCTGAATTCAAATTTGACCTAGGTTGATAAGCCATTTCTCAAGTTGGCTGAAAGGGGAATCAAGTCATTTAAAGACAAAATGCTGGACTCTTTAAAAACATCAAACCACTTTAATTTTTCTCAGGTCTCAGGCCCGTAGCCATGGGGTAGGGGGGTTTCTAAAGAACCTCCTTTTTTGTCTGGAAAATGTTCATTCTGGGTTTAATTTTTTAGGTACATAAAGGTTTCATTTTAAAAGGTCTTATTTTTTCAAAAAAAAAAAAAAAAACCTTTTGAAATTGCTGGCTACAGGCCTGGGTCTCTTGCATGTCCAGGAAGACAAGTATAACCATCACCAGTGGCAAGACAGAAGATCAATTTCCAACAAAAATACCAGACCAAACTCCCTGCAGCATGTGAGGACAGCCATCATTTCCCTGTCAATGTCATGAACTGCACACAATGATATAAATGCCGTTATAAGAAACTTTACCTAAAGACCACTTACAGATTGCAATCAATTTTTTTTTCTTTTGTTCAGGTTTCAACACTGTCAAAGTTCTTTTTAATCAATGACTTGTTGATCAAACTTTAATGTCTGTATGTTTACTAATTACTTTGAAACCCACACTGCAAACATTTCAAAAAGTAATATAAGAAAGATAGACTAAAGATATTGACTTCACATTGAGCACTTGTATGTGTGGTGTAGACAGTCAACAAAATAGCTAAAACCAAAAGAATAAAATGTACTAGCTATTTTTCAGTAGTACCATTTTTATACACCAGCCAGCAGAAATGATGAAATGTACTCAGCATACAAATTGGTACTTTTTTTTTTTTTGGGGGGGGGGGGAAGTACACTTTTCATGTGCAAGACAAGACAGCAGAAAGATACTAGGATAATCATTTCACGTACTGATGATTTGATTTCATTAAAGCCAAATCTTTTCGTCTGACATTTCCCATACTTCTAACCAGTCCAATCTGTAACCCAATAAAAATACCTCTACCCCAAATAAAAATACCTCTTCATGATAAACCCACAAATATGCATCCAGAGACCAAATGACCTGTGCTGCTTGACCAGTACCTCTTGACCAGGCAAAATATGCTACAGGCAATTAACAAGACTTAAGATAAGAACATGCATCAAAGGCTTATTATCACCTGTACAGGTAGATTTAAACACCTACCTGTAAAGGTCACTGCAAACTGACCATCACTGGTGTTAACTATGACCCTTCCGCCTATTGACAAAAAGGTGCAAACAATTTATCCCATGTTCTACATAGGATAATGTACTCCACCTTACTGTATTGCAACTTAGTAAGTCTATAATCCTAAGAATAATCCTATACTTAATCTACCTGTACTTGAATCTACCTGTATTGGTCAATGAAAGCTGGCTATTTCTAAAGCTTGACCCATCTTAGCCAGCTGACGGACCACTTGGCTGGCCACTTGATGTGGGGGATCCACCACCTGGTGTGCTTCACCTGCAATTTGTTTTGGTGTCGAAAGATCACATCAAGAGATGATCAAGAAATTTCTCTCACTGAGTTCCCAGGCATGAAGGATGCTTCCAGGCTACTGGCAAACAATTTCAAACAAGAGGGAGGGGGTCTGAACAAGTTGACCTTTTATCCCCCTAATTAGTCAACCTAATGTGAGATATGGCATAGTACCTACAGATAGATCAAATTTTGATTCAGAGCGGTCCTTTCCAGGTGAAAGAACAATTATATTTACAATTATATTTCAGGAAAAACAACTGAATGACAAAGCATAATGAACAGGAAGATGGCAGAAATTAAAAGAAAGGTCCCCCAACATCCACCCCAGCTCACTTGTCTGGCACCACATTAAATAATCAAAATAAAATCAAAATGTTTTATACATTTACCCACCTGTCAGTTTTATTCTTGTTAGATCATCTTCAGAAATATGTATTCTTTTAATAAGGTTAGGTAAAGAAGTGCTCATAACACCTTGACTCAAATGTTTATCAATAAAATTCTAAGAAATGTTTACGATCTGAAATCAATAATTTTCTTTCAAATTAAAATCAGTTTTCAGTGTATACATGCCATAAAACATGCCTAATATAACAATACAAAAAAAATTCCAAATCAAGAAAAATAATTACCTTAGGTACAGAGCTTAAATTCTATCCTCTGAACTCTCTCGCTCTCTTACCAGCACACAAATCCAGGAACAGATCTCCCTCATTGACAAAGTTTGACCAGGTCAACAAGATAAGCAGACAATTTTCCACTACATTGCCTTCACTTCCGTCCATGGTCACTGACCACAAAATGCCCACAAAGAAACAGCTTGCAGATAAAACTGATCTGCTCATCCATGCATTCTAACACCCTAGCTGTCATTAATACAGCGGAAAGGAGGAGTGTTTACGTTGTTCTCAATTACTCTGACACAATGAGAAGTAACTGAAACCTTCCTGTAAAACATCTTTAGAAATCCGTTGACGTATTTTGGTGTACAACTGAACCCTTTATTTTTAAAATCACAGCATGTTGGTTTGATTTGATATGACTGAAAAATGCATGCATGATATTCACTTTCTATAATTATCTGCAAGATGCTATGCATGAGCTATAACCTTATTCTCAGCTAAATCCTGCCAATTTTTCTCGTTTCCTAATGATCCAGATGTGATACTACAGCTTTGGCAGCCGAGTTGCAAAGGCTAAATGAAAAAAATCTCTATTGGGAAACCTCAAATGAAATTCACAGGGAATAATTGATGATGACAAAAAGAATCCTCCCCCTTATTAAGCCACATCAAAGATGACAAATTGATATCAAAGACTTAACAATACATCTGGCAAACATCTCTGTCAACAAAGACATTCTAATTGGTTTGATATTCAAATTTTCTTCTCAGCATATCAAACCCTTATCAAATTTATCTAAATTCAATAAAAAGACATGACATCATTTCAATTGATCATTTCTTACAAATATGTTTAAATACTTACCACACACATCATATCTTGCATTATTTCTTGCACAACTACTCTCTGAAATAAAATAAAAAAATACATTACATTGGCAGAAGCGAATGTTTTCTAGGAAAAGATGGCACAAAAACTGTGAAATTCAACAGTGAAATATTGTCCAGTTTACAAAAAAGTAAAGGAAGAGAATGTTTTTTGATATGAAATACCCCCCCCCCCCCCCCCATCTTCACTGACATCCTAAAACTTCAAAGACAGGTCAATAGCCAGTAGGCTCAAGAACAAACTGCCTATTTTTTTTTCTTTGGGGGGGGGGGGGGGGGGGGAGAGATCTTTTTCGGGGAAAAAATTTGATAAGGGAAAAAGGGGTTTTTTGGGAAAAAGGACAATTTTTTCAAAAAAAAAA
>NW_019774258.1:195332-208464 GCF_001039355.2 Lingula anatina
GGGGGGGGGGGTGTGGGGGGGGAGGAGGTTTGGGCAAGGGGGGATCCCACAGCACTTCTCAACAGCCAGCCTGTAAATAAAACCGGGAAAATAACTAATCAGGCACAAAAAGTCTGCTTCCCTCTAGCAAAGGTCACATGATAACCACACACAGCCAAGCCTCGTAACTCTCTCTGTCTTGTTAACACTGTGTCCCATCCATTTTTTGTGATCAATTCTTTCATTACAGAGTAGTGTGGGTGATGCGCTGTATGCATACAACTTGTCACTTCTATGTTCCCAAGGGATGGGTGCTGTCTGGTCTCAAGCAGCTAACAGTTCGGTGATTTATGGCAGCCAGTGACTGATTTTCCAGTATAGGATGCTTTATAATGATAAGGTCATTTTATTAATAGGGTATGATATCTAAACTTCAACGAAATAGCTAGTTTTTTGATATGCTTTCATATCTGATGGATAAGGGTGTATTTTGGTGATGATTATGATGATGATGATGATAATGTTTTTAATGTACAATATTTAAACTTAAATGAAACATTTTTGTGTTAATTCTTAATGTTTTAATTAAGTTCTAAAATTTTAACTCAATTATTGTTGAAGTCATAAAGTCTATATCTTACTTTGGTGTCATAATCTAAATAATCCAACATTGAAAAATAAGTATTGTATAAAAAACTGCAATTCTTACTATAATTCTATGTATAACAATATGGATGAATTAAAAAATAAAAATAAAAATTCAGTCAGGAATTATCTTATTTCTACCATTTTACAGACGCCGTACACATAAACAATACCGGTACTACAGCCACTATTACCACTGCTGTTACAAACACTTCTGTTCTTTCACTACTGCTAGTAATCAGCTATTGCTACTACTAATACCACCACTACTGGTACTACTACTACTACATGTAATACTACATGCACTACTACTTCTACTACAACTACATTGTACTACTACTACTACTACTGCTACTACTGCTACTGCTACTTCTACTACAACTACTGCTACTGCTGCTGCTGCTGCTGCAACTGTTAAAATACAAGCACAACTTACTATTAAACTATTGCACCAGACTGTATCCTGCCCAAGTAGATTGAAAATAAAAACTCTTAAGTCACCAAGTGCCCTGGGATAAAAAGCTCTTTTCACAATTTCTCGAGTATTGTCTATACAAGGAAAGAACCCTTAGCATGGCAGTGTTCTACATTAGGCTAATCAATTAAATATCTCTTATTTCATTACAAAGCTAACTTCACCTACCTGTGAAGAAAAAACCAATATGAAAAAACAATGTTTTATTCCTTGACACTTCCTTTGCCCGTGAAATTTCAGAGATTAGAAGAAAACCAAAACTTCTAGCCCAAAGGGTTTTCCTTTCACAACAAGAAACCTAACTCCTCTCTTCAAATACTTGAATCTCCTGTCTTCATTTTCCTGGAAACTAAAAGCTTTTCTCCATCTCCTCAAACAATATAGGCCTAGTCTATCAACCATTTAGAAATCTGTTTTCAAAACTTTCTTTTCAATCCCGTATCGACATGTGACCACCAATTTACGTCCGGCACGACAAGATATACTTGCCATTGATTTTCACAGAAAAGAATTAGGTACCAGAGAGTATCCAGTGTGCCAATTAAATTATACCCTGATACTGTACACAAATATTGACTGGCTTCTCCCATGCGTAGGCTGGCTAGGGGAATTTCTGTTTGATGATATCGGGTTACATCAGCAAATTGTGATAATGATAAATTAGAAAATGAAATATTAAAAAGAATGTATTTACTTTACAGCACCCTGTGTACCAGGAGGTATTGGGACTTCACCTCTATTAGAAGGGTGATTGTGGACTTGAGGCCCACCATTTAATGCCTAGTCCAGACCATTTAGACACAAAAAAGTATTCACCGAAAATATGGGAAAGAATTCCTTTTTTTACAAAAAAAAAACTAATTCAGCTGCATACCAAGGACAATGATATCTTAATCATTTGCAAAATGTTGACATTTTTCATGATAATAATGTAAGTGTATAGCAATAACACAAATCACAAAACTCTTTACATGGATGGGGGGGGGGGGGGGGGGGGAGCTAAACTGGTTTCCTTCTCTGCAAAGAAATATATGTTCATCATATCTGCATTTTCTGTTGTAAAAATAGATACTTAATACCAGTGCCTTTATACTGACTATACTGGGATCATGCTGTGCAGAATTGTTATCCAAGGAATACATATAACTCTGCCAGTCAGCACCCTGGATCTCAGAGGGTTTCCAGTTCTGGACAAGGCAGAGGCATGATGGTAGTAGACAGGAGTGTCCAGGGACCTCCCAGACTCAGGGTGAAATTCAGAAGCTCTGGGAATGATCTGTTTCCCCAAGGTACACCAGAATAGTTTTAAAAAGTTCATAATGGTGTGAATATATATTTGACAGCTTTTCCTTTTCTCCTGTTGTACGTGTCTGTTTTCTGGCAACTGTTCAATGCTTGGTTTTTAATAAGACTTTAATCCTGGAAGAGGTCAGTTTCAGGTCACAAGATTCAGATATTTTTCAAAATCACAACTGCAATTTGAAAACTTTGATTAAAACTAAGAGAAAGAATGACAAATTATTGAAAAATAAAAACATTCTCAGTAATCGCACAAAAAGAGTGCAAATCGTTTCATTGAATGTTAATCCTGCCTGATAAAAAATGCATTTATTCCTTCTTTACTTCAATCAATGTTTTGTCTAGACACAAGGAAACAGGTGACTCGTTGCACACCTGTACAAACTGTGTAATATTCTGGTTGAAATCCTATTGACACTGCATAGAGTGTTGCCACTTGAGAAGATTAAAAATCTATATGGTTTTTTTTTTCATGGTACTCTCCAATAAAGACCCTTAATTCATTATGCAATAAGAGCTATAAGCATCCTGCATTTTTTATGCGTGACCTCAAACTTTGAGTTCTCTTTGAGCGTCTGTCAATCAAGTGTTGAAAGAGTCTTGGTACTGCAGTTATGCCTCAACTATGTGTGAAATTTCTCTAGATAAACAGTGGAAAATATAATAGCCGCTAGTAATGACACATGGAGATGCACTGTAGGATTGATTAAAGATGAGAGTTATTGAACTGCAGACCCCTGCTACATACAGTCCAGTACAGTCCAGTACGAAACAGATATTCCCTGCTTTTTTGTGAACTTCCAGGTCTTCTCTTCTAGAAGATGGGTAGAATTTGAAAAACAAAGCAATGCAAGGGGAAAAAACAGTAAATAAACTATTGAGAATTAACCATGATCATTCACTGAACATACGAGTCTCCAATGGCTAGTGATAGACTTTTGAATTGAGTCATTCAAAGACATGCAGAGAAGGATCTGATATTTCTTTAAAAACAGTGAATTGTTGAACATTGGCAAAAATACTGTACCATATAAAGATCTTTTAATGAGAATTTTATTCTTTCCAGGGTTCAAATATGGGGGTGGAGTGAGGGGGAGGGGGTGAAACTTCTGAACTGACTTTGAAAAACTGTCAACCCTGAGTAAGGCAGTAAGCTGAAAGAGTTTAATTCTACTGCACCTGTACAGTTCAGGTCACTCTCCACTGTGGATCCCTCAGTCTAGGTATCAGTGATTATCACAGTGATCTAATTACCAGTATTGATTGCATGGTTATGGAAAAATATGGAACAGCTGAAAATTGTTCTGAAGATGTGTAATCAAAATCTACAAAAATACTAGACTCATTTGCATCAGCAAATATATATATATATATATATATATATATATATATATATATATATATATATATATATATATATATATATATATATATATACCGGTAGTTATTTTGGAGGATGGTCTTCAGAGAAATGTCACTGTATATCAAACAGTACCATGGAAAATTAACAGGGACTACACAATATATATAGTGGTACATGTAAATAGACTTGTGTTCAGGGGTGTGCAGGAAGGGGGGGGCTGAAATGGGACTCCACCCGGAACAAAGTTTGAACTAGGTTTTATGCCAATTTTCATGTTAGATGAGCTACGAGGGTGAAAAGCTCCATTTTTCTTATATCTTCTTTTATGCTAAATGCAGTTTGATTTTAAGTTGATCCGTATCCGAGCACACATAAACCAGTACCCATGAATGCTGTAATACATGGGCCATGCTTTCTCTCATGGTGCCCAATACTCCATGGTACTAATTCTAATCAATTGCCTCCTTACAATACCAACTACCACCAGCAGTCTAACTCAGATAATACCAGGGGTGAACTGAGCTATTAAAGCATTGATTTACTATAGCAGAGGGCTCCATAGTCTTACTATAACTTAGCAGCTTCTCTGGGTTATTGTGATCACTGTGATCAGAAAGTATTACGTTAATCAATGACAACTGATGGCTTGTTATGTCAGATCTTATAGATGGTTTAGCTGTTCACTTTTCATTATATCATTAACAAACTGTGAAGAAAGTCAGACTCCACTAGGTTTTAAACTAAAACCCTTTTGGTATCAAACATGGCCAGGCGTGAAACTTATTTCATCTGGGATTTTACTGTCTGAGGGGCAGTCGGATTTCTCTGTGTGGTGGATGTGTTTTAGGTTTTACAGTAATCAGTCTCCGACTGTCTCCAGTCTAATCAATGCTGTCTTTCTATGTTGTCATCATGTTTAAAAACTGATACCGTAAAACAGATGATTCCTAATAAATTTTCTTAATTTTCAATCAATTCCATTTCATGTCTTAGCTACATCAAGAGGCATAACTTGTCTATCATTTAAGTGTCTGTCTGTTTAATCCTGTTGTGGATATATATGAATGGCTATATCCATGAGGGGGGATGATCTATAACCACAAGGTCTTCAAACCGATACACAGGTGACACATGGTCAATACTTGGTGGTCGAGAGTGCAGGTAGCTTTCAAACTCTTATAGCTGCAAGGGTGGACACAGGATGTCTTCTGGAGCTTTTCGAAGATGGTCAGAATTTTTCAAGTTTACATTGACGGGCATCATATTTTTTCTGTCGGAAGGCGGTCAAAAATGGAGGATGGATCAACAAAGATAATTTGGAAGACTGTCAGAAAATAACTCTGGATCTGTTCCTGCAGGGCAGCACTGAAGACTCAGGGAAATAATTCGTGTATGGATTTAGTAACTTGGAATATGACAAAGTGTATAGAAAGTAAAAACAAAGAATTCTATAGCAAAAATGGTTAGATATAAAATTCAGTAAAATGTATTTTATAGATTTCTAAAATTTCATTTGCTGGTTTATTTTTGTTGATTTTAACTTAAATAATCATTACATATGTTGAAGGGAAAAAATCTCAATATCCAATAAAATTGTTTGATGAGGAAAACTATAATTCATCCCTCTTTTCAAATGAAATCTGACCATTTGACCTCAACTCCCTAATTTGTCCAATTAAAAAAGTACAAAAAGGACCACATCACATCCCACAATCACAGTGTATATCCAAGGGGGGTATCCTCCCCCACCATTGATTGTTTAGGTCAATGGGAAAATAATGCCGTAAAGTAAAGGTTATGATTCCCCCTCCCTCTGCCCAATTACTGCCCAATAGGAGGGTTTATTCTATTGATTATGCCTTATTGGACTTATAGAAACATTGCGGAGAAACATTAACAAACCTATGAAAAAGGAATTGACCGTAATGGTTTGCAAACATTGACTGATTGGCCGCTGTGAAGTATTGAACATTGGGTATAATACCTTGCCATAAGGACCTTTCATTGAATAGAAAAAATCTTTCTGGTCTGTGTCTAATAACTTGTATGCGAGGCATGACATGTGTTAAAATTTTGCAGAAGCAGGTGAAGTCTAATAAATGCAACTGCAAGCTTGTTAAATTCACAAAAAGAAAGACCACAGTGTGGTATAACATGTGTATCTGTATTTGTAAATATCTACCAAATGATTTATATTAGTACTAATTTGTAATTAAAAGAACTAAAAATGCTTCAGGACACCAATTATTTCTTACCCTGACAAATAAACCATGTGAATGTTCACATTTCTCCTCATCTCTGTAATGAAGTGACCAATTCAGGACCTTGCCATCCACCCCCACCCCTACCCCCACACCCCCACCCCCACCCCAAACTGGGAACCCTGAGACTAGCTTCTGTGTTGAAAATGTGTTACATATTCAAAACTTAACTCTAAACAATGTCCTCTGTCAGTTCTGTGGCCTGGAAAACATGGTTAAGGTGGTCCATTTGTAAACTCACCAAAGAGACCCACAAGAGGTTACCCTGTTCCAAATTTGGTGTTCCTAGCTTACCGGTACCTATTTCTCCAAAAATCCAGTGACACATTTTCACAGCTCTGGTATCAGAGATTGCAATGGATAATAAAAGTATTAGAGGCCTTCTATTACAGTATTCCTCTGGAGTGTCATATAATGTTTGTTTTCAGTGTGACAGCCCAATCACTATTTACAAAGATATTTAAACAACATACTGTACAAATACCACATACTTTCTCCTGTTCATACATATAGATATTCTATCAATTTGTAAGATACCTTTTCCACTTTTCTTACCTTAAAGTATTTTCTTGCTACAATATAACGCAACAATCCTGATTAGTAATGGTCTACGAGCTTCTTTATATCAAACAGTTCTTTTTTTAAGATACAGCACTGAGATGAACCAAGATTCTACTGAAGGAAACGTCAGGCGAGAAAAGCAAACATTAACCTGCAGTGTTAAGCACTAGATGATCTGAGATCTAAGACTGGGGTTACCCAGGTGAAAATAAATTTAATAAATTTATTCCAATTCAATCAAATCAAGGCCCTATTAAAAATCAATAAAGTTTAATTGTTATATATCCTCTCAAAATGTAGATTTTATCAAAGAAATGCATTAAATTTTTTTGCTTTTACTCACCCTTTTCTCATGTTTTGTTATTCATCACATAAGAAACTTGAATCTTCATTTCAAGATTATTCTCTGGCATATGAGGTTCCCCAGTGTACTGGCATACTACAGTGGAACTCATGGCTTTGATCAGATATAATATGTGTCTACCATAAAAAATTAAAAGAACCCCTCCTCCCCCCCCCTCATGGAAACCCCACTGTACACTCAATCAGACAGCTTTTTGCACCTTGATGACATAAGCAAATATCAAATATTACTCTCTAAGCTTGGAGTTCAAACAGAAAACAGCTTAATGGAACTGAACACATGGTTTTCAAGTGGGAAGTTTTTCATGAATATTTCATAGCTCAAATGTTATGAAGAGAAAAAATAGCTTTTAGAAGAAAATCAGCCACTCTTGGATGTGGACACAAGCTTACTTGACAGAACATAAGGAGGTGTGACTCAGACATTTTTGTGATGTTGAATGTTTAAAAAATTACTACAAATAAATATCAGTGAATTCACAGTTCAACAAGGTCAAAGTTGAGACCCCACATGAAGAAACAAATTTGAAGCTGAAAGTTTTTTCATACAGTGAAATCACTTATAAAAATGCTCTGCACTATTGGATGAGGTCCTTCAATTGTAAAAGTTTCCCTCCTTTTGGTGCTTAAATAATAGCCAGCCTCTTCTCCTCATAAAAAATTTAATTTAAAGGTCAAACCATTCGACAGGATAATATACAGAACTAGGCAATAGCCTATTTTGCAGAAAAAGAATTCCTGACATGTATGTGAAGTAAAAGGATATTTCAAGGTATAGGTAAACTTTCACTGAACCTTCTTATCCTCAAACAAATTGGGTTATATCTAAGGAGTGATTTGGTGAAAGAAATGCAGACAAAAAAAGAGGAAAACAAATTCTAGCAGATGACCAACAGCAGCAATTTGCTCTCCTGACATAGCATGTAGCACAATGTAAGGGACTGGGGGGGGGGGGGGGCATTTGGGTGTCACAGGTATAACTTGGAAAACTGAAATATTTTCAATGAAAATTTATAGCATTCCTTTTTAATTTTTTTATGTATGTGTTTTAACTGTTTCTCATTCAATCATCTGATGAGGTGTGCTGATGAACAAAGATGCTCTTTAAGAGCACATAGATACAAACACACCATGTACCTAGCACACACTGAAAAGGACAATTTAGTACCATATTTTTATTAATCTAAATAAATTTATTAAAATGCATGCATATATTTCTTATTTTTTAATCTAACTCACCCAGCCACTTTTATAACTGGTTTACTGATGTACCGGTATTAACATAAAATGCTGCAGTGAAAATCTGACCCATTCCTTACCACCATTAAACCAAAGTCCCAAGGTAATAAAAACCTGCACATTCCAACAATACCCTAAAACACATTTTTTGTTTCCAAATGTGGAGTAATAAAAATCTCTGAATTCCACACAAATTGGTATGTAAACGCCTAGTACTTGCTGGTGTAGGGTTTTGTTTTCCAGCCTTCGGTGATAAACTCTTCACATGGCACACTAATTGGCAGGAAAAGCCAGGGGTTTACCAAAAAAATTATCATGTAAATAAAATCTGTCAAAAGTGCTCCTGTCTCCGTCTGGATATCACCAGCAGGTCTTTATTGTAAGAGGTTAATTTGACTCTCTTTAACTGAGCTATGAAAACACAATCAAGACAATCAACATGTCATATTATACAAAAAATAAATAAATAAATAAATAAATAAATAAATAAATAAATAAATAAATAAATAAATAAATAAAACAAAATATAATAATAATAATGATAATAATAATTTCAAAAACAGAATTATTTTTTGTTATGTAGATATTGATAAAGTGATTGTTTGAGACTGAAGCACAATTTCACAGTTTGTCACAGCAGGAAATTATATCATAGACATACCATTCCCTGGTCACAGGCACTATTTTCTGTAGACACACCCAATTCAGTACCAATTACGACTACCAACAGAGAAAGCTACCCTGCCAAACATGAGACTGTCTTTTTATGAGGAAATCAACTCTTCATCAAGTTCAAAATCTTGGCGAAAAACTGAGTCATCTCTCGTCTTCCAGACCACCATCTCAGCAGCTGGTCCTCTTGTCTCTTAATTCTAGCGGAAATGTTGTTTTAAATAGAAATGGATATCCCAAACTATGAGACACACACACACCCATAAACTGCTCACAGATAAAAACTGTCAGAAAAAAGTCATTTTGAATTATTCTCAGTGACTGCCTAAAGTGATACCTAATTGGTTGTGACATGCAGTTATTTGCTTAATTACTAATATAACTCCACATAAAGAAATTATAAACTCAAATAATAATGATATTGGTTTCAAGAGAGTAAGCCAAAACAAATAATTTTTTTTCAAGTGTATCATATCATTTGTTATTCTTCAATCAAAACATCTTCTAAATTTCAGGCAAAAATTAGCTCACAAATGACAGTAGCAATGTCGGAAAAGCCCACAATAACTCCAATAAGTCAACTAAGTGCGGGGTGTAGAGGGCATTTTTTTTTTTAATTTTCCAGGGTTATTGTTGGGTAAAGCATCACAAATTCCACTCCCTTCCAATAAGCTTATCAGAGGTCAAAAAGTACATGGCAAACTGCTAATCTGATGACAAAATAACATAATACTGGAAAATATTGGCCTAGATACAAAAATAAACTACACAGTCAATGTGCCTTCAATGAATATAACTTAAGGGCCAGTTATTACCAAAATACTACCCCCAATTAACAATAATAACCTTATCAATAACCAGCTTAAATTTCTCAAGGCAAAGTAGACAAGATCTTACACCCCGCCATCTGTGCTTTTGTTGCATATCCCACCGAACTGTTGCTTTGTCTTACTAAGCTCACTAGTGTGAGGTAACAAAGCTAACAGCAGGTGAAAAAGTTTTTCTTCTGGATACGTTTGCTTCAGGGTGATGTCTCACACACCTTCTGACAGATCTGTTTTGAGGGAGAATAAGTGGTCTCAGGGGAGATAAATACATACGTCTCTAGTTGGTACATGAAACTGATGGCAAGTGAGACTCTAAGGTAGATGAGGGTAAGTTCCCTTCAAATAATTAAGGGGTCTACAAGACACAACATACACCCCTCTCAAAATCATCAGGATTTTCTTCTTTAAAGTTCACATGTATGTCACATGTATCTAACAATTGATTCCCACTCACCTGATGAAGAAATGGCTGGATCACCTTGGGAATTTCTTGCAAAGTTGGTCAATTCTTTTCACGACAGTCTGAAATGGTGAAACGTGGTATGTTTAATTCAGATGAAGGAAATGATACAGGCGTGGAAGTGTTAATATCTACTGCAACATATATTCTGAAATGAAATTTTCCTACTGCATCAACGTACAGTGCAAGGAGCATCACATGGCGCAATGTCTGCTTTTTTTTAGAATCATCAAGCAATAAAAGAAATGTGTTAAAGTGTCGTCAATCAGACGGACACTCTGCCCCTGCTATTATGCCTCCCTTATTTAAACTGCTCACCTTGAAAAAATAAACATCACCCTCGCCCTTTAGTGCCAGTGTAAAACACTATCCATTCACGCGCACAATAAAAATCGATTCATGTTTTCATACATCAGATTCATTCATCGATACAGGGCGGGGGATCTTGTTTTCCCAAGCCTAACCACCAGTGTTGTGTTAAACGGTTGAAGAATTGTTCAGAAGCGCTTGTATTCTTCCCAGCACAGTGGAGCAATTTCCTTTAATTTTATTGTGGATGGATGAAGCATTACTTTGGACACCTTTGGTGTGAACACCTAACACACGTACATGTAGATGCCGGGGAATGGCCTGTTGAAATTTTCTCTCCGGCGTTTACTTAATGGAATGTAAACTTGAATTTTGATAACTTAAAAAGGAAGATGAACTGCATGGTAAAAAGTACTCAGCAATAGCTATTACAGTCTCTTGTGAAATGTGACCCAACCGGACTTGCTGGGGGGCCAAATTATATACACAATATACCAATGAAGTGAATGTGACCTATCAATATTTGAAACACAAGCAAAATTATCTCTACAATAACACACTGGTGATGTTTTTCAGAAAGACGGCATTTACCAATTTTCCTTATAATTAACATTTTGTCATCCTATTCACATTTTAGAGATTTGAAATCAAATCAAATTTTACCACATATTTGAAATATTATAAAAAAACAAATTAAAAAAAAGGTCATTCAGTGACTCAGATGTGTTCTGCCTGGGGTTTGTATACAGATTTGCACTCCAAAAGTTTACTATGTTTGATGTAAACTGTGAAACGCCATCTTTCTTTTTCCTATTGCTGTTTGCCAATCTCACATTTCACACCCTTTATTTTCCCCAATGCTGTTTGCCGATCTCACATTTCATGGGACAAGAGCCACTTGAATCTGACAGGCAAAGAAAGGTTATGGTTACTGAATGATTCCTCTGTGATGTAGCATAAAAAGAAAAGAAAAAAAAGAGCAGGTGTTGAAAAGACACCAGGAGGGTGGCATTTATTGTCAAGTATTGTCCAAAGATTTTATACAAAACATTGTCTATAATTTTAGATTTAATACATAAAGCACTCCTTAAGCTAAAAATAAAATATTTTATGACACATAACAATAATAAAGGCAGTGCCTAATCCTAATTCACCCTTTTTAAAAGTATATGTTGATTTTTGTGTTATTGAAACAAACATGCATGCATTATAAAAGGAATTGCTGCCTTTAGAAACTCGATGCATATTTATTGAAGGAGGGTATCCTTTCTTTCCTCCCTTCACTTTTATTATTCATTTATCTATTTTGAGTGGGGCACCACCTTCTCAATGCCAAGGATGGTTATTAAAGAAGAAGACAAAAAATTTTGATCAACTTAATGTTTCATAATCTTTTTAAATACTTAAAAGACCAAATAATTTCAAGCAGACCATTTCTCACATTTTAAGAAATAATTTTCTACTGACCATGATATTTTATGGATATTCAAGTTTCAACCCCCCCCCCTCCCAACCTTCTTGCCTGCACATACATATAAATGGACAAATTTAACACATACATCTATGCAAAAGCATGACTACATATTCACATTGAAAGTTGATATCTGAGGAATTCAGAAAATAACATTTAGAGAACTTGCACTCTCAGTTGATCTCTTTTTAAAGTTTTGATTGAGGGCACTGGCAGACTTACCTACACCACTGTTCTCAATGGGTTTAAGAGACAACATGGGCCTGTCACTTCATTTACACATTTTCCAATGTATCCTCTTGTAAAAATAGCCATGCACATAGGGAGATTTGAAAATGAGGACTTATGGGATATTTATAATACTACAGGAATGAAAAAACACTTTTTGCTCTGTTTAATAATTACATGAAAACTTTTATGGGGATAATATTATTATAACAGAAACAACACAGCTGGTCTCTTCATAAAAGAAACATCAAAATATGGGTATCCAAGAATTATCATAATCTAGACAATCAATATGCACATAATCATGACAAATGGGTAATAAACAATTTTTGTTTTCTGTCATCTAGGTAAATAAATTTACCATTTTGCAAAACACTGCCAGTACTTGGTAAAGATGCAGCTGCTGCCCTCTTTTGATCACACACAGCATTAGGCAAAAACTGTGCATCGATTGGCATTCATACTTCAATGGTATATGTTTGGTACTTGAAAATACAAGTCCTAAAAGTGGCTGATGAGATATAATTTCAGGTTCATTTGCCTGAATTTATACAAGATAGTAGATATATCGTTTTATATAGGTCTGGAACATAACCTCAACAAAACTAAAAACTTTCCAAATTTACTAAAACCTTGGTAACTGAAATACTCTGATGATCACTTAAATCAGTTAACCAGGTACAATATATCAAATTTTATTTTTTTCTTGTTGAAAAGTTACCTTAAAGAGGGATGAGTATTGCAAATGGCCCACAACTGCCTGAATGCAATGCATCCATCCCTTGCTCCATATAACACACATAAAATAGCCTCAGGTAGTACATTTTTTTAATAATGCCCTCTTCTCTTGTCAGTGATTTTCTCTTCTACAGCTTTATGGACAAAAAAGTGAATAAAGCCAGACAAAAGTAACAACCTGTTTGACATGTATGACTGTCCCAATTTTTTGAGGAAATCATTATTTGAGGGGACGTTTTTTT
>NW_019774258.1:209158-273011 GCF_001039355.2 Lingula anatina
AAAAAAAGGTAAAGTGTTTAGTGTGTGTGTGTGTGTGTGTGAGAGAGAGAGAGAGAGAGAGAGAGAGAGAGAGAGAGAGAGAGAGAGAGAGAATGAAAAATAAATTGTTCACTGTCACTGCTTAATTACTAGTAAAGAGAGTTGCTGTTCTTTAACCAACTTAATCAATTTTATCTGGCCTAACCCATGTCTATCACTTTACTTAACCTGATCACATCTGTCAGCTACTGAGTAAATTAAAGAGAAAATAGATGATGTGTGTGTATAATTATGTTGTTAGCAGAATTATTTCTCTCGATCCTTAGGGAAAGATCATCAAAAATGAAAAAGTAATTTGCATATTTACTGCAAGACAAATGTGAATTGAAACGTACTAATTTGGTTAATACAGGCTAGGACAGAAATGACAGACATCAAAATGAATATATTCATGACAGGACGGGGATATTTTTAGGATAGAATAGTAGTTGAAGGAAACAGCTTCAGTCTGTGACTTTAATTTCAATTGTTCTGTGTAACAGCAACTAGAAGAAAAACCTAATTAAAATGTAACCAAAACTTCCATTGACCTAAGTATTGTGCATATACACAAAACCAGGTCATTTCTGAAGAGAGAATTCACTCGTTAGATACTCTTGTGTTCACTCAACATAGAATTATAATAACATACATTCATAGACCTGTAAATACGCTTGCATGCATCAGTAAATATGCACGTGCACACATACGTCTGCATAATCACTTCTTCCTGAAATTCATGCAACCAGGCACATATATTCATCCAAAATATACCTTGTACCTGTTGCTGAAAAAAATGTATAATAACTGTTGGGCCTAAACTCAACAAACAAGCAATATAAAGGAGCTTTCCAAATGCTTTGGTACATAAACATATATGCCATTATTCTTTTTACTTACTCACTTTTTTGTGTACTGAGAGACCTCCAAGCTAAATGTGTTCATTGCAAGTTTCAAAAATGTTTTAACACTAAAATTCTCTATATTTCAGCAGATGTCAGACTTTCTGAAGAGTGAAGAATTAAGTGTGCCCATAATTTTGATCTGCAGATCTAATAAATGTGTGCCAGTTTATATTCAGATCTCAAATCAATAAAGCACATACCTGTTAAGCCAGTATGTACAGAACCTTGAAAATGAAGAAGCTAGCTGGTAAGCATCAGATTTGAGACTTGGAGTAATTATTTCCCAGTAAACCCATTTACATCCACACCTACCAGAACTTCTCAATTCATCACTTCTGTGGTGGCCTGAGAGCAGAGGGTTACTTGAGAAAATATTTCATTTTACCATTTCAAGATTTATAATACAAACAAATTTCCACTGCCTTCACACTACAAATCATAAGACATTGATCAGCATACTTACATTACATTTAATATCTCAGCTTTTCCTAATTTTCATCTTTTCAAAACAGATATCTTCAACTATGGAATACTGGTATGCCCATTCTCCAACTGTGGAATAGAAACAGCATACCAAGCTCTATTACCTGTGTTATTTCACTCGTAAAATTTTCCTTTTGGTCTTGATTATTAACAGCCACGAGCTGAACCAACAAATACAGGCGGTTTTATAAACACAGCAATAAAGGTAATATTTGTATTTACAAATTCTCAATACAACAATTATGAAAGGCAGTGACTATGAGTGGTAACAAATTGCATGTCCATTCTCAAACAAATGCGGCACTTTTACGGAAATAATGCTCGGACAAAAGTGGTTTCTTGTTTCAAAAGAGGTTAACAAAGAGGACGGTTTTGGATACATGTTACAGGTAAATAACTGACAAACAAAAGCACACAATTCTGATGCTATTCATGGGGTAGGTTTTCTTAATTTTTCATTTAGACGAGAAAGTGTACTTAGTCCCTGCTTGCCCCAAAACTTTCAAATATTCAAGATATCAACTTACATGCAATTGTTCTAGCAAATGAACATGGTGCTTCGAAGTTGCCAACTTTTCCAAATTACGCAACATTTTCATTAGCATTTTTTTAAATGTCAAGTTTATGTCATCATCAGCTCCTTCCTTTAGCACATTGAGCAGAAATAACTGGTTTTAGTTTGAAAAGGGACTTATTCAAGTTATCAGCAGGTACTGGTATATTACATAGGTTGTAACTGTAAAATGCATTTTCTTTTATGACAAACTACTACAACATACAACTTATATTATTTCAGCTACAGAATAAATTCATGAAAAGGATGAAAAATTCAGTGTTTGCAGGGGTGCTATTATTTCTTCAGTCAATTTTTATCTAATTTAAATCAACAACAAATCAAAAATTGCTGTCAATCATTTATTATGCATAAAGGTCAGTAATGCACTATACAATTAAAAACAGGCACGGAGAGGATATTTCTAGCACAGCTCTCCGTTAAGGGTACAAGTCATTGCTTTATCCAGCTTTTACCAGTCACAGTGTGGTCTTTAGCTTCAGCATGGTTTCATATTTAGGTATGTAAAATGTGTCATATTAACCAGGCCAGAATCTTGACCAGACAAAAAATCAAGAAGCATTGTGTACCCAATTTGTTCAATAAATTATTCAGTTGTTGACACCAGCATATTTTACAATTTACACAGCTATAGAGAACATGCTGCATTATAAATTCTAATAAAATAAAGTATATTACTATTGTTATAATTATATAATAATTATTATTACAAAAGGGATCCCAAATAATTAAAGCAGTTACTAAGAGGGTATGAATAATATTATATACATGTAGTCACAAAAAGTCTGTTCAAGACAATTCCTGACTCACCACATGTAGTTACAGGCAAAGTAAATTAGGTCAATCATGTGCCTTTTTCAAAGTCCTGAGATATTACCATTGTGAACATATAACTGGTAATGTAATCTTAGTCTAAATGAATCTTTGTGTGAACAGGCCTGGTGATGTCACTCAGTTCATTTCCAGTGAAAATTACTCCTGCTGTGAAGTGAACAGGCCCAGTCATGTAACTCAGTCCATTTCAAGTCTAAATTATTTCTGCTGTGAACAGGCCCAGTGGTGGTCACTTAGTGATGAAATGTAGTCTTTTTTCAGTCAAAGTCCACCCCGCTGTGAACACATCTTATGACTGTACAGGAGTGGATACCCGCGGGGCTTGTAAACTGGTTCTTCGAGACTTGGAGTCCACTTCACGTTGAAGATCTTGTACTTTCCTCTGTAGCTGCTGCTTTAACTGCAGCAACTCCTTATTCCTCATGTGAACTGGCTCCTGCAGTGATGGGAAAATACTATGTTAGACAGCAAGGAAGTTTTGTATTTTATATTATCTAGTTTTTATAAAGATCAGATTTGAGTGTTTAACAAAATTAAAATGGAGATTGACAAAATCATCATGGAGAGGGATTAGTTCTGGCCAATTGCATTAAATATTTCCATTTCAATTATTTCAAATATATATATTTTAACATAAAATGAATAAGAAGAACACAGCCTCTTTCCTACCTGTGGCCTCATTCTGGGGTTCCAGCGTAGATAATAGCCAGTCCATAGTTGTATGCGTCTGAGGCTGGCCACAGGGAACAAGACATGTTGGTTTAGATAGCTAGCATACAGAGGATTGGTGAACTCATCTAAGTTGGAATTAACATACGACCAAAGAGAGACAGTTTTGCTCTTCAAATCCTGGAAGAAAAGCAGTAGAGTTTATGACAAAGGAAAACTTCAGATAATAACACACATGAGCTTCTTTGAATAAACCCAAGGCTATAGTGAACTTTTTTTTCACTGGAAGTTAACCTCTACCAGCTGGTGCTCGCTTCATTTATTCCCCACAGACTTTAGAAATAATGGTGAAATCTTCCTTTATAAATTCCTACTTTTAATCTGTGTAGTTTTTATACATACAAAATCATAATTAAGTAAAAACAAATTGATTCTCTTCTACTGTCCAATCTTTGCCGTATTTATATTGAATGTAATATTTTGGGTTGTAACTTTAAATAAACAATTACAATCATACAATAATTATCTTACCTCTTTTGCTCTTTGCTGTTCACTGTTAAAGAGGAAGGTCCCAAATAGACAACTGTACAGGTGGTCCAGCACCGAGATTAGGAAGTACTCGTTGAACTCAAAGGCATTTGGAAACTAGAACCAAGGAAAAAATACAAATATAAATAAATATGTATGTATAAAATTACAGTAACTTGTCTAGGCAACAGGCCTTTTCCTTATAATTTGCATGACATGAATGAAATAAGGCGAGGAGCCTGTTTTGAGTGTTTGAAAGATACATTTTTATAAGATAAAAAGCCTAATGAATATTTATGCCTTGAAAAGGATTTTATTATTCAAGCGTTAAAATGGTCAAGAGATACTGTACCTGTCTAGTCATCTGCCACACACAGTCAATGAACTGTAAGTTACCGTACCTGTCTAGTCATCTGCCACACACAGTCAATGAACTGTAAGAACACTGGAGATCTATCTGCATCTGAGTGTTTGTCTTCTCCATGGCCAACCCTCTGAAATACATAGCATGTACAAACTAGACAGCAAAGCTGGCAAATATACAGAACACTGGAGATCTATCTGCATCTGAGTGTTTATCTTCTCTATGGCCAACCCTCTGAAATACATATCTATATATGTACAAACTAGACAGCAAAGCTGACAGTTAATGGAAAACCTATTTCTTTGTGAAATACAAATTGGTTAAAAAATAATATCCATATTATTCAAAATACATATTAATATATAAATATTTACATTAAATTTATGAATGTGCTGAAGATTGATCAGTTCTAAAATCTTTTAAAACCATAACCAGCATTATTATATAATAAAGGTTTGGTTTGTTTTTAACACAACAACGCTTTTAAAGAGCAATTTGTTCCCCATATTGTATACTTTATATATTTATTGACTAAATGAACCCTTGTCTTACATAACTTTATGACACGTACTTGTGCAAACTTGTGTCCAAATCCCAGCCATTCTTTAGCAATGAGCACCTCAAAACCTACAATAGTTCTGTAATATGGATCCAACATCAGCATGGCCAAACCAGACAGCTGAAATAATACATAATAATAATAAGTTATATTCAAAATTTTCAATGGCATAGCCAAATCCTAGTTTTTCAACATATGTCAGTTAATTCTTGTAACCCACTCAGCCCCCTATATCTGTTTCAAAATTACCCAAGTAAGTTTAGCATAGGAAATTATCAATACCATCATTAGCTTTATATCGCTTTGCATACCTTATCTTTTTTAAATGGTCAAACATCAGAAATACACCTGGATGTTCAAAGTGATTTTTGTCAACCAAATTTCACATGCCTCTGCAGTTCAGCCCGAAAAATGTTAATCTTGCAGCATCGTGATGAAAACAATTCTGAATGCTACATGACCAAGGCAGCAAAGCTGTCAAATGTACAGACATAAAGATGTCCACTTTCACCTACCTGGGCTGTTCTGTCCCAGCCATCACTGCAGTGGACCAGTACAGAGGTCTTGTTACTCTCTACTTTATCTGCTATCCTCACTGCACCAGCCAAGATTTGCTAAAATTAAAAAAAACTTTTCTTCTTCATAAAATGTAAAATTTTAAATAAAGTCTACCAGGTACTTTAGGTACCTTATCCTTGCAGTTATACCTGATATCAACAGTGCAAATTCTAAGATTTAACTATCACTTTATTTTGTCAACATCATTGATTCATTTACACTTATTACTGTCATTGATAGTATAATTTTTCTATATTTAATTTTTTTTTATTTTAGAACATTTGTTTAAAACAATCAAACAAGACATAAAAAAATAAATACAAATCCTGTCATTGTAAAACACAATGTCATAATTAAGGTCTAGTGAATTGACCGAAACCTTCACCAACTTTCAAAATTATCATATAGTGTGAATAAAATTAAACTTTCTCCAGTATTATGCCATCCTGTATAGATGATTTTGTATAAACACAAAACTAACTCCAGACCTTGATGTGTTCCAGCCAGTGCGTGGACTCCAGGTTGGACAGCCAATGGGCATCATCTATGGTGGGGAAACAGATGTCCTTCAGTTTACGCAGACTGAAAGATGAAAACCAGTGAAAAACATCAGGAAAATTTCATTTGGAAGTAGTTAGATAATTATGCATCTTAGACCCTTATGTAGAAGTAATGTATTTTTCATGGAAATTCCAACATTTTTCTTGACCTCCAAACCATACCTCGTCTAAAATTACTGATAAATAGCTATAAAACAATATTTAAGTTATGAATTTTTTAATCTAATTTTTTAATCTGAGCCACTCTCTTAATATAGAGAAAAACTGTTGAATTTAATTTTTTACAGTTTAAAAAAAATCAAGAGCTCGAAATAATGTTATAGATGATTATTTTTTCAACAGTTTTGGATGGAATGTATCTTGCTGGAATTTCCAGAAAAAGAATGAAATATATAACTGTAGTTTAAGTGGGATAAGCTGGGAAAAATATCCCTTTAACAATAAAAAGATGCTGATATATAAATTAAATAACAATGTTGTATGTACATTCATCCTTGAAAATGAATAATATTTTAAAGATAAATTAAATCACTCAAATATAGACAGAAACTAACAAATTAAAATAATAAATAGTATTCAACTAACTAAATGCATACTTTTTAACAATACCATACTTTAAATCAAAGTTCTTGCAAGTCATGTACCATAATTATTATAGTTGTCATGAAAATTTCACATAACAGAGTTACAAGGCAAATTCACATGCATCATTTTTACATGTACATTAAGTTCTATTTCATCATCCATTTCTATCTGCTTGCTCTACGGCCATAAATCCAAACAATACAAATGTTCAAAGACCAAAATATTAGTAAGATAGCTGAAAGATATACCATATTATATTTACAGATATAATTACTCCACATGATATATAATAATCAGACATGAGCCTAGGATAAAAAAAACTGAACTTTTATCACGACACCCAACACATAATCTTGACGAATCTCAGGAACCATCAGAATTGAATTAAAAAATGCAGAACTCCGCTTTTCTGCGGAAAAAGCTCATGTCTGAATAATAGACATCAATTAAAGAATAAAATGTTAAATTAAATAAAATTTTATCACCTTTTTACTTACTGTACAAAAATTACAAAACATATCATTAATCTTCTTTAATCACAACACAAAAAGTCTCACCAGCATGTAACAACAATAAAATAAACCCACTAATTCTAACCATTTAGTTTAACCATCACTTGAAATGCACTGTAACAGTTACACACAAAGTAAATAAATATAATAACCAGGACTAAAATTCAAACCTCCTGGAATTAATTGTCTCAAACACATAAATGTCAAAATAGTTCAAAGGCCCCATAAGTTAAGTCTTTGCTCTTTTCTGTTCTAGTCTTTTAATAGAGATATTTTGTATTTACAGTTGAAAAAAGTTAAAGTTTGGAGTTTTGTTTCTGGTTTTGAAATAAGTAGATATTTTCCTTTAAAGTCTCTTCTCCATATCCTAAAATAATTCCCTTAATCCAATCTAGAAAGGTCAATTTGCACTGCAGATTAAGTGTCGCCATATTAAAGGACTGAGAACAGAACGAGGAAATGCACAATGACTCAGCAAATTAACTTCCAAGCAAAAACTCCATTCCCCCAAAAGAGTGCTACCTTTCCCTCATCACATGAATGTTATGGATGTCCAAAAACACAACCTCCATATTGGGATAGTAATTCTCGCTCTCATAGCCTCCTCCTTTAGCCTAATGGAAAAACACAGCATGGAAAATATATTTATTTCTAACTGCAAAACACATATTTGTGTCTGCAGTTCAGGAGCAATGGGCCGTTTGCCCTCTCTGGTTAGTGGTTGCCTATATGGAGAGAATGCCACCCTTTAGTGGTTGCAAACATGGAAAGGTTACCACTCACAGGGTTCATGACATGGATAACTACATATTACAAGGGATAAGAAATGAAAATTAGGGGAAAACAGTATTTGCCCACACGAAGAACAACAGGTATAAATAAATTTGTAAATAACTTTCATGCACATGCAGTAATTCTCCAAGGACAATGTCCTTTCGAAGGAATCTTTAACAATATTAGTACCAACCCAGTTCAGCTTTAGGTTTCTGCATACATGCTACAAACGACCAGATTTTATATAAAGAGGAAAAGCTTTGTACTTGGTAGACTATTCTAAAAGCTTTTCCCTGTTTTTTGCTTCAAACAAAAGGTGAGTGACTTTTCAGAAATAAATTCTCCAAAATAATTAGATGTCAGCAATGCCAGATGGCTTTCTAAAGCATGTACTAAATTTTCTTCCTCGTATTTTTCATTTGTCTTCCCTTGATAATGGAGTTCTCCTTCATAAAGAGGCCAGCTCATAGGTCACAGTTATCTGCTGTATCGCCAACTCTTGCAATGTAACAATTTTAATGAGAGCCTCATGAAATATTTCACCAATTGGTGTTCAAATGTGCCCGAGCTACTTCCAGAAATTTGACCTAGAGCTTCTTTGAACTTTTAGTTAAGCAGAAAATTCATGAACATCTGAGCTGGCCTTTTAAATAATAGAACATATGATGAATTTATACATTTAATTACTGATTACTCTACCTTTCTCTCATTACATGAATATTGTGAATGTCCAGAAATATTAGTTCAGCGTTCTGGTAAGCATCTTCGCTTTCGTACCCTCCGCCCTTGGCCTACAGGAGGCAGAGATGGGGAGAAGAATGCAAAGTAAAGTCAGCGCATTTACAAATCAACACAATCAAATGCTGGGGTATGTCAATATTAGATAACACAGTTAATATGTAACTGATTAGGAGTGTTACTCTTTCACACAATCTTTGATAAAATTTTCAAAATTTTTTTGCTTTCTTATAAAAGTCAGCTTGAAGCTTTATTTTCTTTCTTTTTTTTTTCTTTTTTTGGTAAATTAAATATTCTTTGCACAAATAAGTCACTAATTCCACAGCATGCTTCTTTAAGCTAAACCATTTCAGAAATATATGAATTGCAATCAAGATATGTTTTCATTTCACAACCATTATATTTGAAATCAATCAATTAATGTTAGAATTCCACAAATAAAATATATTTCGTTATTTTGCTTCAATACAGCATGACAGTTCAGCGTGGATAAAGAAAAAAAACAGCATTCCTAGCAAATGTCTGCATGCATCTACGCCTCTAGCGCATGCAGGGGAGTGATACCTAAAGAATGAAGCAGCTGGAAATGGTAATTTTTATATTGCTTAGTGCAAAAAATCAAACAAAAATTTGAATTAGAAATAACTGTGAATCATCAGTAATCAACTAATGTATTTTATATTAAGTTACCTGAAAAATAATGTCATCTTTTGTTTGAAAAAAAAAAAAAAGAAATAATATTGTGCCAGCCTTGAGTGATGTTACATTTTATGAACTATATTGAATAACTTATTGAAGGATGTGCACAAAAAATTAATGAATGAGAAGCAAATTAACAAATTAAACAAATGAAAATTAAATCAAGATACTTAAAACAAAATGAATATATATACGAAGTGCCGAGATGTTACACTTACTAAAAGCAAATTATTTATTCCTAATTTTATATTTGGATCCTTTTCACATGTTCATAGTCAGGGCTTTTCCCAGCGAACTGTCCATCCATCATTTGGACAGCTGCCGGCATCACTGGACAGCCAATGTTGTCAAAGACGGCTGGACAGCTTTTGAATTTGTTGGAAAAATGATGGCTTAGACTAACTGAAATTTTGTAGGAAGTTACAGATAATTTTGCCCAGCCTGTATCCATCTCCATTCAGATGACTCTCTCATATAATGGGCAGACCATTCAGTTGTCAATGTCTGGGAAACTGCACTGCTTCATATGAAAAGGGACATAGATATATATACCTGATGACCTTCTTAAATGCCCAGAATTCCTTACCTTATTTGCCACAGCGTTAACGCTGGGCCTGGCGTCCATGATGTACAGTTTGTGGGACTGCGCGTTGGCGTCCATGATCATTTGTATGTACTTCTCGTCTTCCTTGTTACGTTTGCCCGCGACGCCCACCAGGGGCTGACTGGAGCGAGTAATGGTGGCCTGGCTCTCGGGATGAATCCAGCATAATATCTACAGTTCAAAATCAAAAAGTTTCCACAGGTTCGTATGCAGAGTGGAAAAACATATTTATGAACTTGTAATGTCTTTTAAATTCAATATATGATTTCTAAGACTCTAGTGATGAACATTTTCCTTATTATGTTTTGTATAAGTGCTCATCAAAATCTACAACCAGTTTTACATAAGTACTTGATAGTTGTGAAAAAAGAGACTAAATAAATATCAAATAGAAAACCAGATGACTGAATGGAGAAGAAAGTGGGCCATTCCAGAAATCCTAAAAATGCCAGTGAGAAAGGCTGACAGCTCTACATGGTTGTTCTGCAGGACAAATACAGCCCAGATTTCTGGATAAATCCAAGGGACTTTCTCTAACTATAAGATATCTAAATGCTGAGCTACTCACAGGAAGTCGACTTCTGCTCCTGAATGCAGTAACATGGCGGACATCATCGTCTGTGGCTTGTTTTGGAACAGCAAACTGGAAGTAAGAAAAATAGGGAACATTTCTAGTTGTACATCACATTATGTTCATATACTTCTAATGCAAATTTACAACAGTCAATGTGATACGATACTGCTGCTAGTGATAACTTTTTATTCTTTTTTTTTTTTACTTTCTGATACCAGAGCCTATCTTAGTTAAAGTTTAATAAATTGTACAAGCAAGGCTGACACACTAGGATATATAACCTCTTTTTACACTGAAAATAATTGAAAATAGTTGAAGAAAACTAAGAAATACTAATTATTTATATTATTATTATTATTTCCTCGTCAGTTTTTCACTGATCTGCTGTACAGAAATGAAATTCAACACCATACTAAGCTGATAACTTGTTTCTTTCAGACATATTCTTAACTATTTACTAATATTAACAGAAGTCTCTGGGAGGACAATCTCTAATTACAATGCTTTATGCCATTATCTGAATTTGCACATATATATACAGATGTAAACTGTCCCATGTAAACTATTCAATGTCAAAACTCACCACAGGAGGGTACGTGTCTGACAGGTCATAATTTTCATTCAGCCTGCAGATCCGCCAGCTGTCATTGGGAACGTGCTGAGGAAAAATTGACAGGTTAAATTAAAGTAGTAATTTAAGTGACTTCAAGTGACAGTGACACTCCAAGAGACATTGTTGTTAGTTTTTAACTTTTCATAAGTCTCTGATCTAAATGAAAAAAAACAAAACAAAACAAAAAACTCATTTATCTATTCACAGGAACATTGAGATTCAAAAGTTTTTGTTTTTCATATTCAACAATTTAAAGTTACCTGTCTGTTAAGTTCTTTAATGGGGTCGTAGACCGCCCAGCCATTCACTTCAAACCTCTCCTGGTACTCAAATGCAAATAAAGGCTGAAAAGGAGAAAAAACTTTTTTTAAAAATAGGTTTGAAAAAAGTCTTACACTTTCTGATCAAACACGTGGGTATTCAAGAACTGTTCTGCTTTTTTTTTTTTTTTTCACATACACAGAGAAAACAAAGCCATCAAGATAGCAATTCAGTATTTTCAAAAGTGAAAGTTTAACAATAATAAATGTAATCTTTCATAGATATTTTTATGCATGCACGCACACTAATTCTTGCACATGCACCCACATATACAGGTACAAAGTTTATACCATGTCACCTACCAGTTTATTAGTGATAGGGAAAGCATATTGCACTATTTTTTCAAAGACCTGCCTCCTGGAGTGGTTCTCTTGTTTATGGGCAAACCTCAAGTTTCTGATATCCTATTAACAAAAGCAACAATTCTTAGTTATATATAGGATGCAAAACTGCCTTTTGGAATGACATAAAGCTCTCACTAAATTCCTTAACCAATATCAGGATGACTTAGGGTTAGTTTTTTTTTTATGCAGAGGCATCAGTCCAGAGTTTCACCATGACCCCTGGCTTTCTCTCTCTACAGTACAGTATTAATTTACAGTATTAAGTTGGCTGTGATTGTTAGCAACATTGTTTTGCGAGATGGGCAATTAATACCTTGCAGAACAGCTCCAGGCCATAAGAATTCTCCCCTTTACTGGTGGCTCCCCCTACTTTATCCACCCTGCTGACCACTCCTAGTGGAACGTCCAGTATCAGGTCCTGGCAAGAAAGGGGAAAATAATGGTGAATACGATCAATTATGCAATATTACACAAATTGTGTGCATCAGCAAATTTCTTTTTTTTTAGTGTTATGCGCCAGATGTAAAAACGCAGAGAAAAGTTGTTGCCAAAGGAAGGCCCAAATCAAGAGCAATGTGTTCTAAATAACAGAACCTAATTTTCTTAGAAAATGAGCCTTTAGTTTACCAAGATGGAAGTTAGATTTCTGCTTTAGAACTTACCCCTTTCCCACTCCTGAAGTACAGTCTGTAGTTGGTCACTGTCAGGGAACCCACAGAGGGGCCTGTATAAGGACACAGGTAGGTCACGTCTTTGGCTAAAATAGCATGAAATTCAGGTCATATATTTGGCTAAAATAGCAAGAAATTCAGGTCACATGTTTGGCTAAAAAAGCAAAAATTCAGGTCACATCTTTGGCTAAAACAACAAAAATATAAGTCACATATTTGGCTTAATAAGCAAGAAATTCAATCACATCTCTGGTTGAACAGGCAAATCTAGGTCACATATTTTGTTAAAATAGCAAAAATTTTAGTCACATCTTTGGATAAAATAAGAGATCAATTATTGGATAAAATACCACAATTATATGTCACATATTTGGCTAAAATAAAAAAATATATAAGTCATATATTAGGGTAAAATGAAAAAGAATCATGGTCATATATTTGGCTTACATGTAGCAAGAATTTTGTTAATGTGTTTGGGTCGAAAAAATTAGACACTGATGAAATTGGCAAACCAGGTGTGAAACCAACAAGGCAGGAAACCTGTCAAATGTAACGTTTTGTTTGCAACTGGCTGAAAGTAGTCAAAAATAATTGTAAGGGTCATTTCACAAAAAGATTGAACATTAGTCATGTCAAAAACACCACTGCAAATATTACACAAAATGCGTTGTAACTCAAATGTTCACTTTTTGTGGAATGACACAAATGTATGGAAAGCATAGGGTATAACTGGCCAGATCTGCTCAAAATTTACTTTATGGCATGAAATTGCTCCATCATTTCTTCAAACTGAAGCAATCACAAATTTGGTCTTTTTAATCAGTCAATTTGATTATTTTTTAACTATTGATGAGAGCTGAAAAAGCGGCAACCCTCTTGTACTTTAGCCAGGATGAGTTTTCATTTTCATGTGTTGATTAATTAATAACTTTGTGGGTTTTAAAAATTTTTTGTTTTTTAATTAAAAGACTGTAATTGTTCCTACTGCTACATTAGCAATTTATTATGCTGCAGTCTTCCCAGACAATTAAAATACCATCCCTGTCAAACCCAAAAGGCTGTGTGGCAATTGCTGCATTATACACTTAGACTCCGTTCACATGAAAAATCTATTTTCTATTTGCGGTATCTTGTGATCACTCCGAGCGCAGCCGAGAATTAATTACAGCTTTGAAAGTAACTGGCTCACGCTGCCAGTAATTACGCCGCGGGGTATACAGGGCACAGACGGTGATCACAAGATACCGCAAATGGAAAATAGATTTTTAGAAAATAGACTTTTCATGTGAACCAAGCCTTATATTTATCACATTGACATTTGAATTACCTGCCTACTAGTAGTTGACGTCACTTAATGCTAATGTAATGTTCTGATAAGCAAAAATTAAAGACAAGAAAGAAAGTTTGCTAATTCTTTTAATGGTTTTAAATGATTATACATAACATATTAAAGAATCCTTGGATGCAAGAGACAATGTTGCCATTCAGTTTCAGCAGTCATGGGTTCTTTGAACCACAATATTGACACAACCAAGATGGTTTTTAGAAATTAGAAATTTAAATTCTAATAATTACATCATTTTTTAAAATTAAAGAAATAAAGGTAGAATAGGCATAAGTTTCTTATTCTTAAGAAACTGAATAATTTGCCCCTTGTTTGCAAAAATAACACAAAGATTGAACTAAGTATGAAGTTTTCTTTATATTTCAAACAAAACAAACATTAATAACAGAAAAATCTCACTTCAAAACAAATGCGTAGGTAAACTGTAAATGGATGAAATCAATTAACAAAATGATTCAATCAATTATATTTACAAAGCAACCATGATTTCATCTTTTTGAAAGTTAATACTCAGCATTCAATGATAGGCAATTTCAGAAGAAAGAACTATGTACACTGTGATCACCTTACTGTTACTGATACAGCTTTCAAACAACCATCAACATGTTTTAGGAGTAAATAACACACAAATATCAACAAAAAGACTTCTACTCTTAGGTGAATATAAATATTCAAGACCAATATTAATAATTTCAATATAAATTTGACTTCAATATATATGCAAAGTGTCCACCTCTTAAGTCTAAACAAGCTGAAAATTTCAAATTCTTTACTTTTTGAAAAGGGCATGGTGTAACCATGTCTGTCATTTTAAGCCAGACAAGATTTCCCAGTGCTTTCTGGTTTCAAATACTTGCTGAAAATTTCAATGTCCAGCATTATATGTTTGATTCCCATTTACATCATCAAGTTCATTCCATAAAGATGATGACTCATAGTTTGTCCAAAATGTAAAAAAAGCATGTCTGTAATGAAAAAATCCCCTCTCCAGAACCTGCCCACTTATTAGTTGAAATTGTCTACAAATGTCAACAGTACACAACTTTGAAATACACAGAGGAAGAAATAATAGATGATAACAACTCTAAATGCAATGTACAGTCTGGTATCCACACATCAGATTTAGGTATCCGTGGACACATCTAGAACCAAAATGTCCAAAACTAGTAAATTTCTGAGGTTTTCTAGTTATCCACACAAGTTAGATAATGTAATGCATCATCTAAAGCAGAATGTAGTCTTTTGCTCATTTTATAAGAGCCAAGAGATTCCCTTCACCATCTGATATCAGTTCTGCAGCACTTAAACAGACACCAACCAATGCTTATAAAAATTCTTAGACGATTTGAAAATATTAAGATATAAACTGTCTGTGGAATTATTAATTCAACAATCCAGACACCAATCAAGCATTGGATTTGGGATCAGAACTCTCATAGAACTCCGGATGAGATTCCTCATGCCTAGTACAGTGGACTTTTTGAGTGAAATCCTTGGGACAGTACCTGCACTTGTACGGCTTCTCTTTAGTATGGATCCTCATATGGCGTTCACGCTCAGACTTACACATAAATGGCTTCAGGCAGTGATCACATGGAAAGCTCCCCACACCAGTGTGGACGACTTCATGGCGAGTCAAGTGCTGCTTTTGTCGAAATGTCTTGTTGCAAAATTTGCATGAAAAAGGTTTAACATATTCTCTGGTGTGGGTTTCCTCGTGTTGCCTGCAATATGCCCTGCACCGAAATACTTTGTTACATACTTGGCAGCTGAACTGACTTTGCCTGTGGGTCTTCTGGTGCACATTGAGCAGCTTCTGGGATCGAAAATGCTTATTACATTTCCTGCAAGCAAAGGGCCGGCTACCTGTATGGATCTTTTCATGGTTGGCCACCTGCTTTTTATTTCTGAAGGTCTTGGCACAGACCTCGCAAGCGAAAGGTTTCTCTCCAGTATGGATCCTGGTGTGATCTTCCAGGATAGCCTCAGTTTCAAACACCTGCTTGCACTCTTTACACTCGGCACCTTTTATGGCAGCGTGCACATTCTGGTGTCTGGTCCATGCCGTTTTCTTTTTAAATACCCTAGGGCAGTGGCAGCACTTATACAATACCACTACATCCGTGCCATCCGCATTGCCCTGCGTTGGAGCGTCAGTGTACTTAAAATTTATCTTGACCACTTTCCTCCCAAAATTTTTCTCGTGGGTCTTCTTATGCTCCTCCAATTTATTTTTATCTTGGAAAGGTTTGTAACAGATAGGACACTTGTGGGCAGACTGGTTCTGGTGGGACTTGATGTGCTGGGAATAGGTCATCCTAAGACTGAACTCCTTGTTGCAGATGTCGCACTTGAAGGGAGTATGTATTGTGTGCATCTTTAGGTGTCTTTTATACTCGGATTGGCACGTAAATCGCTTGCGACATTTCTCACATTCAATAGGAGCCTTGCCTGTGTGAAGAAGCTCGTGGCGTTGAAGGTGGGCCTTCTGTCCAAAAGCCTTACCACAAAACTGGCACACATGAGACTTGGTAACTTCTTCATAATGAGTCCTTTGATGGTCTCTGCAATAGGACTTAGAACGAAAAGACTTTGTACAGTATTCACATTTGAAGGAAGGTTTTTCGCCAGTATGGACTTTAATATGCTTCGTCAACTGCTTCTTTAACATAAACTCTTTATCACAATGTTCACATTTAAAGGGACGTTCTCCTGTGTGGGTCTTTTCATGTAGTTCAAGCTGGTTCTTGTTTTTGAATCCTTTGTTGCACACCTGACAGACAAACTGTAAACCAGGTGAGACATCTACAGTCCCCAACTGAATTAAACTATCCACAGCTGGAAGAAGCTGGTCACACACTTGGGACAGGTATTCCCTTCCAACATTACCCAGGTGTGATGTCAAACTATTTTGTTCTGATCCTTGCCCCTCAGTTTGCATTAACAATGTATTGTGTATAATGACTTGGTCATTGGGCTGCATCAAAACTGGTTGGGTAGTCTGCACCAAGACTTGCTCTTGTGTCTGGACAGGAATTTGTTGGTTTGTCTGCATCATGGTGGGCTCGTTGGTGAGCACTACCACCTGCTCCTGATTCTGTACCGGGATTTGTTGGTGTGTTGACATCATGGTTGCTTCACCTGCCTGTGAGAACAGTTGCTCATTTGTCTGTACCAAGACTTGCTCATGAGTCTGTATTGGGATTTGCTGGTTTGTCTGCACCATGGTTGGCTCATTTGTCTGTACTACGACTCGTTCAGGAGTCGGTACCGAAATTTGCTGGTGTGTTTGCATCATGACTGGTTCATTTGCCTGTACCATGATTTGCTCATGACCCTGTACTGGGATTTGCTGGTTTGTCTGCATTATTGTTGGTTCAATTGGTTGTACCAAGACATGCTCACGTGTCTGTACTGGGAATTGGTGGTGTGTTTGCATCATGGTGGGTTCATTTCTCTGTACCACAACCGACTTGTTCATCTGTACTGCTATTTGCTTCCGTGTCTGCAGAGGCATTTGCTTGCTGTTTTGCACCTGAACTGTCTGGTTTGTCTGTATAGAATCTGGTTGATATGCCTGTGAAAGTACTTGCTTTTTTGCTTGCATCATACCTTGATGATTTGGTCGTTTCAAAACTGGCACGTTTGCTTGGACTGTGACTGGCTCAGTGGCCTGATTTGGAACCTGTTCTGGTGTTTGTACCACTATTTGTTCATCTTGTTGCTGGACAACTTGAGCACCTCTTTGTATAACTGCTTGCACCTTTTTCAGTGCCTCTGTGACATTGGGGACGGCGGTCTCCTGGCCAGACTGCTTGGCTGGGTATTTGAACACTATCTTAACCACTTTTTTAGGCTGTGCCTCCGTGTGAGTCCTCTCGTGAAGTGCGCAGTCTGTTGCCGTCAAGAATTTCTCTCTGCAAATCCGACAGTCTGAAAATCATAAGATGGAAGTAGTTTGTTTTGTGCTAGCTATTTGCAACAGGTTGTCAAAGCAGCTAGTCCAATGTGCTTCTTGCAATTTCCCCAGAATGAATACTTTAGATAAAGTTCTGAGCTGTCTCCATCACAGATGTAAATGTACCATCCCAGATTTGATTAAGTGTTTCGCAAAGTAGACATTGGATTAAAGCCCTGTATTAAATATGTTACAACATTTCAGTTTCCTCTGGAATGAATCGCACGAAAAGTGAAATACAAAATCCAATGCAAGGGGAAGACTGGAAATACATAGAAAGCAACCTGAAATGTGGAATTCTGCAAATATATATTTATCTTCTCTGTCCCTTTAGATTTCAGCATAGGTCAACATGCCTCATATACAAAAGGTGCCTTTCATTTGACTAACAACCCTCCATAAATACTGCATAAAAAAGCTCTTCTAAACTAACACAGCTAATATTTAGGAGAACCATCTTCATTTCCATGGTCATGTGTGTTCTACGTCATAATAGAAATACTTCTCTCAGGTCACAGAATACAATATTTAAACTATGTGCACAGGATATTCCAAAGTCAAATTTCATTCAAAACCAATGGTAATTTTTATCTGCCTTTCCTTTCCATTCTTTTTGTCTCATCTGTAAATTCAACTCACACCAGAGCAGAGCTAATTTAATCTTGTGTATAATTTTTTTTGGTGTAGTATGTAGAAGATGAAATGAGTGAATAAGAAGAGCTCTTTAATATGGTAAAAATGTGTTGTATGAATCTTTATCTTTTCCTTGCCACAATCACCTTAATAAGACAGTAACTTCAAACTCATACCAACTGTCTTCTCTATAGGTACAAACAGACCACAATTACTGTAAACTGAACCATGGCTTAGGGTATCTAAATACGAAACTGAAGGTAATCTTAAGAGAGAGAGACCCACCTGTTCCCTGTACTTTCTCCCCAGGCACCAGTGGGACTTCTTCTGTGGACTGGGCTGGGCGGCTCCCATCTCTGCTGATAACCTGAATAAAGAGTAAAAACATTATCATCTATTTCTTTTTTGAATGTGAATGGAACTTTGGGGAAAGTAGTCCTAGCATGGGACTCTTTAGGTGTGGTGGTGGTAAAAAAGAAGTTTTATGATTCGCTGGCATCATGTGACTAAAATATACCAATTTTTTTAATTTCTTGAAGTTTTCACTGTTTTTTTTTTAATTATTATTATTTTCTTTTTTTAGTATTCATAGCTAACATCATATACAACACAGGCTATAGACTTAACTTTCAAGAAATTGATGAAGAGGGGCATATTTTCAAATCTGCAAGGGCATTGTAGAAAAACAACAACTAAAGCTTTCAAATTATGAACGTAAGTGCAATGTCATACAGGAGAATTTATGTTCCAAATTTCAATTCAAACAGTGCCATAGATTTTGAAATAAAATGCTTAATATTTGGTGCCAACCGTAATGCTGATGCCTTTAAGATCTCAACGAAAATTGAAAGTGAAATGTGTTGTGAAATCATTTACTTGTATTTGGGAAGCTGCTGAGTAATTTCCCAATCAGAAAGCTTATGCTAATTTTAAGAAAGCAAGCATGAACATGGAGGAAGAATCAAAACTTAAAAAGTATATAAATAGACATAAGTAATTATGTATTCCTGACCTTGAATTGCCAGTGTGAACAAAGTGTTCTATAGGCCCACTGGCTGCATTGTTTTTTTATCATAAAAAATGCATGTAAATACTGCATACCATACTTTGCACTAAAAGGTTAATTTTACTTGACAACACTGGGTTTTTGCTGGGGGTGGGGGGGAGAGTGTAAAAAAAACATATTTCCACTTTTCATCAATTTCTTGAAAGTACAGATTTCTTGAAGGGAGACTTTAATGGCAAAAGACTCCGCAAGGAATAGAACTACAATAGTGTGAGAATAATCTGAAATAAAGCTTTTATGTTCTCTACTTATTCTGGGCTAAGAAAAAGAAAGTTTTACAAGTTATTTATAGACACAAACTAAATAATACTTCTTTTATTAAGACAAAACCTTAATTAAACTATTTGCCCACCCAAAACTCTTTTAGTTCAGCATACATTGAACTTTTCTACATATTAACAGCTGAAGAAATATGCTAAGGCACTTCTTTATTAGTACAAAAGAATATAAGATCTCTTTAAAAATTCTGAACAGAGAATGATCCAATTTGGAAAAAAATCTGCCCTTAACCCAAAGACCTTAGCCAAATTCATCAATAAGCTGTTTTTAAAACTTTCAAACGAGGGAAAGATGATGTTCTAAAGTATAACTTCAGAGTCCCACTGTGATATCTTCAACTTAAATATTTTCATTACCAATACAGCAATATTTCTTATATAATTCCTAAACATTTATCAGTAAGAGTCAGTATTCAAACAATTCAAAAGGACACTCACTGCAAACAGTGCCAATTTTGTTAGTATTGATGAAACATCTAAACATTTAACACAAGTGAATGTTAACTTAAAGAGAAGAAAAAATCTAAGTACTTTATGAGCTGATAAGAAGTTTTAAAGGTATGGTTGATATAAGGTCTATTTTGTATTGTGTGAATATCTTTTATTTGGGCACTATTACTCAACACACAGACATTATCAATAAACTATCAATGTCAAAAGGTAATTTCTAAAACAGCAAGAATAATGAACACCACACAAAATAAATAAAATCCCAAGGATCATACCATGAGCCCTTCATGTATAACTGGAAGTGTACCACTCTACAAAGGAAAGGGAATAAATGATCACAAAATAAACGGTGGTTTCCACTAATCTAATCCTAGCTTAATTTTCACTTCAGTCTTGGCTGTGATCTTTCACTCTACTGGCATGGGCGTGTCAATCGAATTAAAACAATACCAATATTTAAAATTGCTATAAAAAATGAAAGTAATGTCATCTAATTTATAAACACTCTATAGAACGAGTGACACTCAATAAAACGCGCATTACCTTCATTTCATGTGTCTGAACATTTTCGCTCGACGTGGACGAGGAAGAAGCGACAGATTTTGATGGACTTTCACCGGCACTTCTCAGCGACGCCGATTTTTCCGACATGGAAATAGACTCGCTACTTGCACCAGTCGATCGATTGTCCTTTGCATCAAGATTGTCTGGGCTTCCTCTCCTTTCCATTTTGCGTCCTAATAAAGTCTATTTAATCTATTTCCCGGGCCCTCCTTCAAAGAAAAAATGGCGTCAGTTCCATTTTCCAAGCTCTCCACGCAGAGCCTCGTTTTGAGAAATTAATTTTATTCCAAAAGCTGGTCTTCTAATCTCTAAATTCTAGTCTCTTCTTCAACAATTCACCTTAATCATGTACAATATGAAAAACGAGAGAATATGAGGACAGTAACAAATATTTTCTAAAAGTGAGGCTATAGATTGGAGATTACTTTTTACGCATTTACGATCTCCAAATCAAAAAGATTCATTATTATCCAATCACCGTACCCTAGGAAGACCTACAGAATATTTACTAGATGATATTTACTATATGGTTCGTGTTCATGAAATATTTTAACCGCGAAGAATGCCACTGACGATTTATAGTGATTTCTTCATTCATTTTCGCTCCCTGGAAGTATTTCTTTCAGCCAATCCGCCGTGAATACTTGGGGATACACAATTTTAAGCTAGGTTCTTTCAGATGGGTCTTAGCTTCTTGGCGACACAGTCGTTTATCAGGATTCAGGATTGATTGAAGAAATACTCAGGCTTAGGTTTAACCTGACAGAATGGCGGACTCTCAGACTTCGCTGGCAGCTTCACATAGCAATACCTCGTTTGTTGACGTGCTGAGCAATGAATTGCACACCAGTTTGGGTTGGTTTCTGTTGTCTATCCTGGCTTCCATATTTTGGTGCGTGTATATAGCTTACTATAACTCTAGGGTGATCGGACTCATTCTCACCGTCTTGATGAACAGAGTTGTGAAATTTGGGCATGTGCAATTAGGTAAGTATGTGCCAAAATTGACTTACTGAAGTTGCTTAAGTGATTCGTGCAATTCTAAAATTAATTTTTTCTAAAAAATTTGGCCCCCTATCCCCGCCCCCTCCGCATTCAGTGGCATACACTGCACAGTTGATTTACATTCATTGGGGGTTTAAGTCAAACTATAATTTCTGCCAGGAGATGCCCCCTATGGGTAAAAATTTGTTGTAGATACACAAAGGTTTCATGCACTAAAAGGTCTACTTTTTTCCAAATATAGAAGCCCCTTTTTGAAACTGCTGGCTACAGGCCTGAAATTGACATTTCAGTTTTTGATAGTTTTTGTTTAACTTTAAGACAGGTTTTCTGTTTGTCTATTTATATATTTATTAATCATTGTTTTTTATTCATATGTGTATTTTTTCTAAAAATTGAAAGAAAATGCCCTTTTATTTTTTCAGGATCTTTTTCCTTCTCAGTATTATCAGGAAAGATCATGTTCAGGGATGTTCATCTCATCACAGAGGATTTCTCCATCAGAATCACCGATGGCTGGGTCATCTTCAGATGGTGGAGACCCTATGTTTACAAGGAGCTAACTGAGGGTAAGGTCTGGATGTAGTCATGCCTGGTAAAATATTCAGTGAGAGGTAGAAAGTTGTGTTTGGTCTATCCAAGGAACTGGCAACAATTTTAGGAGCTACTGATGAAAATTAAAATCAGTCAGATTGAATCAACTTTGATGATCGGTAAATACTTAATATCTTGCTTGATTCTGGTCAAATTATAAAATGCCTTTTAAATCATCAATAAGAATCAAATTAGAATTAAAAGCAGTGAAAAAAATGTCATGCTATCAATAAAGATGCTTCACAGTGACAGTGTAAACTGCTTGTACCAGTGAACCAAGACTTTGTCTCTCAGTGAACTTTCTTCTTTTTTATTTTTTACTTCAGATTTCTCTCATTCTGACACCAGAGTCTCCATCTATTTGGATGACTTTGAGTTCCACATCTACAACAGGTCTCAGCATTATGCCAGGCTTGAGAAATTATTTGGCTTTGAGGAGCTGATGAATCCAAAAGGAAAACAAACAACAGAAGCTGAGAAAGATCTAGCTGAAAGGTAAGTTTTTTATCCCTTGAATTGGTTAACCATTAACTTGCCTGTACTATGCTGAAGTACATTAACTGATCAAGGGTTTAAGAATAATAGTATATCAGGTGAGATCAAGCATGGTTTAAATACTAGTATTTAAATTGGTCTGAATATCTTATCTATTTACCAGGTACTTAAATATATCTGATATATTTTATCTTGATATATTGTTAAGCTTTGCTTGACACATGTTGACATTGTTTTGTGAGGCAAAATGTTGACTGGTAAAAAAATCGTGTTTGATAAATTTCCAGAGCCCGTAGAGCTCAGAAGGAGGGTTTCCAGTGGAGAGATCTGATTCCGGTGATAAAGCTGGATATTAACACGGTAAAAAAATTATGCAACACAAACTTTAAAATAAATACTTATATTTGATTTATAAATAATACAGGATGAGCATGAAAAAAATATGAATTATGAGACATTATAATATTGGAGGTAAAACTACTTCAATATTAAGCTGTTGACTGAAGAAAAATTACTTCATTATTAGGATGAGCAAAAGTAGTAATGTCTGTAGTTGAAGAGTGTGTCTTTTTAAGTTCAATTCAGATTATATTAATTTTTCTCATTGTAACAGTACGTTTAACCCAATGATGTAAGCAACCAGTCTCACTTGTCATTTTCCAGGGTCGAGCAGTGTTTGGTAATCACTTGGTTCCCAGTAGTCTGAGTATTAACTTTGAGGATGCTCACATCGTGTACACCACCAAACCCTCGTCTACCCCCTTTGATAAGTTCATGCACATTGCTAAGTGTACCACAGAGAACTTGAGGGTGATGTTTGTACCCAGCCCTGGCTATGATGAACCCACGGATGAGTACGTGGAAAGTTTTCATAATCTGAGATATTATCATACTTTGTAGGATTGCCATAGGGACCATTCCCAGAGTCTATTGTACTAACTGTGGATCGATCTATCGCCGAGGGGATTCTCTTAAAATTGCAGTCAACTTAAGCAGCTTAGATATCTGTCATGCCTACTGAAGCTGCTAGGGGGTAATTAATTATCATTTAGCAGCTTCTGTAGGTATGCTAGACATCTAAGCCGCTTAAGCTGAAAGCAATTTAGCGAGGAACATCTTGGAGATGGATCAATCCTGTTAGATCCTGATAGCTTACTGGACTTGCAATGTTATCTCTATTTATCTCATGAGGACCAGAAGAAGTTTCACAATAATGTTAGCCCAATGAAACAAAGAGGTTGTTTGTGTATTGAAATGTGGCATATCTTAGGCTGCTCTCTATTTTGAATTTGAACTTGAAAATTGTTAAGATTGATAATAGATAAGAATTGTTTCCCCCCAGGCCTCCGCGATACATGGGTGAGGGATTTGTGGTCCTGCAGTCCAACGATGTAGACATTTACTATTATATGGATGCTCCAGGTAGGAGAGAGAAATAAAATTTAATATTTTGGTACTTTATTGCCACAGCCAAAGAAGTTATGATTTTGCTTTTTGTAGGTTTGTTAGTGAACAGCCAAAAGAATGGACAGATTTTGGTAGAATTTTAGGATAAGTCAAAAAATCAATTAGAGAAAGTATCAGTTTTATTTTTATTCGGCTGTTGATCATTATCTTATATTGCATCAAAATCCACAAAATAATCTATTTTGTTCATCTTTATGTTCTGTTTTTCTGTCTGTACATTTGACAGCTTCTCTGCCTGATTTCTATTCATACCAGGTGTTGTCCCATATGAACCTGAACAGTGTATCTTAGCAGATGGTGAAGTGATAGTGAGAGAAACTTTTCCATGTTGGGGGGTGGACATCAAATGTGGGAAGAGCACGGATGTGAAGTATGGAAAAACTACAAGTATTAGTTATGGACCTTGGGCTGATAAACAAAGGTGAGGATAATCTATTTGAGATGAAAGTCTTCTGGATTTAGCTGATAATCCAAATATATGGGCGTCTTAATTATGCTCTTCCCCCTCTCCCCTTGGACCCCCCCCCCCCCCCCACACACACACACTCACACAGAGCTGCACAACTTCAGAGTTTGAATTTAAAAAAAATTTAAAAATCCATTATTATCTTTGAGATAATGCTATGAAAAAATTTAAAAGGTTTAAAGATACGTTAGGTACTTTTATCTTGAATAGACCCTAGAAAATGTGTGTGTGTCTGCGTGTGTGCGTTTGTGCATATGTGTGCGTGTGCGTACATGTGGAGAAATCATAGCCACTAACACATGGCAGAGGAGCAGAATTCACCTCTACAAAATATTCCCCATTTCCAGAGAGTACCTGTGGAAGTTTTTCTACCCGCCAGACTATCAGGACTTAGTGGTGACACCTATGGCAAAGTCTGGCCAACTGAGACAGCACAAGTCCTTTGACGTGAAGCTGAACATCCTGGCAGATGCTACGCTGGATGTGCTCTTCACCAAGGCCAAGGTCATACCAAATGAATGATACAATGTTTCATTTTCTAGTTTTCTACACTACGCTACACTCTATTGAGATGATATCCATGTCAATTTTTCTTATATCTTTATCTTGACTTACAAAGTCACCCTCTTTACATGTAGGATATTTGATTGCAAAATACAGTAATTATGACACAAATGATATGCATAGAAGTAAAAGAAATATGTACGAAGTTTTCTTCTCATTGTTGGTTCTAGGAGACGCAGGCTATACATTTAGACGTTGGTCAGGGGTCGTATTTTGAGGCGACGTTTCCCTGGATTACTGAACCCACTGGGTTCACCACACGTGTAAATGGGCAGCTCTTACTTATGGATGCTACAACGAGTCTCAAGTTCCGGTCTTTTGCTGAATGTGAAACACTGGAGGTAATGAAAGATGCATCTTGAGCTTAGAATCATAGTTGCTGTTAAGATTTAATTTCTGTCAAGGAAGTTGAAAATGCAATGTAATGTATTCAGATTCCAGTAGTAACATGCCTATGCTCAATCAAGTACAATTATAAGGAATTACAAAAACTGTAAACATTGAATATAAGTAACTCTTTAATGTATTTAACATGCATGCATACAGTTAATAAGGTTAAGACATAAAATTCTCATTTTTCAATGATTGATTCAATTCAAAGCATGTCATGTTCTTTTTATTTCCAGTTTGATGTCCGTGCCAACTACCCTCTCCATTGGAATGACCCCCAGGACTGGTTTATAGAGCTGACAGCCTGCAAGGCTTCAGTCTTCCTCATCTTTGATATCAAACACTTCTTTGTTGGTATGTAGACTAATATTACAACCCATAGTATATAGAGCTGACAGCCTGCAAAGCTTCAGTCTTCCTCATCTTTGATATCAAACACTTCTTTGCTGGTATGTAGACTAATATTACAACCCATAGTTTATACATTGAATATGCTTCTGCACTTACATAGCATTTAATTTATCCATATTGTAATTATGTGGATGGTGAAGCAGATAACCTTGTATTTATGTAGATGTAAGAATAGTTCTGCCTAGAATTTGGTTTATATTTTTGTTTCCTGCTTGCTGTTTAGCTCTTTTTTTGCAATATAAATTCATTTACCCCTTCAACTTCTTTATTTGTGTGTCTCTTTGTTTTTAAGATATGTGAAAAATAATTCTACGAAATATTCAGTTTCATGTTGTATTAATCCATTTAAGGTTTCCTGTTGTCTCCTTAATTGTAGTATGTGAATGAGGGTTGTTAGATATTCCATTCAGACAATATGAATGTCAATTTTTCTTGGATCTATATCTTGACTGACAAAGTCACCATCTTTAAATCCAGGACATTTGAATACATGTTCTGGTCATCTTTCAGATATGTTCAATGACTGGGGTGATAAGAATGTGCCAGATATCTACAGATTTGTTCCCTATACCTACCACTTCAACCTGATCATCAAGGAGTTTGAGCTGCTCACTGTGGCCAATGAGTATAACTGGATTGATTGCTCCTCTGCACAGCAAGAGAATAGTACGTCAAACTAGATTTTAAAAACTTTAACAAAATATATTTGGATTCCTGTTTCATATTATTTATAAAATGTTTGTTTCCATGAATCTAAAAATGGAAACATGCCAGATTTAGTTAAAGTTTAAATGACATTATAGAAGTGAGACTAAAGTGAGTATTTTACCGCATATTTTCCAACTTAAAAAATCTCTGCACTTCTGAGTAGAATTTATTTTATTTTCTTCTAGGTCATATTGCATTCTGTGGGGAGAGTTTTGATCTGTCCTTCAAGCTTCCTTTCACTGACTACTTGCCAACCACTGTCCTGGTCGACCTCATGATTAGTGTGAGTATTATATAATAGTAATGGCCTTATCCTCAGTCCAAATATTCTGGGAAGGGGTAAAGTGTTGGCCCTTGTCTTTGTCAACATGCCCTTTGATTTACAAGCTATACCACACTGAGGGTAGTTGAAAGCTTGGAACGTTCTCATAATTTGGCAAAAATTTTAATTTACCAGTTTTTCTTAATGGTTTTTGATGAAGAAAGTTCAAAGGAAGGAAGTTGGAAATGAGCCAAGAATTTGACTCATGCTGATATTTATCATTAGAAATTTTATCATATATCCAGGGTGAAACCGTAGACGCCAGACTGTACGTTCCAGAGGCCAACACAAGCCGCCATGTTTTAATTGCGCTGTCAGAGAACATGAAGATCATGGACAGGAATGGGAACACGTTGGAGGGGGTCTTCAACAGCAGCAGAGATAAACAGTGGAGGAGAGTTACCAAGAAATGGTGATTTTCTCTAAAATAATTATATGATAATAACAATAATAACAAAAACAATAATAATAATGATAATAGATTTAAATATGTAAAATATACATAAGAAATTGATTTCCGTAATAACCTGTTAAAATAAACACATTTAAGATATAAATATTTTAAATAGCTAATAAAATAATATTAATTATTACTAGTCTTGAGTTCTGCAAAGCAACATTTAAAGACAACAGCATTTAGATTAGTCATTAAGACTATATGAGAATTTTAATAAAGAGCACTTTTTGAATTAAAACATTTTTTGTTTTCAGTGATGGTTGGATAGACTGTTGGACCACCAACATTGCTGCCATCAAGATAGGCTACACCTATCACCCTCAGCCAGCGCTCCGTAAAGAACACCTTGACGAGCAGCTAGCCACGCCCCAGATGGAAGAGAGGCTGCTTATCCCGCTGAAACCCATCGTACCAGAGACCACGGCACCCAAGGACTTTGACCCCACTTATATGGAGCCAGACTTGATCTCTGTGGAGTTAGAAGTTGGCCCCTCTGTGCTCTGTCTCTATGGATCCATACTGACTAATTTTCTACATGTTAAGGTATGAAAATATGTATAACTTGGGTCAGTTTGTGTAATATGTTGTGTAGTATTAATGCTTAGAAAAATGCATTATGTATTATGAATTTATTATATTAATTTCTGTTCAGTTTGTTATAAGTACCGTATAAGATGCAAATTCTAAATTTAATTAAAGAATTTGTGTAAACAATACAACTTAAAAGTCTTTATATTTAGTTTTAAAAGCTCTGTATATTTAGTTTAAAAAACAAAAAAAGGAATTTAATTTCTCTCATTTTCAGGAAAATTATTTTGGAGAAGACCAGAAATTCACAGACTTTGACGATGTTTTCTCTCCTCTCTCAACTCCCTTCTCTGATGATGAGTTTGTGGAGGAGGAGGTAGCAAAGCCGTTTGACCCACGATATTATCGACCGCTCTCAGTCACAGTGTCCTTGACCTTTCATGACATTCAGGGTCACGTGGTTAAGGTATAGCCTGGTTTTCATTATTATTATTGTTCTGTGTTTTTTGCTTTAGGATGTATATTTTATATGGATCAAATTATTTTTAAAACACTTTGCATAATATATCAACTAAGTATTATTGATTAAATTCAATATGAAGATTTGTGATATCAAAGAGTTTTCCTTAACTAAAGGCTTCAATAGCCTACCTGTTTTGTTTTTATAAAAGAAATAACACAAGTCTAACTTGTATAGAATTATATGCTCACATGCAAACACACACTCACATATGCACTAAGACATGCAAGCATGTGAACACTAAGACTTGATATAACAAAAATTATGAATTTTCAAACTTTCATCTTCTAAAATTAAACTTTTTCCAGAATTGTAACCCAGATGATCCTCCATGTCCGACTGCTTTCTGTGAGAGGCTGGCCTTTGAGATGGACAAGTCGTACCAGGAGACCAAGCTACAGCTTCTCCTGTCCCCTGTGGTGCTCATTGCCAAAGATAATGTCACTGTGAGTGGATCAGTTCATAATAGGTTTAGGGTAGTCTTTGGGAATTTATCTGGTTATTTCATTGTTATATTTATTCTCTCCAGACTCCACGTTTCAGGTATTTTATATTGAACTTGATTTAAGAGAGAACTCTTGGGAATAGCTGGTTTAAGATTATAAGAGGTAAAAGATGTCCAATATGTTGTCACTGTGAATGTATCTTTCTCAAGTATACTATTACTCCAGAGATCCAGTGAGGATTCCCACCTTCAGAACGGTCAGGTAGCTCTGTCAGGACTGCAGATGCGAGGCCACGCCATGTTTTCACACGAGGGACTTCCCCTGGATGCGGAGACCCTGGAGTACGCCTGGTTAATAGAGGTGACAGTAGGAGATATCACTGGAAAACTTACTGTGCCTCAGGTTAGTTACTTTAAGTAAAGGCTTTTAACCACTACAAAATTCACTGATTTCAGTGGAAAGTCTTTATAAACATTCCATTGCTTTGATATCTATACTGGGATTATAAAAACCATTTCACAAGTAAGATAAATCTACATACATTTAACGGCATGTTACATGTGTGAATATCATGTTCCAGGTCCATCAGCTGATAGAGTTTATCCAGACAGGGATATTCCTGATTGAGGACTCAGAAAATGGTCTCCAGCATCCAGTGCCATACAAACTGTGCCAGCACTTCAAGCCACAGCCAGACTGTGAGATGAGCACTAAGTACCCCTTCCCCTGTCCTACCACAGAGGAAATCAAGTACAGAATGACCCGACTGTCTGTGGATTCTATAGATTTATACATTGTTGAGAGTAGCACTGCGCTCAACCTTCAGGTAGGGTGTCACATCCAGCACATTTGGAATTGTCTCACCTAACACACTGTCTCATCTATCACACTTAATGTCATCCGACTCAGTGAACTGAATTGATGGACACACAATATGTATACTATAGAGTATTTTTGTTTTTCCCATTTTGAAATTTTGCGCTGACCAATACTCCAGTTTTATTACAAAGTGCACTCCATACCGTTTCTGTTAACAGAACTGATATTGTTGATGAATTATAATAGCATAAAAATAATAAATGAATTTGTAATTTTTGACAGTATTATTGGATAGTATTATATGCAACTAACAAGAGAATTTCTACACCCATGTAGTCCATTTAACTTTAAAAATGTCACACTCTCAATGATAAAACTTTCCAGATCTTCCCAATACGACTGGCAACATGTAACCTCCACGGCAGTGACAACAAGGCAGGAGTGACTGGAGTCATACAACATGTGCTACTTAGACAATACATAGAGTCTACACTGGACCACCAGCATAAAACACACCCTGACAAACACAGTGAGGAGACTGTACCAATGTGGCTGGAAGCTGGTGGCGTTTCCCTCGGCCCTGTGAATGTTGATGCCGCCATTGCTATTCCCAGCATGCAACACCATAAAATTCAAGACGCGTTTTTGAAGCTCCATGATAAAAAGACGCGAAGGCTGTGGTTTATGTGGCCTCCTGATCTCCATGTGATGAACCCTGATGCCATTGGCAGGTGTGGATGTGTGGGAGGCTGCAAGTTCTTTGGACATAACAAAGGTAAAGACGATGAGTTGGTGGCAGATTATCAGATAGCCAGTTCACATTGTTAGTTCGGCGTGATCCATACTTTATTTTCATGGAGAATATTTTTTAGAAATTCTGAAAACATTCATCAAGTTAAGACTGCATTGGTTTTACATCTGGAGAGAATGTGTTTGTTTTTACTAATAGTAAAACAGTAACTTTTGCTTAACTGGGCTCTTTGCTACACAAACATCCAGTTCTTTTTAGATTGGCCATTTAAAAAGTATTATTTATACAAACCATGTTGGGCAACTTGACATCAGACACAGTCTGTAAACGTAACCTGTTCTTTCATTTTCCAGGTGGGATGACATTTTTCCATCTTCACACCAAAGGCAAGAGAAATGCCATTTATGAGGTCACGCCTGATGGCCTTGACCCTGGGTTCGGACAAAGCCTTCTACAACGAGGTCAACTCGTCTTTGAAATAGAGAGCAGCAGCCTCCCTTCAACATCTTCTCCTGACAAGCCACATACTTTTATGTTCACTCGTGGCTACTTCAGTCACGCTAGTCCAACTAGTCCCATGACTACTACCACCATGCTGGAGTCTATAAACACCAAGGAGAGTGATGTACATTTTGGTGGCAGCGGTGGGACAGGTACTGCCGGGAGGGGGAGGGTCCCCCAAAGTGCCTCGGAAGTCGTCCTCATGAACCATGGGTGTTACGAGGCTGATGGAGAGGACAACTTTGAGAACAAGGAGATTCTTTCATATCTGGGTTCAGGGACAGAAGGAGAGGCTTTGTCTGTCACGCAGTTTGAAGCTACCGGGAAAGGAAAAGACACGGTCTCTACTATATCTCTAGCTGGCTCCCTACAGCCTGATACATTATCACTGAGAGATAGGACTTCTCTGCTCTCTGGGACAAGTATGGTAGACCCCAGATTGACATCCTGGTCAAATCTTAAGGGTGCAGAGGGGAAGGACACACCTTCAGTGGTCTCCCTGGCTGGCTCCATTGATAGTCAGTCTATTACAGGGACAGGTGAAGTCAAAGCCCCAGATACTCTAAGTAACCTGGAGGATATAAAGGAAGTGAAGGATACTGACAGCCTCTCAGATCTAGTACCTGAGGATCCTATGCCAGATGCCTATGACACAGATCGCTGGGCCAGTACACAGTCTGATACAGCAAGTCTGTCAGAGGCAGCCAAGACCCCACCCACAGCGAAGAGAGTGGAGCCAGGGATAAGACACTGGAGACAGACCTCTGAGGGAAGTCAGCGTACCCTGTCCAGTGGGAGTCCCATCAGTGATGCATCCTCCCCCAGCAGACAGAGACAGCGGTTGTCTCCCAGGGGCAGCCCTGTTGTACTCCACCCAGGAATCCAACGTCGTAAATCATCAGAGAAACATCCTCATCTCATGTCGACCGGCTCTGTGAATAGTGAGAGTTATTATTCAGCCGATGAGGAAATGAGTGGCTCTGCTGATGATGATGACGATGAGGATGACAATGCTGCAAAGGTTGACTCTAAAGAGAAAGGTCAAAGGTCGGAGGTCAAGAGGAAAGAAGATCATCGAATTAACACTCCTGGGTCGACATCTTCTAGTGATAGAACCATCATAGGGACTGTGAAAAATAAGAAGGCAAGCTGGAGGAGAAGGCCCCTGGGTTCATCCAGTTCAAACTCCAGCTCGTCCTCTTCTTTTATCTCTGCAGCCTCATCAGCGGAGGAGGGGACTGAGATCCAGGAGGAGGATTTGGACTGGGTGGATCTCCATGGTCAGATGGACCAGGCCATTACCAGCTCCCCCCTCCTCATGTCCTGCTACTCCAGTCACCTGACCCAGTGGAAGTGTTCTAATTGGTCAGCTCCTCCGCCCTTACCACACCTGCTACCACGCCCTCTGTTCAACATCCCCAGGGGTAATCACACCTACCCCCCTGACCCTGGGGATCACCTTGCTGGTTCCCCCTGGATACCCCACTTCTCCCCCTGCCACCAGGGGTTCAGCCCCAGACTAATGATTTCTAAGAAAGAACCAGTGATGAATTTGACCACCAACAGTGAAAGTTCAGAAGACGAGGAAGAGGAGGAGACAGCGGATGACAAAGGTGAGAATTATTTTTTAACCTCTACCAAAGCAGTTATGTTTGTGCATTTGTAGGTTTTTAACAGCATAACTCAAAAATTATGGAAGATTTTGACAAAATTTTAAGGATAGGTCAGAAATGTGCTGATTTAGATCTTGAACACACAGTAAATTCTCCAGGTGAAGAGACGGCCTTGACCTTGGAGGACCAGACTTCCAAGACAACCGCAGTGATCAAACTCCAGGGCTCTGTGGATCTTCTGGTGACACCTCTGCTGCTAGAGGCAACACAAAGGTGACATAAACCTCCATCTAGACTAGTATCTCAAAATATACAAAATGGATTTGGATAGATATTTTTCAGAACTTAGCATGAATTAGATTTTCAGTGATCCATTACAAGATAATAAATAATAATGAGAATTATATATATGAAAATTATATAAGAATCTAATAATGACACAAATCCACAAGAAGTATGGATAATAAAGATCATATTTAATTTATTTCCTCAGATATGTGGAAGCCATAACACCAACCCTAGCTCTTCTTCATCCGTCAGCCATCTTAGACAGGCTTCATGTAGAGAGTTCTGATGAAGTGAAGGCACAAAATAAGTTGAAGAAGCTGAAGTCTGAGCACGAGTCCCCAGTAAAACCCAAGGAGGAGGTGGAAGAGCGCGAAGATGTCACGGAGGAAGTGACGTCATCTAAGGTGCAGGTGCTCATGTCACTGGCCAGGGTAAGTGCCAGGGAATAGTGTCCAGGTTTTCTTGGACTTTTTCATTTTGGAGAACAGTTTGGTTGCATTTTCCCATGCAAAAAGTTGGTGCTGACTAAATATTGTAGATAATTGATATAATTTGATGTGACTTGATGACAGGAAAGGGAGGGCGGGAGTAGATGTAAAGGAATATTTTTACCAAAAACGTCTTAGTGCTGAAGGTTGCAATTCTTTATGATAATCAACATTACATTTACATTTAGCTCAAAGTATTGATCATTATTAAGTATCAGGTACACTAATCTATTTATTTTTTTCCGTGACATAAATTAGATCATTTATTTTTAACATTATCATTTGTAAGTATAAGTTTGTACCACTACATGTCTGTATAAAATGCTCAGTGAGATATAATTCTTACCTTTCAGATCAACATCAGCATATTACAAGTGTCACTGGTGGAGGAGTACATCCATTTCTCAGCCTTGGACAACTTCAGAGAGATCACGTGTGTGTCCCTGCTAGCCGTGTGTCTGGACAACATATCTGCCACCCTCACTGCCAGCAACCAGTCCAAGAAGATCACCAAGTCTATCCACCTGCCCCCCAGGAGAGAGATGAGTGTTCACAGGACTGGGAGTGGAGATATTTTACCCTTCGCTAAACCTGTCCAAGCAGCAGTGAGACGGCTCACTCTCTCGTCACGAGCTTCGAAGATAAAACGCCAGTATTCCAACCTGTCCGCGACGCTTGAAGTGACCAATGAGAGAACGGAGGTCAACCAGGATGAGTTGGCGGGAATTGTGAATTTGGGGAAAATTCATTGTCAGTTGAGAAGATTGGTAAGAAATACCAAACCTCCTAAAGATGTTCGTCTCAGTGCGATACCAGAGCACCGCTCCAAAGTTCTGTTCACCTTCCAGAAGGATCTTTTTGTGCCGGAGGACAGTATAAGTGACACCCACTCTCAGAGCAGCCGCTCCAGGCGGGAGTCTCTCACCTCCAACAAGAGAAGCAGCACCATCGACGATAACACCTTTGGTTTTATTATGGTGGAGTTTGGTTTGGATAATATCTGTTTGAAGGCTTTAAAGAGGAAGGGTTTCAAGGAAGATATCCCAGAGCCCACCTCCAAATGGGATGCCAATAAGCCAGACACCCTGAGGGCACCCCCCTCCTCGCCAGACCCCCTGGGGGAGCAGGCAACCTTTACCCTCGTACAGGAAGACACCCAGAGCGTAAAAAGTGCGGGCTCCAAATCAAAGCTCAGCAGCAAGGCCAGCGAGGGCAGCGATGCAGACTCTTTTCATTCTGTCATATACCATGGCTCTGATAGTGAGGCCTCAGAGAACGTTTCCCCTCCCCCACCTGGCAGGAACTCCCCCTCAGACTCTGACACAGGCTCGGCAGTGTTGCAGTTTAACTTGGTGTGGTTCAGTTTTGCTGCTCCGCCACCCATGCCAAACAAAGGAAAGATAGAGTTTACCAGGTGAGCTTAGGTGGTTTAGAAATAGAAAGTTGGTGGTTTAGAAATAGAAAGTATTACACAGTTGTATTTGTTTTTGTTATTTTTTCTATTTAAATAATTTTTCCTTTATTTATTTTTTCATTTTGTATGTGTGGAAGAAAATATGGAGATGAAGATGCAGGAGCATGTGAATTGTATCTGTTGGTGTATTCCAACATTTCATGTTCTATAATCTCTCTTTCTATTTGATGTTAGTGACAAATTTTGCACAGTTGGCTCCAGATGTTTGATATATAATAATAATATCTTATTATGAGCATTTGTTTGTTTCCAGATTGGACTGGAACTTTCTCAGCACAGCCACTCCTGCCATCAATGCCTGGCTGAGTCCCAGCGACCATCTGATCGTAGCGGTGACAGAGCTTGTCCGCGAGATGAGGAGGAGGACACACTCCGTGATGGCGTGTCTCATGACAGAGGCGCTAGAGGTCCAGGGGATACATCTACCTGCTAAGGTGAGATACTGCTGTTGTTTTTTTTTTCTAATTTTTAAAAGTTGAAATATTTTAATTAGTGGCAGAGGTTGAAGGGTACAAGTCATACATTTGCCTGCCTCTGTTTTTTTTCTCCAATGTTTGAAACTTCAGAATTTGAAATTGGTATACTGTGTAAAGATGATTAATTTGTGACTGATGATTTTCAGAAAGTTTAAGAATTTAGAAACTTGAGTTGTTTTGCAGAGAAAAAAATGTTATGTAAATTTGGTACCTGATGTTAATGATGATGTAATGTAACATTTCAGAGTAAATACAAGAAGATCACCAGCTTCTCCAGAGCTGTCCAGGAGGACCCTTCCTGCCAGCTGCTCACCGTCCTCAGAAAGTACATCAAGAAGGTCGGAGCCCGGTCCATAGAAGACGCAGTTAACACTGATCTGACCCCTCAACCCGTCACCATACAGAAGGGGATCCTTGCTCTGACCAGACAGTGGAAACTTATTCTCTACATGCCTGTGGAGGAACACCTTAAAAACAAGCCGCGCCCCATCCCCTTCTCTTACCCTGTCCCCAAGGAGGAAAGCATGGATAATTTGAACATGTACGAGAAGGGGCAGGAGGCTTCGCAAGATAACCTGGATTTTGACATTACAGATGAGAAGGCATCTCTCCTTCCACAGGGTGGAACATCTCCTAAGGACATGGGTTCCCTGACCAGCTTGATCAAGCCGTGCTCAGGGAAGGCAAGCAAGGGGAGCTTTGAGAATGTATTTGTGGATGCTCAGAGTGAGTTTTCGGGGAAAGTGAAGTCAAAAGATGGCGCCACTGGCAACAGGTTGGAAATGTCTCCCATTGGAAAAAAGAACAGCGGACACAAGAGCGGTGGTGTGGATGCAGGGGAGGGTGTGAAGGAGTTCAAACATGAGGATTCCCCCAGCAGACTGCCGTACAATAGTGGAGGTAGTAGTAAGATTCAAGAGAATCTCTCCCAGCAGCCTCAGCAGCATCATTACGTACCATTGCAACACCAGTTTCTGCGCAATGAAAGTGCAATAAGCATGGCGTCCAGCTTAGGTAGCCTGGACCTTGATAAACAAAGTCGACATCGCTGGTCTCAACCACCACAACCTCCGCAAGAAAAGAGCGGTGAGAACGAAGATCTGTATCGCTGGATGGCCAGGCACCAGCAGTTTAACAAGAAGTCGCTGGGGTTCAGCCATGAGCCCTTGGAAACCATGGTCAGCCAGATCAGTGTGGACGCCCAGAGTCAGGACACTAGTATTCAGGGCTACAACCCAGGGGTCCTGCCTGGCACACAGCTGGCCGACGCCCAGGCCCTGTTTAAGCCCCTGCTGGAGAGCATGTGGCTGCAGTCCGAGGGGGTGAAGTCCTCGGCAGTTATGAAGCAGTTTGGTGGAAATATTAACCTGCAGGTCCATCTCCCGCAGTTCAGGATCAATATTGTGGCCTCAGATGATGTACAAGGACAAAGGTCAAAGGGTAAAGGTCATGGGAAGAGTAAGAGACACACCCACCTGCTTGACTCCATACGCGACATCCCAGTGTTCCTCTGTGATAATTTCTCTGTTGGACTGAACATCAAAGAAGTGGTTGACTTTGAAAAAGAGGAGGAGGAGGAAGAGAAAAGGCCAAAGACGATAAGATTTGCTATTGATGCTCTGGAGGCTAAGCCTACCACCACCCAGTTCACCTTCAGTATTAACACAGACAGTGTAAAGCAGCATGTGGATATGGCAGTAGTCAGGCTGGTACATCAGGTGGTCACTGTGATGGAAAATTTCAACGTCACACGGACAGAGCTCAAAAAGAACCGCCCCGAGGCGTACAGAACCCACAGGAAGCAGGACTCTAAGGGGTCATCCTCGGGAACAGACACTCAGAGTTTAGGGTTTGACCCCCAGGAACCAGGGGCATGGAGTCCCAGTCCAAACGCTGATGCTGCAAAGCATGCAGAAAGGACCTTTGCCCTTAAAAAGGAAAGAGAAGCACCTGGACCCGACCCTAATAAAGGTTTGGCTCCCAGCCCCATACTGAAGAGGACGTCCATGCCTGGCAGGATGGGGATAAGAAAAATGAGACTTGAAATACCAAAGAGATTAGAACTGGACTTGTCTCCTATTGGGTCTCCTATAAGGGAACACAGTGGAGGAATTGCAGAAACAACCTCACCAACTGAGGTGGAAAGAACCATTGTAGATCACATTACGGAAAATACGCCCAAATGTTGGCGAACTCTGTACCACCTCCTAGATTTATACTCCCGTATGCCAGAGATGAAGACAGTGGGTAAGGCGCCCAGCATCTCCCAGCTGTCCACCATTGCTGAGGAAACTGAGGCAGATCTTACCACACCCTCCAAACCTGTAGATGGCACCAGTGAAGAGGATGCCAAGACAGGAGCAACTGGTGAGCCTGGTGATGATGTAGGGGGAGATGTTGATATTGAGAGTGGATTGGTTGGTGAAGAGAGAGGTCGTGATCATCACATGCCTCACCACGTACCCTTAGCCCCAGCAACTACGCCCAACTTCATGCGTCTGCCATCAACTGGAACATTTACTACCAGTAAGTTTTTGTTATCAGTTGTCAGATTTACATGAGTATATTTATTGACATAAAGGGAATTACTACCTCTTAGAAGAAAAATAATGCATTCAGTGTATAGAAATTGATAGAAAAGTTTGTTATCATCTCATTTATGAAATGTTAAGACATGTATTCACCAGTTTTATGTTTCACATTGTTGGTATATTGATGGGAGAGTACAGCCAGTTCCAGCAAAATTTGATAAAAATGTATTAACTTTATTGCCTTCAACACCTATATTTAATGTTTGTATTTTTATCTATTTTTATGTACTTTTATTAACCAGTTATTTTTCCCTGTAGGTATATTGATAGGAGAGACAGTTCCCATAGTGTTGTTTGGTACAGCTAAGATTCATCAGATCCATATCCAGGCTACACTCAGTGGCTTAGAACTGGAGGCCATTGTCAGAGACGCCCACGCTAGTGTGGCTCACAAGGAGAAGGTCAAAGGTCAGGCTTGATTTTGGGCTAGTCCAGTATTTATATTTGACTGAATTAATTGTTATCTTTGATAGTGGAGTAGTGAAACATTGATGGTTGCAAGTATTGAAAAGTATTTTATTTACCTATTTATTTAGTTAGTCAGTTACAAAGGAAGTATGTGAGTTTATTTTTTGCACCTACCATGTCACTAATGGTAATGTTGATATTGAATCCTATACAAATATTAAGATTAGACACCTTTTTTTGTACAGACATAGTGCTTTGTTCTCTAACTGTTGTCTTTTCGTTCTGTAACCTAGGGATTTTCAAGAAGAAGACAGTGGAGACGTCCTCCACTCTCCACATGGGGCATGCTCTGGTCACACTGTTTGAGGGCATGCAGGCAGAAAAACAGTAAGAGATCCTCCAGATGATTTACAAGTTGTTTTTTTTTACATTTTATTACTAATTAATATCACACAAGAGCTTTTCCCAAAGAATTGCAGAATTAAAAGTTTTTTAGTTCAATTTTGATGGTTCTTGAGATTTGTCAAGAACAATGATAGATGTTCAGAGAATTTTAACATAGCCTCATGTATGCAATATTCAACTGTCTTTTACATATTTATATATCACATGGACATATTTGATAGTAACTTAGGAATATTCAGTGCAGATTTTCCTCAGTGAATTGTGATAATTTTGAACATCCTCCTTTGCAGGACTGTTGTCACTGTGAATATAACCAAGTCAGAAGGCCTGTACAGCACTGTGACCAAAAGAACCAGAACCAGGAACTCTGGTCTCCTGACCATTGGTCAGACCAAGGTGGACATCCCACAGCACCCAGTGGCATTGCACGGTGTGGTCACCAGGAGTTCTAAGAGGTTGTCCACTACACTTCAGGAGTTTATACGACCACCCTCTGCTGTCAGGTAAGATATTAGAATATTTGTATGTCCACTACACTGCAGTTTATACAACTACCTGACTTCATGTTGTGACCAGTTTCAGCATGTCTGTAACTTCATTCATTTAGCCAACTATATAAAGTAGACCAAACCGGTTCAGGAATTGTCATCATTGTTTATTTAACTCATTGAGTCTCATATTGAAAAATTTCAGGTCCTCAGAGAACATAGGTAACACCACCCCTCAGCAACCCCACCAGGCCCCTGAGGTATCTGAGCCACCCCCCAGCAGAGCCCCAACAGAGCAGAAACCCAAACTGTTAGTGATGCACTTCACGGCCACACTGGAGGGGTTCGCAGTGGAGGCCTCACTGCTGCCCTCTCTCAGGGCACAGTACAAGGTGAGGGATTTTGTTTCAAGTTTCACGATATCTGTCCAAATTTGCCAGAAGTTAATTTTAAATGTATTATAAGAATAACCCTTGCAATTTGTAAAGCTTTTTTGTTTTCATGTTCAAAGTTGAGAGATTCAGAGTTATGAGTTCCCCCACATATTTTTGGTCTTTAAAAAAAATTGTTTTATTTTTTCAAAAATCATCATATTGGTCATGTAATTTTAAAGAAATATTACACTTTTCTATTCTATTCATTTCAGATTGGTAAAGTAACGAGTGCTGGAGTGACGGGAAGGAAGGCCAAGTTCTACATTGACTGGCCTCAGCATACACTCAGCTTTGACTCCAAGGTGAAGGTCATTAGAGTAACATGAAGATAAAGATACAGAAGTCTTCAAAGTCTGAGGCATCTGCTAATTTTTTTCCAACTTTATTTCTTACCTGAATTTGAAAGTAGTAATAATATTTGGTTACTTGCACTCAGTTCAGGCCAGGCTCCCCTAGTAATGCCCCCTAGCAAGTGGAAACATACAGGGGCTGCCTGTTATCAATACGTAAAGGATTTCTTCTTCTTCTTCTTGGTTGTGTGCCACAAGGCAGGTTTAGCATCTCTCACACCATCCATCAGGATCTTTTAATTTAATTTCTTCTTACAGGTGAAGGAAATCCCAGTGAATACATGCATCCCAACCTCCGCCACCATTGACCTTCCCCCTATCTACCTCTTAGTGGACTACAGGCCTAGTAAGGGGGGTCTGCAGACATCAGGGCTCACAGAGGGGCTGATAGTGAGAGAGGGCGACTATTTCCATGCTGTGGCTGAGATGGGACGGTTTGAGCACAGTCTGACCACTGACTTGTTGAACCACTTGGTGTTTGCTCAGAAGGTTTTTATGAAGGTAGGACACTGATTTTTTTTTTCTAATTCTGTTTAGCTAGTCTTATGATTTGTGAATAGTGAAGTAAGATGTTACAGAAAATTTACAGAAAGTGTGATGTGAAAATTTAGTGAAAAATTTTGAAAAATAAAGCTTTTTCAATTTCTTAAATTTTTTCTTGAAGGCAGACGTCATTGTGTTGTTGTATTTTCAGGAGATCAATGAAGTCCTGCAGAAGGTGTCTGGAGGAGACGAGATCGTTCCTATTCAGATATGGGATGAGCAGGGCCAGAGAGTGGATAGTGGGATATCCAAACCTGTCCTCTACTCTGTCATCTTCAAACTACAGGTGAGAAACAGGGCCATGTGTTACCGTTTCCTTCATTTAGAAACTGTCTCTTTTATGTGTGAAAAAATTTCAAAGCTGCAGGAATTTGTATAATATATTCAAGATCAATGAAATATATGAAAGTGGAGTTTATAAACAATGTTGATAATTATTTTTTGTTGTTAAGTAATCTGTTTTTAGGATGTATTTTTACTAATTTTACTGTCATTGATCTTGAATGCACATTTTTAACCAATATGTTGTCAGGGTATTGAGATAGTTGCCACCACCCCCACTGCCAGTGCCGTCCGTCTGGTCACTGAGGAGATTGAGCTGGAATTGTCCAACAGGATTCAAAATCAAGCCTCTCACGAAGGTAAAGTTATAATAAAAAGAAGAAAAAAGGAAGAAAATTGTTCAAACTAATGTGTTTATTGTTGGCATTTATGCTTGCTTTGAGTTTGTAAAGAGAATCTGGTGTGAAATAGAGATACATTATTGATGAAATTGAGGTGATGTTTTCTAATTATGATGGCTGCAGCATCACACATTTTGAGTAATGTGATAATGTATGCATTTTTTGTGCATAAGAATGAAGTACATTTCAAAGTACATATTGATGTAAAAAAGGACAATCACTCTGTCATATTCCATAATTATTTGGTTGTACAATGGTTGCCTCTGAAAACAAGAGTCCGGACTTGCTGTAACTAGCTAATACAAATATGTTATATATGAGTTGCTTACCATAATTTTTGATACATCACTGCTGTCACCTTAAGTAAATATAAAATCCTGTGGTACATGACACCTGTGCAATCTACGTAACACCTGTGCACTCTACATAACACTTGTTGCCTCCTGTATAAGCTGTTGTTCGTTGTCTATTTCAGTGAGCCAGAGTTTGAAATTATTTGTCAGAGCTCAACTTGATGTCAACCTGGAACTGGGACAGCTGTTAAAGGTAAGGGTCATGGAGTGGCCCCAAATCCTGTTCCATTTGACAGAAAAATGAAATCGTACACAAAAAAAAAATGAAGTAAAACACTTTAAGATTCTTTTTGAAACTTTTGCCAATTGAATCTTGGTATGGTAACATTTTAATTGAAAAACTGACGGTAGACTTTTCATGAAATGGGGGTCTGCCAAACTGTTGGTTTTCTCTTTTCTATTCACAATTTTCTGTTCATTTTTGATCTTTCTTTATTGACCCTGTTTGAACCAGGTTTTCACTTGCTAATGTTTCCATTTTATTTAAAAATTACAGAAGTAGATGTTAAAAAGAGTAAAGCATGTAGATTGATTGTTGCTATTTGTGAATGATTTTCTTTTTTGTCAGCAATGTGAAATTGTGTCACAACATCAGATCTATGCCCAATCTACATTATAATGTATAATGATGTATAATGGATGTTTTTTTATTTCACAGAATCATGTGTATGTAGAAGTGCACCCAGAGTTTCAAGCCATGTCATTCTTTAGAACCAGGATTGGGCTCAGAAATGCCTTGCAGGTAAAATAGAGATTGTGAAACCAATAAAACCAGGATTGGGCTCAGAAATGTTTTTCAGATAATTAAAAGTAGAGATTTTTTTTTTTTTTGGTTAGACGTTTTTCATTCATCAAAAGATTTGATTTTCTATATAACTGAGCTCAAATAAAGTAGGTAACATCATAGGGCATTGATGATCATAAGTTCCATTTCCTTTAGGATGAAATTCTCCCTGACGGCTCAAAAGACCAGGAGGCTCTCCTCATCTCCCTGACACGACCGGTGATTTATGTTCAACCCAGTGCTTTTGACAAGGCCGTCCTCGTGTGGCTGAACTATAAGAATGCCTATGAGTATTGGCATGAACAGAGAATGGCTCTTAATAAAGAGGTAATGTTATAGACCTAGTCTGTCTGAACTATAAGAATGCCTATGAGTATTGGCATAAACAGAGAATGGCTCTCAATAAAGAGGTAATATTGTAGAACTAGTTTGGCTGAACTATATTAATGCATTGCAGGAAAACTGTAGATGTTGCAACTTTGTAAAATACTTATTATTATTATTATTATTATTATTATTATTATTATTATTATTATTATTATTATTATTATTATTCCAGGTCCTGACAGCCACCCAGCAGGTATTTGACCGTCTTCACATGCCCAGTATTAGCAGCACCAGCAGCCCTGCCCTGGGGACACTGTTCTTACAACTGACAGTGGACTCCTTGGGGATATGTCTACCAATAGAGTCACAGCTACCTGTAAGTTACAGAATAGAAATAGTTGATGGTCATTTTACATGCCAAATGGTTATCTCTTAGTTTTCAAATATTCATTTATTATTTTTTAATTTGCTTATTTATTGTTATATTTGCTCTTTTGATAGAAGTAGTTGCTTGCTTTTTATGATATCTGCATATCCCTTACCTTGTTGACATGTTTCATTTTCTTTTACATGGTATTTTATATTAATAAATGAAAAATAAATATATGTTTCGTATAATGTACATGTTCTGTATTTCAGGGCATGACCCCCAGCAGTAAACTATTAGACAGTGAGCGTGCAGGCGCAGCGCTGGTTCTCACTCTAGAGAGTACGCAGATCTCCGCATGTTCCTGTGGCTCTCTGGTCAGCAAGGGCAAGTTCACAGGTGAGAAGATATAAGTTAACTTTTATCTGGATTTATCTTTGTAATTGCCTGATGGGACATACAGTGTTAAGATTTATTGTTGAGGAAAAACCAAAAAGTTTCAATGAGAAATATCTTGAAAATTATGTCATTAGAACTTGAGTATGGTTTTCTTTTGTCAGCTATTTGAAGGAAACCAGTTGCAAACTATAAATTTTTAATGTGATTTTTAGGTTATTCCTGAGTTACAGGATTAAAATATCATTAGTATTTTAAGGCCTCTGTCTGATATTTTTGAAAAAATTTGAAATCTCCCCGAGTAGTGGAAATCTATGAAAATACTTAGAAATATAAGTTGCATTCTTTTGTAGGCTTTTGCCTGAGGTTTGCGGATGACTTTGAGATCTCCCTGGATGAGTGGGGTCCCCAGGACAAGGATGATATCGTGATGAACGCCTGTGTTGTCCCTGAGGGAACATATGAAGTGTGCTCACAGACTGTCACTCACCAACCACAAGGTCAGTTTATTTGTCAATTTTTTTGTTTGTTTTTTTGCTTTTTTTATTTTTTGGAGGTTGTGCAGAAAAATTGTAACAAAAATATTGAACTGATGTGTCAAGTAAGAAAATAAGAGCATATTTAAATGATATGCAAGCATGGCTATTATTGCTGATTAATAGAGATATATCTGATATGTAATTCTTCCTGTAAAATGACTAATGCCATTAGCACTTTGACATTAAACAAACATGAACAGAAATTCAGATATTACCATGTGATACTTCAGACACGTCAAGCCATGGAAAGATGATATTGAACATCCTATGGCACATGAAGGGGATTGACGTCCATCTTGACACTAGTATTGGGAAGAAACTGTCCGCACTGGGAGTGACCGTCACCTCACTGACCGGGGAGGAAGAGGACGTGGTGGATGGAGAGAATGTGGAGAGTGTGGGATTTGACCAGCAGGTAGTGTGTGTGTGTGCTGTGCGTGCGTGCGTGCGTGCGTGCGTGCGTGCATGTAGGAGCAGCAGCAGCCGCCGCCTTGAACTTTCCATTCCACAGGTCAGATGTCTTTAGTTGACTGGATAAAGAGATTTGTAAACTGAACACTTTTGGCTTCATATTTTATATGCATAACGCAAGACTAGTATAAAAATTTGGAATGGATGAATGAACAGTTTTCTCATTTGCTTTGCAATAAAAAGCAAATTTCCCGAAGATTGGTGATTGACATATGAATAATATATATAATGTATTGTAATCTTAGGCTGAGCCAAGAAGGAAGCTCAGCAGTGTGTTTGGCACTCTGCCAGAGTTTGCCTACGACATGAGCCTGGAGCCCAAAATGAGGGCCAAACTGATTGAGAAGGAATTGATAGAGCAAGCCAAAGTGGTGGAAGATCTCAAGTAAGTGTTTGATTTGTTTTCCCACATTTTTACATTTTTGACTTGCAGTGACTGTCAGTGGATGATTTTCTGACTTCAATGATGTTGTTTCCAAATATTTCAGCAATTTTTCCTCCATACAACTCTGTACCAGTCAAGTATCATCTTTCTAACAACTTTTAAGCAAATATTTCAACTTTTTACCATTTTTTATCATCTTTCTACCAAATTTTAATCCAATATTTCCACTTTTTCCTCCAGACAACTCGGAGCCAGTCGGATGACGGTGGAACAAGAGGAGCAGAAGATGCATGAGCTGGAGGCCGCTCTGTTCCATGACTTTAGGAGAGACGTTATTCAGAAACTGAGGAAACAAAGTGTCAGGGTGAGAAAAGAGAGACAAAGGTCTTCTGAATTAATCCAAATTACCATATTGTGTGTTTTTAGACTTTTTTTAAAAGTTCCACTTTCATCTTGGAGAAAGGAAACAATTTTGGGTTTCAGTTTTGAGACATTTCTGCTGCAATCTACAGTGTGCTGCATATGTTTTCTGAATGTGATGAATGCAATTGTAATTTGCATAAGACGCATGTGCACATACACACAAACTGCCTGTTACGCATTACTCATTAAGATCAAAATGATGTAATAATATTTATTTATTTACTTATTTATTTACTTATTTATTTATTTATTTATTTATTCTATAGGCTACTGCTCTGAAGGACAAACTTGGTCTTGGCTACAAGTCCACACACACGCGTTCCAAGTCTGTGGCCGCTCCCACCTATAGACGTAAGACCGTCGACCAGGATCAGCTTGCGGCTTACAACGAGGAGTTATTTGGGTCGGGTCACACACGGAGAATGTCACTAGAGGGCATGGACCTGCATAAAGTGACATTTGGTGAGACGGGGTGAGTACTGTACTCTCATAGAGAGTTGGAATGACTGTACTTTGTGTGTATTTAGGAAAAAACATCCCCCTTTTTATATCAAGCTGCACAGTTTTCTGATGTCCACCACTTTGAGAAATTGACACAGGGTGTCTGCACAAACTTATAGCTAACATCTGCATCTATTGTTGCTGTGGCAGACCTCTTGAACATCAGTGTTCAAGAAAACCAAGTTACTCATTATTCCCAAACTAACAGAAATGACTCTCACATCTAAAATGCATCTCATATTAAAAAAAAAAACAGCCTGATTATATCATTTTCTCACTTTAATTTCATTGCATTTTGAATTAAAAAGCCAGCCTGATTGGATTATTTTTCTTAATTTTTTTTTAATCCACCGCAGGACTCCCACCACAGACACCAGTGACTTCCTGTCCACTACGGTAGATGACCCCTCAGGCTTCCAACTGTCCTACAGAGAGGAGGACGAAGAAGAAGAGGAGGAGGACGAGGGGGATGGTGGCATGCCTTCACGCCCCAGACGGAAGCAGCTGTCTCTCCACGAGGTGTTTCACTCCAGCTCAGAGGAAGATATTGAAGATGCGTATCTAAGACAGGCTGCACAGGCACATAGGTAATACTGTATAGTACTGTACAATGCATTTTAAGAGATACAGTACAATGTGCTGAGTTGTAGTAATGTCACAGAGGTCCACTATCCAGCATAGTCAAAAAATAACACTGGGAAAACAAACATTTTTCATCAAACATCTTATTTCCCTAATCAGGAACCGTCGTGACATTGAAGATGGTCTTGACCGCCACACGGGCTCCACCCCCAGTATGGTCAGCACAGGGTCCCAGAAAGCCAACATGGCCGCACAGCCCAACATTGACTTTGAGTGTGACATCAAGGTGGAGATAGACAGTGGACAGTGTGTGCTCCACCCCAAGGAGAAGAAAGAGGAGGAGATGGAGGGGTTCTCTGGGAAAAAGTAGGTCATTATTTCATGGTGAAGTTTTCACAATATAAGAATTTCAGTAATTGATGTGGGTGGTTCTCATGGAAAAAAATAGGTCAGCCATTGATTGAAGGTTTGTTAGGGGAAGAAAAAGCCTTTTAATGGAAGGATTCTCTTGAAAGTAGTAGGGATCCTAAGAAAAAAGGAGATCAAGATTCAGAAGTCTATGTTTCTTGCAGAGTTTTCTTTCCAGGTTTTTGGGGTATAACCAACAGGTAGAATAATAGAATCTATTATTTTCACATTAACTTCAGGACTAAAGCCATGAGGACAGCGTCAGTCCCAGACAGTGTCTCTCCTCTGCCTAAGAAGAAGACATTAAGGAAACAGGAGACAGTCCCCCAGGCCATGCTATCACAGGGCAGACTGCGTCAACTGACAGGAACACAGAGCCAAACTGATCTCACGCTCTTCTTCCTGCCAGGAGTTAATGTGAAGGTGGGGGATTGAGTTTTGTAATGGATTTTTTTCATTTTTTTGAAATTAGAATTTTTATTTTGACCCTCCACAGCGATATCTACCAAGGTAGCTCAATTTCTCCTTATTTATTTATTTATTTTTCAATCACCACCAAAATCTAAGTGATTTTAAATTACCAGATTTTGGACCTATTCAGAAAATTTAACTTAAGTGCACCAACATCTTCTAAAATTAGACTTAACTAACAAAAGCAAAAACACACCCTCCTAGACATAGATAATATTTCTCATATTTTCCTCTCCAGGTCCACTACAACTCTAAGACCAGTACCACCGAGACCCCGACCAGCTCCCTGAAGACTGGACTGGATCCTGCTGAGGTGTTTAAGGAGGCTGCTGACTCCTCTGTGACTGTGGTGAAGAGAAGTAATGTAAAGAAAGCAAATCTGTATGCCTGGATATCTCTGGAGAAACTGTCTGAGGTAATGACATGACTGGTTATTTATAACATGAAGATACATGTTCTTGGACTTACAAAGCATACTTAAATTGTACATAGCATACTTTAATTGCTTTTAGTCAGTAAACATATATGATCATTGATCTAGCAAAACAAGCCATTGCTTTGAATCAAGTTTACCTCTACTTTTAAGTAACTGCGTTGATTTTTAAAAAGAGTAAATAAAAAGAGAAAAAAAAATTATAAATCTAGGTGTACATCTCGTTTAAATATTTTTATCTTTCTTACTGTCTTTTAGCTTATTCCTCAGTTATGTATTTCTGTTTCTAGGAGATGATAATAGGTCCATCTCTACTGGACTTCCTGGAGCAGGCTTTGGAGTCTATCCCAATCCAGTCTCATCCCTCTACTCAGACTAGGACTACCAAAGGTAATACAGATCTGCTTTTTTCCTCCTCTCTCCCCCCTATTTATTTATTTATTTATTTATTTATTTATTTATTTATTTATTTATTTATTTATTTATTTTTGACAAATATATTACAAATTTGTTTCATGCATTCTTATTATATTCAAAGCTTTGGCTGTACTAAGTAAAAAAATATAAAATAATGAAAAATAACTTGAAATGTTAAAAAGATGGAGACTGCTAATTTATCCTCTTCACCTTTGGTGTTCCAGATGACTTTATGGGCAGTATCCTGACCCTTGACCTTGACTCCTCTGCAGCCTCAGTTTCACCTGTCGCTGCTAGCTCCTTCCCAGTGGATGTTATAGTCTATGTCAGGGTGCAGCCCTCTGCAATTAGGTAGGCTACAACACAGGGGATTGCTACAGATATTGAGACTGGAAAATTATTGATTCTGGAAATATAGATAACTACAACAAAAATGTTCATCTATAAATGTACCATGGTACAATGGCAAAATTCTAGAATTTGGGGCTTAAGATAACTGTCAGTGAATATGTCTAAGAAATTTCAAATAGCAAATTTTTAGGTTCAAGGAGTGAAAATTACTGTCAGTAATCTTAGGTTTGGATTATAACTAACAGAAATTTCATTATAACTTGCCAAGATTTAGGGCTTTCATTTTTTGTCTGATGTTTCTTTTTATGACACCCCTTGTTGAATTGTTTCACTTGTAGTGTTGTCTTCATTCCAGGTTCAACTGTCTCCCAGTCTCCAAAGTAGAATGTCTCCTGCAGCTGCCGTCTCTGGACTTAGTGTTCTCCACAAAGAGGACTGACGTAGAAGGAAATATGATCACTGAGGGAACGCCACCCTCCAAACACAAAGTTACAAGTACGTACCTCACAATTCCAATTTCAGTTTCCATGAGTATTTTCTGGACTTGGTCTTATAACAAAGTCATTTCATGGCTTATTTCTTCATGGACGCAGTTTTGCTTTGAATATTGATGAAAATTAAATTAAAATTAACATGTATATATTGAGTACTGTATTGCTTTTCTTCATATTTTCACCCACCAGCTCTCCTGGCGGAGGAGAGAAGATCCAGCAGTAGTAGCGGATCTCGTAGTCGTAACAGCAGTGGTAACAAGTTGAGGCTGGGCAGTACGTCCTCAGAGCTGACCTCTAGTGGCGGTCTCAGTGTTACTGGCTGTCTCTCTGACTTCTCCTTCTACATATTCCATCCCTATGGTGGTGCACAGAAGAAACCAGCTTCATTGCATGCTTTCAGTGGTGAGTTCTTAAAAGTCAAAGTTCCTATTGAGTTAGAATAACTTTTCATTACCACCTAGTAAATTACCTTACGATTATTTTAATGAAATTCTCTGTTTCTTCCATTATAATTTTTTAGGAGAGAAATGTGAGTAAAACAGCATAAAGTAAATAAAAATCTTTTCTTTATTTTTCTTTATTTCTTCACACTTTCACAGGAGGGTCAGGCACTAGCATCGGCGCATCCCGTCCTGAAAGCAGAGGAAAAGACTCCCTCAGCCTCAATGTGGAGTTTGTCAAAGTGAACATCTCGCGGACACGGAAGGGTCTGGTAGTGGGCGCCACCTCCTCTGACCCCAGTCTCAGCAGTAGTTTTACCCCAGGGAGGCTGACTAATGACCTGGGGGGCAAACCACAGAATGCCGTCAGGTTCTCTTGTAAGCAGTTTGGATAATTTTTCAGAATATTTGCTTATATATTTTCTGTCACACTATTTACTTATATTTACACAAGAAAGTGAAAGTGCATTCAGCTGTTTACACTTTTCAGTGGTATTTTAGTGATAAATGGATTTTTTTTCTATAAAGTCATTAATTGAGGAATTATAAAAGAACCTTAAATGTCTTGGGTTTTACCAGGTATCTGTGACATCGGCTCAGCCACATTTAAATATGACATGCGTCGTCTGTCAGAGATTATGGCTCTTCCCAAGGCTTGGTACAGGAGAGCACTGGCCAGAAGGTTGTTTCTGGGGGAAGAAACCGTGGCATGGACTGAGCAAGAATTTGGTAAGGAGTTTGAGTCTTTTTCCTTCATTTGGTTTACTGAGGTTCCATTGAGTGAGTCGGAGAGAATCATGTTAACAGATCCTTTGTTTCTGTTTTGCTTGGATGTATTGTTCATGCATTTTGGAAAGACAGTGATTGTTAAATGAAACTTGTGGTATTTTCCTAAAACCTGGTGTTTGTTTAATAAAAGTGCTTCTGGTGGCTTTGATTGATTTTTATTAATGGTAAAACCATTAGTTTCTGTATTCTTGAGCTTCATGTCGGATGCATATATACCAGCCTTTATTTTCAATCCTCCATTTAGACCTGAAAAGTGGGCATATATGATGATTTGAAAATCAAGAAGTTGGCTTGCATTGACATTGAGACTTCTGGTATTATTTTGAGGGTGTTTCTTTGCTAGAGCCTTTTATTGCTGTTATAAAGTGGAAATGTGTGTCTCTGATGGTGTGGGGATACTTTACTCTTATATTTTATTCTAAATTGACCAGTTTGTTTTGCATAAGAAGTTCAATCTTTTTGTGCACTATTTTTTCGTATGTGGTGAAGAGTTAAAAGTTTGTTACTGTAAGTGTCATTTTGCTTGGTATAATTTATTATTTGAGACACAGTGCATTTGAAAAAGTGTGTTCTTAAACATTCTCATCTTACATTGTGCTTCTGTTGTAATACACTCCAAAGAGTTCCAGTAAGTGTGCTGTATCCTTTGATCAAAGTGAAATTGAATATCAGTTTTCAAATGAAAAGAAACCATGAATTGCAGTCTGTTTCTCAAACAGCACAAAACATTTCAAGTTAAACTACTAAAATCATAACCTCTGGACCTTATGTTACACCTCAACCAATTTTCTGCAAAAGAAAATCGTCAGAAACATTTGAAATCCTTCAAACATTCTTCCTAATTGATAGATGAGACTAACTAAAAAGTTAATTAATTAAACAATAAGCCTATAATTTTTTTTCACAATTTCCAAGAGAAAACAAGCACTTACTGGAACCTACTTCTTTATGTATGTGAGCCTGACCCAGTTTTTGCATGTTTAGACCTTTCGGATACGGCTAGCAGCAGCAGCAGTTTCCCCACCCCTGACTCCCCGCCTGTCGCCCCCTTTAGCCGAGCTAATACATCGCCTCAGATTAACGTTACACACATTGATGAGACTTTTAAGAGCAAGACGCATCACAGGCGACTCTCCTCTGGGGACAAAGCAAAATTGAAGCTGAACTTGGACTTCAAAAGGGAGCTCTCCACAATTGCTTCAAGAAAGTCTTCAATAGGTGAGTGTGGATCTATGAGAAAATATTTTTTCTTTTTTTATATCTTTTTCATGTCAAAGGACACAGCTAGCCTTTTGAAGGGTGTGATTATAATGTATTCAAGACATAAGGGCCGAGTAACAAAATCTTTGACAAGCAATGGGCAAAGCAACATGAACACATGCAGAGTTGAAACGGTTTTTGAACATTGTTTTTTAACCCCATCATGAGAATAACAACAATTTATTAATAACTCTTGAGTTACTGATATGGAGAAGCATTGGCAATTGATTTGATTAACAATGTACCATGTTGTATGTAATGGAGGTCCTGTTATTGTATTTTGGTTTGAGATTGGTTGCTATGCATGCACTTGGCTTTTTGAAAGTGACAGTGCTTGAGGAAGGAATTGAAATGGAATGTAAATGTTTTGTTATGAAGTTATTTTCCACTTTATTCATTATTTAGTATGTTTCCCAGGTTATTTAAGAAAATGTGATCAGATATGTTCAAATAATTAGATCCGTTCCACTTTTAAAGATTAATTCACTTTCAGAGACCCATGAATCACACTCTGCTCCTGTCCTAGGATGTTCACAAATCATTCCAATAATTAAAAGTAAGAACATATCATCCTGAAAACGGAATGGTTATGAAGCCCCATTGCACTGAAATGCACTATTTCCATTGTCTGTTTCAGCACTTATACTTTAAAATTTGTTTTAGATGTACAAAACATCCATATTTACCATCCACTGTGTTGTGCCGTAGATTGATTTCAGAATTTGTTGGGAGGTTCACAGTATATTCCAACAAATAGGATTAAGATCACGCACTTATCCCCGCAGATGTGATGCTTATAAAAATTATATAGCACTGTAATGTACCTTCATGTTTTTTTTTCAGCACTTTTACCCTAAGTAGTAGGTATTATACCAAACATCAACCTGTGTCAACCATCTTTGGTATCGTTCCCTGATTACTGCTAAGATACAATATTATGAGGAGCCATTACAGTAGATTTTGCAAATTGGTCATTGTGATGTATTTTATTCTTCTGTGTTGTATGAGTTCTTTGCAGCCACACCTTTTTATTTTCATAAAGTGAGATTTTTGTGACATGGGTATAACCTGTTTTGAATTTAGCCTTAATTTTATCAGTTAGATTTTAATCTATATTGTACATATCTGAGATTCCAAATTTGTAAGTAATCATCATGTTCGGTGTTTACAGAGCACTCTGTATTTCGAATAATAGTATAACCATTTATATATACTTTATTTCTTCAGTTATAGGTATTGTTTTAATTTTGAAACAACAGATAGATAACCATGTAATAATAAGAAGGGATATAGTAAATAATCACCAGCCTGTCCAATAATTTTGATGGAAATTGTTTCATCTGCCATATTTCCTTCCAGCATCAACGACCTCCCCGACAGCCACGCCTCCCTTTGGGTCACTGAGGACATCAGGGGGTCATCCAGTGCAACGGTCTATGTCTACATCAGGAAGACAGCCACCATCCACGTCAGGCACCCCAGTGATGTCACCGCGGCTGTTCAAGGCACAGTTCAGCAATGCCTCCAGACTCAGCAAGGCCTCCAGTACTGGGGGAAACACAGGGAAAGGACCAACCTGGGAAACACTGGTGCTGTACTCTGTGAACCTGTCTAACCTAGACCTACAGGTTAACATGGGGAATGTCATGGGAAATACTGTGTAAGTTAAAACATGGGAAATACTGTATTAGTTAAAACATGGGAAAAGTCCTAGAAGAAACTAAGAATAAATATCGGAATGTCAGGGCATTAATGTAAGCAAAAATACATAACATTATGAGTAATACAAAGCCTCATAGATACTACACTAAGCTGATGAGCAAGAATCAAATTTAACTTGTAATTATCATGAAATGTTTTATATTTTCATTCTAGCTGGTCCACCAAAGAGATTGCCTCAACAGGCCGTTTCTCAATTGACAGCAGCGGGCAGAAGAACATGAGAATCACTGCAGGGTTAGGGGGCTCCAAACTTGATGCCAAGGGTGGAATTGTGGGTGGTTGCATCGAACTAAGACAGATCGATGCTTTCTGTGAGTGTGTTTTTACGAAAAATGAAAAAGGCTAAATGTGATAACTAATGTATGGAAATTATTGTGAGAATTTACTTCACATATCATGTGTCACCACCGTCTTCTGTGTCTAATGAAGAAAAGAAAAACATCATTAGAATTTTACTATGCTTGCAAGTTGTTGATTCATCCTCCATTTTTGACCATCTTCTGAGAGAAAAAATCAGATGCCCACCAATGTAAACTTCAAATTTTTGACGGTCTTCTGGAAGACCCAAAAGACGGCTTCCATCCTCCTCTGAAATTAGCAGAACTGGTTCACTCAAAGTCTGTTTTATCCTACTACACTGTTTCAGTCCAAGTCAGCGAGGATGCTGGCAAGAACCCTGACCACTCGGCTGGCCTAAAGCTGTATGCCATGGAGGGACGGCTGGACTACATGGGGTCCAGTATACTGATGACCAGGGTCAGTGAACTGTCCCTGAACTTAAAGGATGAGTGGACGGTGGATATGACCATGCCGTCTAGTACCAAGGAGACACCTATTGCCACAAAACGGTGTGTGAAAATGAGTTTTTTCTGTTGACATGTGAAGTTTTGATACTTCGTTGAAATACTTTCTAGTATGTATGTTTTTTATGTCTTTGTTATCATTTTTCATGGCAGACTGTTGCATAAATCTTGTATTAATTCTTATGAATTTTATGATTCCTAGTAGCATCTTTTTTAAGATGCTTGTATGTTTGCTGGTGACATTGAATTCCTGTGACAACCCTTCTATGTATTCTGTTTAAGACCTTAAGGTTCACTACAAAGGATATACCTATTGCCACAAAACAGTATGTAACCATGAGTACTCTTTATGTATTTTTCCCCTTTTCATCAAACGATATGATATTTTTGTTTCAATTCGATTAACTTTTCTTTTATATTTTCTTTTGTTTTTATAATGATTTGCTCATTACCATATGATGTGTTTTATTTTCCAGCCCAGCCCTGATCTTCATCCATGGAGACCTGAACTGGGACATGTTCCACCTGATGTTATCCAAGTCCACCACACCAGATATCATCAAGATGGCCAGCAAGCTGGAGGAGTACTTCACGCAGCAGTATAACAGCAGTTTACGTGCCTTGTCTGGACTGGGGCCAATAGCTGCTGCCGTTACAAGACAGAAACGACGAAGACATTCACAAGATTGTAAGTAGCAGAAGGGCTTTTTAATAATAACCATGCCTAGGGCCATCTTATCAGATGCCTAGTACAATTCTTTGATGGCAGCAAATATCCAGCTTATTGCTAATTTGAGTATTTTTAATTAATTTTTTTCTAGCCATGTCCATCACAGAACCAGAAGACGAGATCAAGCTGCACCGTAACTGGCAGAAAGTTTTAGAACGCGTCTCAGGCATCCAGCTCTCCATGTTGCCCTCCCCTCTCCCTGAACTGGGGACCATTGTGGGTGGTACCATTAATCTCCATGGCAACAACCTATCACTGGCCTGTTTCCATGGCATCAACTTTAGGTCCAAGTCCTGGGCGCTGTTTGTTCTGAATGAACCCACCATCTCATTTGCCACTGAGGCCCAACATATTTATAATGAAGATCAAGGTAAGGCTGCAGACATTTCAGTCACAGTTCTAAATAAAAAGGGAAAATTATTGATGAGAAATGCTCATCTTGGATAATAATGTTTGTGTTATTCATATTTATGTATTCTGCCTTCCTCTTTGTCTCTCATTTTATTTTCTTATTGGTGTATTGTTTTGTTACACTATACATGTCTATATCAAAGCATGTTATTTAGGTTATATATATCATGAGGAATATTATAAACCCAGCCTGCCTGTAGTTTTCCTTCTCTTAATCTGTACTAAGCACACAGTGGCCAGGGTAGTAATTTTTTACTTTGAGCATTAAATGCATGTTTATCTATATGTACTGGCTCTCTATGGTACAATCTTATAAATATTTAACACATGCCTCTAAAATAATGTGAATGCCTTAGGAATTTTTTCACAGGGAGACCTACATGTATGTTAAATTATTACATAGCATTTCCCTTCTATTCAAATGTTTTAGGTTAAAACCAATCTGCATTTATGATACGTGATTTATTAGTGAATGAAAGAATAACATTCTGAAGTGTTCCAAAAAGAAACAGAATACAGATAACAGTTAATATATTGTTGCTTATAGATTAAAATTACACAAGTTACGGAAGGAAAAGACAATGAAATATGTGTTCATCTAAGTAAATAGTTAAAGAGGCTACTTCCCATTGATTATGTACACATTTTATTATTCCTGGATTATCTTTTTGGTCTTTCCAACATTATATATATGTAAAAGTGAGCCTTTCAAACCCACTTGTGTGTTTTTGTCTTCTTCATGCATCTATTTAACCTTTCTCTCACTGGGCGCAATAGCTTTGCTTTCACAGCAATTTCTACAAATACATTTACAACATACAATACACAGCAGTACTGTACACACAATAACAGTCAGAAGAAATAGAATGACATCCACCAGGTAATACTGGTACCATGGCATGGCAGCTGACGGAGATCGCAAGTACGAGCCGCCATGTTTAAGGACATGTTCTATCCAGTGGGCTGCTTGCTGCTGTGCCGTCCATTGCTGGTCATGATAGATGACAGATAGTTTCTTAGCTGTGTCATAAAATGAGGAGTTATGAATCATTTTATTGATATTGTCCACAAGTGCCTCGGTGGAGAATTCTGTGATGTCCATTGTTAGTGACAGCCCCCTGTGTTGAAATTTGTTACTGTTGTAAACCTGGTCTGCAAAAAGTGGGAACCCCAGTACTGGAATCCCATGGTACAGTGCTTCAAATGTTCCTCCATTCCCACAGTGGCTTATGAACAGTTTTGTGTTGGGATGAGCCAGGAGATCATTCTGTGGCAGCCATAATGACAGCTTGATAGGCTCAGGAATACCTGATGGTTTGGGGCCGGTGAACCTCCATATAACTCCGTAGTCCAGTTGTTCAAAAGCAGCCAGGAATTTTGTGGTAATGTGCTCTGGAAAGTAGTTTGTCCAGGAACCAAAACTGACCACTATAACGCCATTTTTATGAGCATCCATGAACTTTTGTAGTTCAGGAGAGAGTGGTTTCCCAGGCTGGGTGTTCATTCCTCCTGCAAAGATCGTGTTGGGCATCGTTGGTTGAGGGTAATCTATGGCAGGGTGCTTCCCAGTGACTATAAACAACTCTGAAGCAGATATCAGCTCTGGAAAAGTTTTCTTGGGCAGTCCTGGCAAATAATCTATGAACAAATTTTCAGGATACTCACCTGGCTTCAGTAGGACTGCAAATAGTTTGTACATCAAGAAGTTTCCCATCCTCTGTGAGAAAGTCATTTTATCAGTGTAAGCTCCGGTGTTAAATGGATGTGGAATGAAGGATGGAAGAAGGGAAATCCCTGACAGAGGATGTGGTATGAATGAAGAAGTGATATATGGAATGCTATGTTTGTATGGCAGTAAATATGAGGTGGGGAAGAAGCCAAAAGCGTTGTGCAGCACTGCCATGTCTATCCCCAGCTCCTTGATTCTGTTATTAAATATGTCATCTTTTAGCATATCTTCAGTGTACTCCGTAGTCATCAGTTTCTTGACCTTATTCCTAAAAGCTATTGCTTTAAATGGAAATATTCTTTCATAAGGATCGTCAAAAAAGGCCAGCAGTCCATTTCTCTGCTCCTCCTTATCCTCAAACAGCATGAAGTCGGCCGACCTTGTTTTGAAAGTTAACAGAGGAACATGTTCATTATTAGTCAGGGTGGTGGGGAGATACGGGAGGGCGTGTTCTCCCACAGCCAGATACCCCTGGTGCCCTCTATCCACCAGTCCCAGAATCAGTGTCTGGAGCTCTATCAGCTGCCCTTTCACTGGGAACACTATGCCTAGAAATGTAGCACTTTCTGTATATTGGCACAAGTAGAAAGAAAATAGGAAGACTATCATCTGTCCACATGGCTCCATTTTAGGACTCCCTTGTCAAGGTGTGTTCAGACAGGCTGTGCTGCTATCGTTTTAGGTCTAATATGTATAAAAATTCAGATGGCCAAAATAGCTGTGTGATCTTGGATTTAAATATCTTGAACACATGTGAGATGTCCCACACCATCAGAAGACAGTTGTACAGGCTCAGTCCTCTGTTCCTGGGACATACTCATATCTGGCAGATTGATCTGTTGACACATTCTGGGGTCAAAGGAAGTTCATTTTTAGAACTTGTCTGAGCACATTTAAGTACAGTACACTTTAGCCAACAGGTAATTTTTTTTATGGTTTGATGATTTAAGTCATGCAACAAAATAGGACAACTTTGACTTCCCTTTATGTAGATGTGGCATGTGAAGAGTGAACCATTGCCTGAAGGAAAAATTCTTGGCTTTCAAATAAGTCATTCATCCTGGACACACTAAGTGACACACTTGTTGTATTTCATAAAGTGCCTGCAGCAGAATTTTTGTAAAAGAGCCATTGAAACATAATTACTGTATGTAGAAAGAAACAAGTTTATTCAGGGATTCAAGGCCCCCGCCCCATATTACCCATACATGTGTTTTACAATAGCAGTATATTAGTACTGTTATCCATGGTATGCCATATCAAAAAGAAATAAATAGATAAATGGAATAAATAAACATATAATAATAACAATAAATGAAATAAAATAATAATTAAATCACTTTTCTTACTGTGTATGTATCATTCCATGACATGTATTTTTTTAACAATAATATTAATTTCATTTACTTTAGTAATCTTCTTCTGTTCATTTTACCCATGTAAAGTCTACTGAACATTTTATATATTAATTTATTATTAACATTATTATTATTATTATTATTATTCAATCTTCACCCAGCGGCGACCCATGCTGTCCAGAACTTGTCCTTCAACCTAGGCCACAACGTGACTCAGCCTACCAACGTCAAGCACATGGCCACCATCTGTAAGATCTCGCGGGGGTACCACATGCCCCCACCCTTCACCAGTGTACAGGAGTGGTTCCACTATGCCTTCTCCTCTAATGAAGTCAGAGGTGAGTGGTATATACCAGTCATAGAGTCATTTTGGAGTATTGCTTTTTATGGTGTTCAGACCTTGTGAGACCTGAGATGTGAATCAAATAGATGAATAAAGAAATGAATGAGTAAATAAATGAAAAATTGGATAAATGAAGAAAAAAAGGAAAGGATTGAGTAAACAAACAAATGCTTTTATAAGGCACATTAACTTTTTCAGTCCTGAACACGTTTCCGCCAATGCACAGCGAGGAGGTGGCAGCAGAGAGAAAACTTGGCAGACAGAAGAGTATCACTTATAACCATGACACTGAGATCATCTTCGCTCTTCCCACTCTGCAGCTACACCTGAAGACTGAGCACCTGCAGGGGGAGAAACCCCCAGGGCCTGAGGGTAAGATTGGGAGAGAAACCCCTGGATCTGTAGGGTAAGATAGGGGGATAAAATACCCCAGGGCTGGAGGGTAGGATGGGGGTGGGAGATATAAACAACTATGTAAAATAGTTTATTATTACATTGTTTCCTAAAAAGGGTTTTGCTACGAACTCTTAATATTTTTGATTCTATATATCAGAAAAAAAAAGTTGGCTTTTCTTAAAGTTCTGTTTTTTCCAGATCCTATGCCAGTGGTGGATGTGAGTTTTGTCACGGAGTTTGAGGATCACATCTTTGTTGCCATGGACGCGGAAGTCATGTTGTTCCTCCACGACCTCGTCACCAGTTATGTCAAAGAGAAGGACAAAGGTGACCTAATAACCCAAACAGTTGTTCACACCAATAATAATTGCCCTAAATTAGAGTTCATTGTTGCCAAATACACCACTCTTGTGAGTGCAGAACCCCACCAAAATGTCACAAATTTGGCACATGTGATATGTTGAGATGATATATATGGATCATATAATTTTTAAACAGAAAATGATAATGCTTACATTGTTTAATTCTAGGCTCCAGGGTGTCTGGCTATAAGACCCCAAGGTCTCCAGAGACGGAGAAGAAAAAGATCACAGTGACTGATCCCACCAGTGAACTGAAAAAGGACTTCAGAGAGTTCCACTGTAAGACATGGCACCTGGAGCCCACTGTGAGGTAGGTAATGTAAGACATGACACCTGGAGCCTGCTGTGAGGTAGGTAATGTAAGACATGACATCTGGAGCCCACTGTGAGGTATGGGAATCTATTCAGTTAATATTGACTCAGTTCTCTTTTAGATATCACTACCTGCACCAAGGATGTTATTTTTTTACCCTGTTTGTTGTTAGTTAATGCCCTAACTCAAAAGGTTATGGACAAATTTTGATATAAGTAACAGGTTAGGTCAAAAGTCTTAGGATTGATAATATTCTGGTAGGGATCAGTTTATAAATTATTAAGACATTTGATAGGGAAAAACATTTTGAAGGGAAAAATTAATTCCTTTTGTTTGACTTAATGAGCAATACCCACATTTACTTGCAGACTTTTATCCTGGGCTGGCAGCCAGATAGAGCCTGTGGGTGCCGACAACATCCTGAAGCGTCTTGGTTTCTCTCACGCCCGTACCACCATCCCCAAGTGGATGCAGCGTGGCGCCATGGATCCCCTGGACAAGGTACTGGCGGTGCTGGTAGACAAGCTGATCCTGGCGCTCAGAGAGGACGGGACTGAGGAACTTAAGGAAGAGACACAGTGAAAGAAATTAAGGAAGAGACACAGTGAGAAACTAAAGGAATAGACACATTAAGGAGAAAAGTGCATAGGAAGTTAAGTTGACCCTGGCTCTCAGAGGAGGGAAGAGAGGAATTTTAAGGAAGAGACACAATAAAGAGGAAGGAACTGGGAAAATTAGGGAAAACTGGTGAAGAAGAATGCATGGAGGAAAAAACAGCAAAGCAGGTGGTGCAGATGTATAAAAAATAATAATGTAAGGTGTACCTATGGGGTACATCAGGGACATGTAGGGTACCATGCCCTGGGTACCAATTGAAGGATCACCCACTGAGAGGTTGTCATTTGCCATTTATGCCAAATAGTTCCTTATGGGAATGTCTAGAACACTATTTCAGTGCATGCTATGGTGCTATTATTTGTTGAAACTAGAACATTCCTGGACACAAGATGGCGTATATGACGTGTCATGGAGGTCAACTCTTCCTCACTGGTGACCTTGTCCTTATTGTGACCTTGCCTAGGACACTTTACTCACACATTGAAAATGGAAGATAAAAAATCTTAATACATATTGGTAGTTTAAAAATTAATAATGAAAAAAAATTAGTTGAAAGTAGCATGAAAATTGCTTTGTAGCAAAAGCATGGTGTGTGTTTTTTATTGTTTCAGTTATCAAACGTTGATTGATAAAAGTTCTCTTATGAAGTAAGTTCCCATTTATTTTTATATTTTATTTCATTTCATTGTGAGTAGCATAAAATGCATAATTATAGTGTAATGTTATTTTATCTAGTAACATTATTTGCTGTAGGCCTACCTTAAGCTGAACTTTCACATGGATAAAGAAGCTTTAAACTCTTAAAGTGAGCTTTGGAATGATCAGTGATGCGTTCATTCTAGTCCAGGTTTTATGGAAAGGCAGAATAAAAGAGAATGGGTGAGTGGCTATCCCTTCCCCACCCAGCCCTACCTTTTAGCTTCTCCTTCCTTTGAAATGTTTCAACCTGCAAACATAGGGTAACAAAAAAGATCAAACATAGTCCAAGACCCCCCTCTGTAGCAAAATACCAGGCCTTCACATGTTAGAAAAGCTCCACATTTGGAGCATCCATACTGAGGGGTTAAGTTACCCAGCTACTGGTATATTGATAGGGTAAATTTGTCAAGCCACCAAGAATATAATTAAAATTTAGTGGCAATAAAATTATTATTGGATTTTATAAAGCATCTTTTTTTACTTGAAACTCTTGCTTTAAATGACCAGTTAACAAATATTATTAGGCATGTAAAAAGTGTACATGAATTTGTGTAAAGATTGGCTGATTGTCATGCTGTTTATGTCTTGGTGCTTAGATTTCTATTATTACATCAGGATCCCTTTGATGTAAAATTATTGATAAGGTTTTAAATTTCATTGTCTGCTATTCTTTGCTGAATTATTTTCAAGTCTGATGGAAATGCATTTAAATGCTTAAAAGTACTTTTTGTATGCATTTGCATAGCATTTTGATTGATGATTATAATGTTGTTAGTAAACATATCTTGTAAAAAATTATATCATTGTCTTGTACAGAAACAGGTGTATATTTTCTTAGTTTTATCAAGCATTTTTATTAACTCAGTTATTGTGGAGTCATTGTTATTAAAACATAAATCTGTCTATTAATTGTGGTCAGTCTAGTGATATGTATTTTTTTTTTTTATTAAAATGCAATACATTATAGAAATATCACCAAATATATCCACATTCTGGTATGTGTTAGAGTATTGAATAATAGTTTATTGTGATATTTTGTTGGTGAATAATAGTAACAAGTTGAACCAAAAATGTTCTCTTTTTGCTCAGGAAATATGTTAAAATTCAACAAACTCTAACAAAGATAGCAATATTTATGTATGTGAGCCACTTTGGGGGATTGTTTTATTCAGTACAGCGAAAAGTAGAAAGAAGCTTCATTAAAATTGGATATGAAACGCTTTCAAGTTTTCTAGCGTAATGAGTATGCTTGTGATGTTCATATTTCCAAAGCGTTGATTCTTTTTGTAACCATGAAATAGGTGTATGATGATATTATTATTATTATTATTATTATTATACAAGTTCATTCTCAGTTGCTAAATTAATAAATGTAGAGAGTGCACTTTATTCTTGAAATATCATCGATGTTGTTCTTATTGTGATATATATCATGACATAATATATTGTATTCAACAATTTAATAAATATTAATAATAATTACCGTATCACAGCTGTGTCTTCCTTAAACCATGGCACTTAAAAACTTATAAACCAATTGAAATTTGAATAAATAATCCAGCAATACCGGTCTGTCACGATCGTGCGTTGACGGTCCCTTTTTCTTCCACAAAAATTCAAACCATCCTTCCTTGTTCATGTCAATATATAGTAAAGCAAAAAGGGCAGATTCGTTAAGATCTACTGGTAAGTTCATAAATGAAAATTATCAAGCACGTGCCGAAAAACGCCCATACGGTTAGCTTACGTTTGCTTATTTACTAGTAAGTTGTTTAAATAGAAATGGTACAAAACATCCAAGTACAGGAACGGGTCGATCAGTGGTATCGGAGTAACTGCACACTGCTCCTTGCTATAAACTAGAGCACTTCGAGAGCGCAGACCTTCGCCAAGGCAGCAATTTTTGATGATTGATTGATTATTGATCCGGATCGCCACCAAAACCTAATCATCTGTTCCATGGCCTACTTCTGACAGTTACTGAAAATTTCATCAAAATCGGTATGTAACTTTTTGAGTTATGTTGATGACAAACAGACAGAGAGACAGACAAACAAACAAACGGGTGAAAACATAACCTCCTTGGCGGAGGTAAATATTTCTGTTGGCGCTAAAATCCCATAGCTGCAAGTTCATGCAGACAGAACCATGAGAACGGAACTGGTAGTGTATTTTGTTAAACACAAACACACAACGCGGGCTTAGAAAAGTTTATTGGTTGATTACTAAATAGCACTACACTAAACTAAAACCAAAAACAATTCTTTAAAGCTCAGAGTCGCGTAGCATTCTTATGGTACTCAATGCAAAAATACAAAATCCCTTGCTACAGTAAATGCTGTAGGAAAGCCCATGGCCAGCTATTCATCTGATAACTTAATGTATGTTGTGATATCTGCCACGTTTGAAAAACAAATCAAACTGTGGTGTTATAGTTCGAGACAAAATTTTTTTTATGCAAGCGAACAGTAAACAACGTACCAGTGTCATTTACACACGTCATTCGCGTTTATGAGGAGGCGGATCCTTTCATCTTTGGCCGATACCTAACTGCGCCAGAGGGAAGTCCATATTACTGTGATAATAAGCTAGAGTGGCTACCAATGTTCCGATGTGATAAAACTGTTTCAGTGTCTTAGAAAAATTGATTGCGAAAAAGCATACTCGCGTTTGCTCTTTTTTTTTTTTTTTTTTTTTTGGGGGGGGGGGGGGGGG
>NW_019774258.1:280075-396536 GCF_001039355.2 Lingula anatina
TCTACAGCAAACAATGCTTCGATTGGTAAGAGTCATCTTCAGGAACAACTTTGTGTACCAAAACGACTGCGCAACCCAACATCGAGGCCGCAGAATCACTGTTTTTCTTCAAAACCAATGGGTTCAGCAACTGCCCTGGCCTGCAAACTCTCCAGATATGAACCCAATTGAAAATCTGTGGGCGGAAGTAACTCACAGAATTAATAGCTATGGTCCTCGGCCGGTAAATAGTGATGACCTGCGACAGGCAAATATCACTGCGTGGAATGATATCCCCAGCCAAACTCTAAAAAACGTGTCACAGGGTATGCCATGTAGGATGAGGGCGCTGCAAGCGGCTGCTGGAGGTCATACCCGCAATAACTGACTTTTCATGATTTACTGTAGTGAGTTCTTTGACTGTGTAACATATCACTGTCCGGAGGCTACCATTTTCTTTAATATCTTATCTTAAAGTTTATACTGACATCAAACTGTTGATATGGTTTTCTGGGGGTGTTCCTTTCTTTTGAATGGCATCTTATGTCAGATTTAATATTATTGACCAAAATATCTCACAACAGAAGACTGGATGTTATTATCACTCAGTGACATACTTTTTTAATGACTCAAGCCAAAAAAAAATTAATCAGCACTCAAAAATAACAATGATAAAAAATATTCCATATTAAGTACCAACCCTGTATGTATCAGCTAACGCCCGATGTTAAGAATTTGACATTCAAGTTCAAATGCAATATGATGTTATAGATAGTGAATATCATCATGTTGTGCACAGGTATTAAAGTGTTAATTTTTAAACCATATTGATATAATGAAATTATTTGTGTTGCGTTTCGAAGATGCGTATTTCAGTTTACTTCTTATAATGTGCAATCCCTTATTATTGCAGAATTAAAACCATTATCTTCCTAAATTTTACCTTTTATCACCATATTATAACTGTTTCTCAGGTTGCCAGTTTCCGAGCTCGGGAAGTAATTCAGTAGCGTCATCGGAAGATGAATATTATCCAGTTGGTAGTAGCATAACATACCAATGTTTGAAAGGCTTTGTTCCATTAGCTGGAAACCAAACAAGAACTTGCTTGTCAGAGACAGCGTGGTCGGGCACGTCACTCAGTTGTGTAATGCCAGGTAAGTATACAAAGCAGTGTCTCTCGTGAGATCAGTATTACCAAACTTTATCGATTTTTCATTTATTATTATTATTATTATTATTATTATTATTAAGGTTTACTAAATTCAACCTTCTGAATGGGCGTGTTGCGTTTTGGTAACTTAGGAAATTAATTGAACTTTCTTGATATGAAACGTGAACGTCAATATTTCAAGCACTTGGTATCTGTGATTCAGCATTACGTTTTGTCTGTGTACTTTTTTATTTTAGGAAACAAACTGAACGTGATGATTTTTCGTTTCAGCATCAAAAGAAGCAGAAAGTATGAAAGCTGATATTCAAACGGCTGCAATAGCATCGACGATGGGAGTTCTCGTTGTTATCGGAATTATAATAGCTGTGTTCTTAATTAGAAGAAGGCAAGTAACGCTCGTCTAAGACCCAATGTATTGAAAACTAGGCTTTACGAAGTGATAAAGAATCATCTGTAACGTTACAAATTATAGTAGATCCAAACAATTCGGTAACAATTCATCAGATAATTGCTTCATGAAAATTTGTTTAACTTCTACGATTTTAATTAAAATACCAATTTTCATTCAATAAATGTAACAAAACTGAACAAAAATGTATTTGTTGGCTATAACAATATTAGAAACGACGATTATATGTCAAACCCATCAGAAAATACATTGTAAATTTTAAAAAAAGGGTTTAATAAGTGTTTAGTTGTTCCCAGAGTTTTATATACATGTACGTAAAAAATAATAAAACCTAAGTTGGTGCTTTCTCTTATTTCTTTTACAGGTTGGTGCAAAATTCCGAAGATAAACATTCAGGTGCAAAATTTACCAATTCCCAACATCCGTCCGGCGCCGCTTTTGAGCAGTCCATATACTCCAATGAAATTTGCCTCGAGCAGATGCACGCCACAGAAAGCGGGAACAAAGCTACTGCAGAGTTGCCAACTCCCAGTAAGAACCAAGATCGTAGCCCCAGCCAAAATATAGACGATTCTTACACAAAAGTTTACAAACCTGCACGACAGGATCAAGATTCTATTAGCGACAGATATGATGCCTTGTATGAATTAGAGAATCCAACAATAAAAACTGGAGAAAATGAATACTTCTCGATCATTGAATCTGACACAAACACAGCGCAACAAAAACAAACTGCTCCAGACCCAAGTAATGTCGTAATGGTAGAGAACGACATATATGATAGAGGGGTCGAAGACGATTATACTTCGAGCACCACACTGGTTGAAAATGACTTGTACAATGCCTAAGACCGAGTTGTGAATAAACGAGTGAAGTGCTATTGTCCTGTTCATATTCAAAAACAATTTCATCTTCAATTTTGGTTAAGTAAGAGAACTTTTATTGAAGTCTTCAGGTTTATAAAATCATGAGAAGTGACACAAAATCTTGTTAGGAAAAAACAAGTTGAAAAACCAATAGACATTTGAGTAAAAAAGGGATGTGCAACCATTTTATCAAAATCGAAAAAACACTTGTAACAAGAATGCTTTACAATTTGTGCAATTTTTTTTAGAATTTAATCAATTGTGTACTTGTACAGTTATTATTTTCTTTTTCAAAGGTTTTTGCATTTACAGGTTTAGTATTGTGTGCACTTGTGATTAACAACCAATCTAAACAGACACATTGTGCAAGTTGGGTCAGTCCAACTCTGTGAAGGGTTTCTTGCTAAGTGTTACCAGTGGATTCAGCTGAATTGTCTGACACGCCTACTGGAGCAACTACTGGGAAGTAACCCTGATACAAGTACCCTGTAGCTGATCGAGGAAGAGTGTTATTCACTTCAGCTGATTGCACTTAGGCAGAGCCCACATGGAATTGGACAATCCTAATTAGTATGGTCCATCTAAATGCTCCCTAAAACAATCATTACTGCATTCCACACTGACTTTTATTTTTTAGAATATATATTATTAATATTATTTTACCTGAAAATTTGACACAGTCAATTTAATTAAATACACTGTTACTTAAAAACGAATTTTAGTTTTGACAACTGGGACAGTGATGCATACGAAGAACTAATGGATGTAACAGTATTATAACTTATGACATTGCACTTCTACAATTTAATCTTACAATGCAGCAACTGTACATTCAAAGTCAAATGTTTTTTTGTTTCTTGATTACAGAGATATCCTCAGTGGTATCACAGAAAAGGATTGATTCTTTTATATTTAACAATACTTTGTATAATGATATAAAATATACCCTGAACACGATAAATCACCCTTTACTTAATTTACACCAAATTAGAAGCCTTTAAAAACACATTTGCACCATATTCAAGTTCCACTTTTATAATTTTTTCATTTGCTTGACATAGACCTTGCCATCTCTGACTTCAGTTTCTACCCCCAGCTCTTCAAGCAACGTGTCCTGGTTGGCCACACCTTCCAACTTCATTCCTGAAATTATTGCCTGGTTTTCTCTGTTATTTTCACACAGGTGTTTAATTGCCAGAATAGCCCACTGTGGCATAAAGGGGTTCCTTTTGTCAATATTTGTGTGATTAAGGATGAGCTGGATGCCGCCCAATTCCCGTACCTTGTCTTGGTTTAGTTTGTGGCCGTAACACATGTTGCCAATTAACCGAATCAAATCCCTTTTTAAACCATAGGAGGGGTGTTCTGGATCCACGTGTGCTGCAGCTCCAAGTTTTTCAACTGATGAAAATGCATTGTCCCCTTGCTGCCCAATCATGTAAGCACCGTGAAGAAGATTTACACAGCATTTCACGAGATCTCCATCTTCTCGTAACTCCTTGTACAACTGTGGAAATGAAAGGGCTGTGCAGAGAATATCAAGTATACACAGCAGATTGATAGGCTGCAAGGAGACATTGCCATCCTGGTTATGAAAACCTAGGATCATGTGTGCCTTGGTTTGGAAAACTGAACTCATGTATCCCAGATTTGACATGGAAATGACTCGAGGTTTATCTTCTTGACTGTCTTTTAAATGTGCCAAACAAATGTCCAATAAAGAAGACTGGGATTTTGTTGAAAGCTTTGGAAACACTTCCTCAAAACCAGAATCTGAATTTAAAAGCTCTCCAATGAAAAACATGCCCCATTCTAAGTCATAGTGGTATAGGTGACCAAGCACACTTTCAATGCAGGAAACAATCCTGTCATCAAAAGGAACCTTTGCTTTAAGGCAACTGTGAATTACCCTACTTGTGTAGTTCAATAACTGTGTGTCATCAATACTAAATAAATAAACAAAATCGTCTCTCATCAGTTCATACACGTGACTTGCTATCTCATGCTGCCCTGTGATAAGATTGCCGAGAAACTGCGTGGCACAACGCAAACCAAGAACGATTCGATGCTTCAAATCAAACTTTTGGACAAGTTCTTCATTCTGCAACAGGTTCTGCAGTTCCGAAACAACTGAGCGGGCCGGTACATATGCACCGCTAGAATCTAGAAACAGCTGATTTCTTGGGCATCCTGCGCAGGCGTTTCTCAGAGCTCGAAAACTTTCAGTCAAAATGTCCAACGCCAAACAGATACTCTCCCCTGTTCCTTCTTCCCATGAGTTTGTCCATTTCCACGAACCATAATTCTGTATCACTGAAACCACATATCTCAAATTTTCTTCCTCGATTGAAAATCTGAATTCCTCGTTCTTCAAATTTTCTGTAATGGACTTTAGCTTGTTGTGGACTGCTTGCGAACTAGAAATATCAATGTTGTGTGCCGCTTCCCCTTTCATCCCGTCCATGCTGTTGAGGTTGATTGGTCCCCCAAATGCGATTCATTTATAAGACAGATATCTCCGTATCTTGAAAAGGAAAAGGCCCTTACAAGTCTGAATTTTCCTCAAAATTCAAAAGCTGAATTATTTTTGAACTTAAAATTTTTTTCATTTATTCGATAAAATTCGTCATACAAACCATGTGCTTTCAAGGGTCCAATCATTTAGCAAAGCCGCTAGCGCCACCTACAGTTCTGTAATAGTTCATATCACAAGATGATCTTGCGAAGTTGATATTGAAAAGATAAGCTTTGCTTTTCCCTGGATTATTAAATAGTGATCAGGAGTATTGTTGCTAGTTATCCATCCAGCATATTTTATGCTTCATGAGACACAGATTGAGGTAAGTTGGAAGCTGTGATGTGAAAAAAAAATTAGCCAGTGTCCAAGACTTCCTGGCAGCGTCATACTGTAACGCACATTATCCTTGTCATGACAGACATTAAATCTTTATCTTTGAGCTGTCATTGTCACGGCGCGTTTTTGTCCCCAAGATTTTGATGTAAGCATTATCGCCAACGAGTCTCTGTTTCCAGCTGATAAAAAATGACCAGGTATTAAATATTAAATATTCCTTTGACGCCATGCCCCAAACTATAAACGTTATAATTTAATTATAATTTATATAATTTGAAAAAATGACTAGCGGTATCATACAAGAATAGAGTCATGTGTTGTATGTGTTGTCTATGACTGTGGAAGCATTAACATTCTAGATTTCTAGTACAACGTACAGAATGTTATATATAAATAGATCTGACCCCGCAGTGAACATTAGAAACAGGATATTACGGTATGACTATTATTTTGTATTCACCTTTATGTAAGAAGACCTCGTGTACACTGTGTACTTGGTACAAGCCATCACATGCTTTGTGGTGTGCTAAAAGATGTGCTATACACATTTGAAATGCCGCAAAGTTATACCTTTATGACTACATAGCCTGCAAACTTACATGTACTTATTTTTCCCAATTCAGACTTTTAAAAATGATAGTACCCTGTAATACCCTCCCCCCTCCTCCCAAGAAAAGCATCTGATGTCAGTATTTCCCTTCTGAAATGTACAAGAAGACATGGCAGTCTTAAAGGCTTTCCTGCCATTTCAAATTAATTTTTTATGTACAGACACAGATGTGTCTGTACATATAGCCATCATCTGCGTCTGTCGTCGCCGTCGCCGTCATCGCCGTCGTCGCCGTCGCCGTGCACTTTTACNGTGGAAATTTAATTTTTCACTTATTTGCATCTTTATTTTCTGTTCTTTGTCTGTACATTTGACAGCTTTGCTGCCTTGTTTTAAATTAGATATGTTACAAAACATTGTATTCAAGTGCAGGGACCAGTTAAGCAGTGGTTTGTGAGCAGAAAAATTGTCTTTTGTTGTCAAGGAAAATTTATGTGGTGCAATAGAGGATAGCTTCCTTGTATGTACAATTTGAAAAACAGTGCTGGGGACAAAATTATTTATACGTGGCAAAAAATTAAATATTATGTTTTTAAGCTGTTTATTATAAATAAATAATTCTTTCAATTGATTGGATTGCTATTTCCTTAGATTATTAATCATTTAATTATTAAACTACATATTTTTATTACAATACAAAATGAATAAAAATTTAATTTTTACAGGAAGGATTCTAAGTTTGGAACTACAATTGAATGAAGTTTATATCTGTGGTTATTATACAAGTGTAGCTAAATTCATACAGAGGAACATCACTGAGAATTATTAAACTTTGAAATCATCCCATCATTGTACAAGAATAACAGCACAGAGTCTGGAAATTCCTTCAATGGCCCATGACGCATCTAATGGAAACAGACTTTCTTCTGAATGAGCAACCCCCCAGGCCCCCCTCTAACGCCCGTTATAGAGCCCTGACTGCCAAGAATGGAGACGTAACCTACACTGACAGCATTGAACGCCTTGAAAGTTACGACGACGATGAAGCCATGATTGATATTACGACAAATGCACATGAAGACCTCAGCAAAGTGGTTGACAAGTCACGAGGTAGGTCCGCATTCCGTTGAGGTATTTGAGACTGGAATCGGCTTGTGGGTGTGAATCTGACATGTTTAAAGCTATATATTAATGTTTTACTTTTTATTCAAACATTTTCATGAATTTTAAATATGATTGGCCCATTAATGTATTTATTTATTTACTTTAAATTTAGTTAATTTAACAAAATTTTTTATCTGTATATAATTTCACATTCTATATGTATTTTGATACTTTGCAGTATTTTCTTATTTTTACCATCCAAAAATATACATTTTGCATGTGTTTATTAAAGTTTTAAAATTGAAATGCAGATTATGATATGTCAAAATTGGAACCAATTAGTCGAAATTGCACAGCCATCAAGCATTATTAATTTTTAAAATAATTTTTAATGATTTTATGGTATATTTCACTGTGAAGCAATTTGTGTGTGAATTAAAAAAAAAAAAAGATTCATCCACCAACCCACCCTGATTAAGTAGTGGTCACATTCTCAGGATCATATGATGCTCACACTTTCAAATCTCTTGATCAGTAGGAATGGTGTTTCCTTAAAGCCATAAATTACAAGAAAATGAAACCAAAATGCTTAATTTAAAATGAATGCCATAGCTTCATTATTCAAATCATTACCTTACTTAGTAAATGGTTACTGGCTGTTTTCAGTATGATTTTGTAGAACTTGTTCCTGAAGAAATAAAAATTGAAAATTATTTCTTACCCACTCCCTTCTTCAGAGGTGAATCTTGACTGGTCATCTGCTTTCTTTCATATTCGTTGTATCCATGTTTAAATAGGGTGAATATAACTTATTACACATATATCTAATTATGCGCTGTTTGCATTTGATTCAGTCAATAAATCGCACATTGTCACTCATGCACATCATGGACATGCATGCATGAGTGCACACACACGTATGTACGAATTTACATGCTCACATGCCGTGGTCTAGACTTTTGGGCAGGTGTTATTTTTTTGTTTGCAGCAAGTGTTCAGTCAAAAGAATATTAGCATACTTGAGGTAGCCATTTAAGGGGAGAGTGTGTGAATTTCAATGAGGTAGGCTAAATGTAAATAGGAACTTGTGAATAAAAGGTTTCCAATTTAGTTGACTTAAATAACAGAGTACAAGCTGGAAGCAGGTCAGCTGTACAGTGAACAACTTACTTGTGGCATATGCTACTATATTGCGAGGCATATTTGGAATTTTGGACCCACTAAGCACATGCAGGGATCTGTTTATTGTAACATGCTTGACTTTGTAGAATCTACCTTTGGATCTAGCTTTATATGCATAGGCAGTTGGTTTATGAACAGAATCTGATAGACACAGAGAAATATGTGCAGTTTCTTCAATACAGAGTTAATATATTGGCACAGATTCTATGCAGAATTTCCTATAAGGATTCATTGCAGTGAATTGGAAAAAACAATAGTGTCCTGAATTTAGGTGATGGTTTTCACTGAAGTAGTGGCAGTTGTCATGAGAGAATGGCTTCACCCTGAGTAACACTAAAAGTCAGCATCTGGAGCATCTTGTATTGACGACCTTCAAGGCAAACATCGAGCTGTATTACCACCAGTTTGCACAGATGACATCATATTCGACCTAAATTTTGATGAACTGCCCAATACAATATCTGAAACAGATAAAGGGTAAAATTTAACCTTAACATTGAATTGATCTGTTATCTGGTGCATTGTTTAATTAGAGGGGTGTGTACTGTACATGTATTTGTGGGGCACAGTATCAGGTACTTCCCATTGGAGGTTGAAGCTGGTACCAGTCACTGGTGAATAGTAGGTTTTAGAAGGGGGTGTGGCACATGGAAAGGAACATAATTTGTATTGCACAGAAGGGGAATCACATTTGAAACTGCTTAAAACATGGATAACACCCACAGCAGATTTTGACAGAAGTAAATATGGATATTAAACCCAGTGCTTATTACAATATATGGAATCTAGATAACTGTCAGAGATGATGACTGGATGGTCATTGTGATTGTTATCAGTCTGGGCCACTTTTGGAGAACTACGTGTTAAATGGCTGAAATGGAAATGCCTTCTATCAGTAGTGTTAGCAGTGGCTTGGACACTGCAGCATTGGTCAGTGAGGACGGTCCTCATGATGTCAGTACAGGACGAGGACACGCTCTGGACAGTCCTGACATGGACGTTCAGGCACATGTGACCAGTATAGATGGGGCACATGTTAACGCTGGAAGGAATAAAATGACCAGTAGACACAGGGGTCAGTGGAGTGTTAGAGGTATTGTGTTATGTATCTCGTTATTTTCAGTCATATGGACCTGTTGAATGTTTACTAGAACATGTGTGTCAGAAATAGAATCTATTCTTGTCAGAGAGGAAATATCTCAGGGAAAAAAAAACATATTGTATTATTTAGAAGGTCATCTAACCCAAGGATGAATGTCTGTTGGCATTTGCATATATAATATACACAACTTTCTTATCCAAGTAAATAATGCAAGGTAAATTTATATATTTGATTATAATTTAGCTCCATTCTGCAAGGAAAAAAAGATTTTGTCTACGAGCCCATGACCACTGCTCATTTTGATTCTACTTATCAAAAAAAAAAAAAAAATTTTTGCCAAAAAAAATTTTACTATCAAAAATGTAAAATCTGTTTGCCAGCCTGAGCCAGGATGAGGAAAAATGCCTGTCAGAATAATAGGAGCTGACATGTAGAAGTAACATATTGCAAACTAGCTAGTTATTGCCATACAGAGTGCAATGAGAAACTGCTTTTTTTCCTGAAAACTGCTGGAGGCTGGTGAGGCATATTCCTTTGGTTTTATTTAGCAAAAACTAAGTTTTAAAGATTTCAACACATTGTCATTCTGGTGAAACTGTTTATGTATCAATAATTAATTTTTATTTTAGTTGTTTTTATTTATTAACTATTTTATTTTATTCTTTTTTGGGGGGTTGGGTGGGGATGACACAGTACCTCTGTGAAAAGCACAAATTACCCTATGCTGGGATAAATAAACATTAATACAAGATATTGGTTGGTTAGATTATTTCTATAATCTCAAAGGTATGACAGCACGAAATCAGGATAAGGTCACGAAAAGCATAACGAAAAAAATGATTATCAAACTTCTATAAAAACATGCGGTGTAAACCAAACATGCAATTTTCAAAGCCGTGAGCCCCCCTCAGTTCACCAATAATACCCTCAACACACAACAATGGGGGCAATTTGTTAAATGGGTGAAAGTTCAGTAAAATTCAGATCACCCAATGACATTATTATGACAAGCACCCAGTTGTGACTAAATTTGATTGTCACAAGCACCAGTTGACTTCTAAGAGGACCATGAAGTTCAGTGACAGATAAATTAGTTGCCCGCACTGGTCTTTTTATCTAAAATGTGTCCCCCTGACACAACTCCAGCACACCTTTACATAAATAACACATTTTCAGTTAAATTATCCCAGAGGTAGACATATACTATATAGCCCACTTTCCACTATACCTGTTTAAGAGGTTTGATTCCTGTTGATATGAACATATATATATAATTCACAATCTTCTGGCAGTGGTAAGCTGCAGTGGTAAGCTGCTTGTGACAGTGAGGGTTACTTGGAATGCTTCCAAGTTCAGCCAGGCATTTCCATTGTATTATGACTTCTGCTGGAGAATGTCAGGGTTCAATTGACCATGGATATGTAATCATACGGTGAAGTTTTTTTTGACTCCATATGCTGCTGGGGCTTTACAGTGTCTAGTGTAGCATTTGGTGGAGTTTTCACCAGTCATTGAGAAGATGAAGTGACCTGGTCACTGGACTTTCTGTGTGAGACTTGAGACCTAATGCAAGAGATCAGAGATTAGATATTTATATCATACATAAAGAAACTGTGCAAAGGACCAAAGACTGTGTAATAGACAAGCTCAGTGCTATATACAAGTGACTGCTGCTGTAGAAAAGAGACTAGAGAGTATATGGAAGATGTCTTTTCTTATACAGTGACCTGTTCACTGCAGATGCTATGTTAAAGACTACAGATCTTATGGAAAACTACTGCTATTTTAAATGGTCAGGAGACTCGGTGTAAGATAGATGTTCAGTTTCTCAGTAGAGTGTGACAATGAGTCTGTCACGGTCATTGTCATATCAGCTACAGGGAAGAGGACTCAGGGGATATGGTAAGATTCATCAGAAGGTGGTTTGTATATTTGCTATATACTGTGGGGTTTGAAAATTTTAATGTTAAATCCATTAGCATGTTGTCAGATTGGTATCTAGAACTTTGAAATTAAACCAGGAATTTTTTAAACAAGTGTCCCTAACTTATGATTTTAATTTCTTTATTTAACTTTGTAATTTCACAGATGGTAACTTGTTACTGCTATAATATAATATACTTGTTACTGCTATAAAATAATATACTTGTTACTGCTATAATATAATATACTTGTTACTGCTATAATATAATAATAATAGCTGTGTCATGTATCAGTATGTGTCTGTATGGTTTTTGTAATGGAAAGAGTTCACTGTAAGACTAAGTCACCTGATGCCAGTCATGCTGATATCATCAGGTTGTTTTATGTGATGGGATTTCAAGTTTCCTTGGTAAATGTTGGCTTTTTGACATAGTTGGGTCATTTCCTGACCAAAGTATGTCCATTTGTGAATACATCATCAGGTTCCAAGATGTGTTGAATTTGGTGGTGGTGCTAGATTGGGGTTGACTCTTGTTTGTTAGACATCTGCTATTAATCATAGTTCAAATATCATTACATGTGGCTAGTGCTAATGTAAAGTTCTTGACATTATATTAGTCGTAATAAGGTTTAATGTAAGAGGTGACTACTTGTTGGTTAAGTTTTCAATGATTTTTTTACCAAAAGCTTACATATATCGTCATGTATACAGGGTTTTCGTATACTTTAAAATTTCATGTCAGTGATAGATACTGTATACTGATATTAAATCCATATCAATCTGTCATTAATAATTACCTTTGCTTATATTTAGCATGAAATACCATAGTACCCAGTCATGAAAGCACAGATTTCCTATCTATATAGGTAAAAAAATGAAAACATATAAGGAAGCTGGGGGGAAGGTGCAGCTGTCAACCCTCCACCTTCTTGTGTTTCCAACCTTTGCTTAAAAGATATTGAAGCAGCAGCCTCTAGAATAACTCTACTAGTATTTATGGTTTAAACAGTTTAACTGATAAAATATTGAAGTGGCAACTTCTAGAATACCTCTAATAGAATTTATGTCCTATGGTTTCAAACCTTTGCTGATAAAATATTAAAGTGGCAACTTCTAGAATATCTCTAATAGAATTTATGGCTTATGGTTTCAAACCTTTGCTGATAAAATATTAAAGTGGCAACTTCTAGAATATCTCTAATAGAATTTATGGCTTATGGTTTCAAACCTTTGCTGATAAAATATTAAAGTGGCAACTTCTAGAATATCTCTAATAGAATTTATGGCTTATGGTTTCAAACCTTTGCTGATAAAATATTAAAGTGGCAACTTCTAGAATATCTCTAATAGAATTTATGGCTTATGGTTTCAAACCTTTGCTGATAAAATATTAAAGTGGCAACTTCTAGAATATCTCTAATAGAATTTATGGCTTATGGTTTCAAACCTTTGCTGATAAAATATTAAAGTGGCAACTTCTAGAATATCTCTAATAGAATTTATGGCTTATGGTTTCAAACCTTTGCTGATAAAATATTAAAGTGGCAACTTCTAGAATATCTCTAATAGAATTTATGGCTTATGGTTTCAAACCTTTGCTGATAAAATATTAAAGTGGCAACTTCTAGAATATCTCTAATAGAATTTATGGCTTATGGTTTCAAACCTTTGCTGATAAAATATTAAAGTGGCAACTTCTAGAATATCTCTAATAGAATTTATGGCTTATGGTTTCAAACCTTTGCTGATAAAATATTAAAGTGGCAACTTCTAGAATATCTCTAATAGAATTTATGGCTTATGGTTTCAAACCTTTGCTGATAAAATATTAAAGTGGCAACTTCTAGAATATCTCTAATAGAATTTATGGCTTATGGTTTCAAACCTTTGCTGATAAAATATTAAAGTGGCAACTTCTAGAATATCTCTAATAGAATTTATGGCTTATGGTTTCAAACCTTTGCTGATAAAATATTAAAGTGGCAACTTCTAGAATATCTCTAATAGAATTTATGGCTTATGGTTTCAAACCTTTGCTGATAAAATATTAAAGTGGCAACTTCTAGAATATCTCTAATAGAATTTATGGCTTATGGTTTCAAACCTTTGCTGATAAAATATTAAAGTGGCAACTTCTAGAATATCTCTAATAGAATTTATGGCTTATGGTTTCAAACCTTTGCTGATAAAATATTAAAGTGGCAACTTCTAGAATATCTCTAATAGAATTTGTCTTATGGTTTCAAACCTTTGCTGATAAAATATTGAAGCTACAACCTATAGAATACTCCCAGTTCTGTTTGTCTCTTTGTTAAGTTTCTGTTGTTGAATACGTAGTCAATCTACTAGTAGTAGGCATTTTGAAGCAAGTCAATAAAGGGGAGAGATGTAATTGAGATATTCTAGGAGTAAATTGAAACATCTACAGTGCGGAGAGGCCTCTGTCATGTGCACCATGATTGCTTCTTATTGATGTGTGGTCAGACAAGGAGACCTTTAGACCGAAAAAGTAGCTTAAGTCAGTGAGGTGTATGGGATATGTAAGTGTACAAAACACAGTACTTAGGAAATTTTAATATGAAAAATATCAAGAACGAAAGACCATGATGTACAAGTGTGCAGGATACACCACATTTGAATCTTTAATCTTGGAATCATCTGTGGTATAAATGGATATATTCTTGGCAAGATACTTATGCTTCACTGAAAGCAGCTATGATTATTTCTGTCAGTGAGAAAGATGCACACTTGATTAACCTTGAGACAAAAATCAATATCTTTTCTAATAGACTCTGAGAGGAAGTCCCTAATGTATTTAATGTCCATATAAAACAACAGCTCGGAGTGGTGGTCTGTTTCTGAATGTTTCAGTACGGGAAATGACGTTAAATTGACAGGATATTCTTCATGAATTTAAAACGTATATAACAATGAGTGCAAGTTACCTTGCGATCTGGTTCAGAGTGCAAATAGCAGTGTTAACCACGTTTACTCTGAGGACTGTTCTAGCCGGGAAATTTACTGCAATCAGTGTGTCATTCGTCACTAATCAGTAACCATGGCAGTGCATGTCAAAATTCTTTATAGGTCATGGCACAGTGAATTCCAGGTGATTTCCACCTTTTAATTATGCCAAGTGAAGCCCTTTTGTACATAGAGCTGTTTTCTGATAAATTAATACCCTAGTTCTTAAGTAAGAGAGTCAACTTTTTGCCGATCTGGTGGATAATAGTGGCTTTTAAAGCTGTTGCCAGTCACTTAGACAGGCTGAACACTATTTCCTATTGGCTATATTCCTTGGAATTTTATCCTTGGTGACCAGTTAGACTCAGTGGCTGTGACATATCTGGCGATAAGACCAAAATATTTGAAACAAAATGAAATCTGATCAGAATGGAAGGTGTAGTTGACATGATGGCTTTTCCTTTTCCACAACAGGGTTTTACTGATTTATAAATCTCACTCCACAGGGGTAATCCTATGAGACCTGGTGATTTGTTATAGTCAAGATAATATCAGAGAAAGATTAATTACTTTTTGATGTAAAATTGCTAAAATCTATCTCAGAATGTCATTAATCCTCTTCTTATATGATCCTGATTAAAAAATTCTACCTTTGTTTCCCTCATAATATGAACAAAAAATTAAACCTGCTTTTATAGAAAAAAATCCCTAAGCTGACAGCCTTTCCCTTGCAAATTATTTGAAAAATGAAAAATTGCGACTAGAAGTAAATTACTCAGATATTCATGCATTGTGAACGAGCTGAACAGAAAAAATTATTGAAATTGTTCATGGATCAAAATTCCTTTTTACTAGAATTTTTTTACAAATAAAATAAGGATAATAAGATATTAAGAATTGTTTTTGTGACAGTGATGAAGTCAATGATTCATTGCATGTTTTTTTTTTACAAAAAAAAAAAAAAAAAAAAAATTAAAATGATAAACTTCAACAAACTTTTCTCCTATATTGTCTAGTGCAGTCTCAAACATATGTGAACCCAAACTTTCTTCATGGTGGTGATAGCAGCTCCGATGAAGAACTGCTGGAGATTGACACTCTCAGGAATAAATTTTCTTTAGGAACTAAAACTGCTGCCATGACTTGTGCTGTATCACACAAACGTCAAGTTAAACTCAGAGGTTAGGTTTGTGAACTGTGTTAAACTTCTTTGGGTTTGGGTATTAAAATCTGTGTTTGGATTAGTTTACAGTTCAGTTTTTGGGCCATTTTCCTGAAATGAAAATGTATGATTTTCTGACTTCAGATCACCTGCAATCAAGGGTCCGGTGTGACATCTTGATTCAGANAAAAAAAAAAAAAAAATTAAAATGATAAACTTCAACAAACTTTTCTCCTATATTGTCTAGTGCAGTCTCAAACATATGTGAACCCAAACTTTCTTCATGGTGGTGATAGCAGCTCCGATGAAGAACTGCTGGAGATTGACACTCTCAGGAATAAATTTTCTTTAGGAACTAAAACTGCTGCCATGACTTGTGCTGTATCACACAAACGTCAAGTTAAACTCAGAGGTTAGGTTTGTGAACTGTGTTAAACTTCTTTGGGTTTGGGTATTAAAATCTGTGTTTGGATTAGTTTACAGTTCAGTTTTTGGGCCATTTTCCTGAAATGAAAATGTATGATTTTCTGACTTCAGATCACCTGCAATCAAGGGTCCGGTGTGACATCTTGATTCAGAACTTAAATAATTTTAAAATAAATAGCAGAACAAAAAATCTTTTTAATGATGTGTCAAAATATGAACAATTGACAAGCACAAATTGATGTATACCCTCAGAAAGACAACTAGTATGTCCTAGAAACCAGAAATCCTGAAAAATGGCTAGTGGATAACTTGATTGCCAGTGATTTGAGTCTTTTTCTCACCTGTTGTTTGGTTTCCTTGGCTGGGAACTTAGATTTGGCCTTTTCCACTTTAGGCATACTGTTTTATTTGATTGTGCAACTTGATGTTTGACTGATGTAATGCATTAGATGATATTAACAAAAAAAAGTGAGGTATTGTTGATGATGTAGACAACCTGAAAAAAAGAAAAATGATATGATTGTTTACAAATTTAAGAATTGATTCAAAAATTAAATGCTCATTTACAAATTTAGAGTTTTAAAAATTATTTTTTTAAATTCTGGGCATAATAAAGATGATAACCCAGTTTAACTGAAAACAATTACTTATTGATCCATCCTTTCACTGCCAAATGCAAATCAAGTCTTTCCTCTGACTGTGTCAAGCTGAAAAAATTGATCATATCAAGATACCGTGGTAATGGAGATTAACCCTCAAAGCTATCTTCATATTTTTCCTAGGCTCAAAAAATGTTATTTTTTGCAATTATTCAATGATAGATGTAAAAATTAGTAAATCACATGCACATGGGTTTTGATAACATTTCTAGTGGTAGTAGTTAGGGTAGGGCAGCCCATTGGTTGGTTGGTGGTTCAGTTGAATGCTATATATTTCTTCACAGCTGATGGTTTACTGTTGCCTTATACAGAAAATGTATTAATTATAAGAGATTAAAGTAATTGTAACAGTTATAATTCAGATATTGGTATCCCTGAATAGTATAAAACAGGTGAGGTGGCAGGGTTAAAATGTGTATTTATTATGATTTTTAAGTAGAGACTTCCAAGTTCTAGCTCAGAGATCTCACTGTCTAAGTCTTTGGTGCATGTCACTAAAAATGAACTCCTTTTCAAATGTCAGTGATTGGATTTAAGTGAAATGACCCTCTTATTTACGATATTCTTTTCTCATCTTTTCCAGGAAGTACAAATCTCCTAGACTCCTCAGGTGGAGATGACCTGCCCCCTGGTGTCGGTCAGTATGATGACTTCCACACCATCGACTGGCAGAGGGACATCACGCGGGACAGGCTGCGCCACCGGAATATCGAGAAGAAGAAACAGGAGGGTTTTCTTGATAAGATCAAAGGAGCATATGATGCTGGCTCTGGATGGCTGTGTGTGTTCCTTGTGGGAATTGCCGCAGGTTTGTTTGTTTGTTTGTTTTATATAGTGCACCAATCGTTGCAGATATAATTATGAAAATGAACAAATAAGTTCTTTAAACACATGAGAATATTAGAAGTAAACTGAAAGTTTATGGTAATTCTAGAGTTTTTTGTTTCATTGTTTCAAAGGCTGGCTGTATTTAGTTCAGTGTGAAAAAGAGAGATGTTAACTTTATTCAGATTTTTCATCTTAATTAAAAGCAGATATTAAGCAATTATTGATTTTTCCAATTAAAAACTGATAATTGTATGGGAAAACATGAGCTCAATAGCATGAGACCCTGTACATACAGGCTACATGAAATCAGCTAGATATTAATTTAATATAAAACTTTCTCCAGGCACCTTTGCTGGTATAATAGACATAGGAACAACGTGGATGTCTGATCTGAGGAATGGTATCTGTCTTGAAGAATTCTGGTTTAACAGAGAACAGTGCTGCTGGGCGGCTAACTCATCTACAGATGGAGACGAGGCGTGTGACAGGGTACGGACTTAATTAATAACTGTCAGCAGGCTCATTGGCAGAATATTTGGATGTTTCAGGGGAGGGGGGAGTCCAAATGAACCCCACTTTTGGTTGGATGTAGGTTCTATCTAATTGTGTCATCTGGGAAGGTAGAAAGGTTCACTCTTTCAGAAAAGTCAGCCCCCCCCCCTCCCTTTGAAATTGTTGGCTACAGGCCTGGTCAACAGCCAGTACTGTAGATTTGATAAGTAATATGCTTGTTCCTTTTTTTCTCAAGCTACAAATTGAGTTGCATTAAATGAGTAAATTACAAAAAAATTGGTAATTCCATGATTTTCATCAATTTACAAAGGACAGAAATAATCAAATTTCATCCAATAAAGAAAAAAATGCAGTCAACATAAAAGGATTTTGACTTGGATGAAAGCAAGACGGACATAGCTGGAAAAACAAAGATTTCATGACTTCCTGTCAATAATAATAAGTTTTATCTAGAAAATGGGCTGCAAATACCTTAAAATTTAATTTTTTTCCCCAGTGGCGGACGTGGGCTGAACTGTTTGGAGATTTTGCCCCCAACTATAACCCTGGGGTGTACATCCTCACCTACATCATGTACGTCATCTGGTCCATGGTGTTTGCCACATTGGCCGTGATGCTGGTGCGTGTGTTTGCGCCGTATGCTTGTGGCTCTGGTATTCCTGAGGTAAGGTTGTATGAACATGTATACTTTTCGTGTATTTCTGTAATAAATGATTTTACTACCTGAAAAATTAGTGACATTAAGCAACCTAAAATGTCATTTCTGGTATTCCACAACTATCAGAATGCTAATCAAAGTAAAATTGCATTACAACTTAAATACAATTATAAAGATACAGGTGTGTATGATAGCCTTATTACAAAATATAAACTTATTAAACAATAATAAACAGATGTATAATGTATTTAACCATATTTTCATACATTTTGTCCAGATCAAGACGATCCTGAGTGGTTTCATCATCCGTGGTTACCTGGGTAAATGGACGTTGATCATCAAGTCAGTGTGTATGATGCTGGCAGTATCAGCAGGACTTAGTCTGGGGAAGGAGGGACCCCTGGTTCATGTGGCCAGCTGCTGTGGAAATATCTTCTCTTATATGTTCCCAAAGTATGGCAAGAATGAGGCCAAGAAAAGAGAGGTGATTTTCCTTTCTTTCTTTCTTTCTTTCTAAAGAATGGGCAGTGATTTTGTAGGAAGTATGATTGTGTCCTGTGTATGTAGCACCTCCTAGAAAAAAGAGAAATGTATTTAGTTTGGAATGGACAAAGTTTTTGTTGAAAAATATGAGTTTCCTTCACAAAAAGTATGATTTATGAGCACATTTGCATACAGTAAAGTAATCCCTTTTCTTTACAACAACAACATTTTTTGTTTCCATTTTCCAGATTTTATCTGCGGCATCTGCGGCAGGAGTCAGTGTTGCTTTTGGTGCCCCTATTGGTGGAGTACTCTTCAGTTTAGAGGAGGTAAGAATATTGGTTATACACTATAACAGGTACTTGTAGAAAAGAGTCATAAAACTGAAAGTGGAAGTAATGGTTTGTTTCCATAGCCTACAACTTGCATTTGATTTTTGGAACATCAAGTAATAATTGATAAAAGAAGGCAAACTTTTAAGTCATTAATACTCAACAATTTTATTATCTGGGAACAGTAAGCAGATAATATTCTTTAAAGACACAAGTCCTATTGAATCTGCTAAAACATTTTTGAATTAGTGAAATTCTTCATAGATGTAAAAAAAATTGTCATTCCAGGTGAGTTATTACTTCCCCCTGAAGACACTTTGGCGTTCCTTCTTCTGTGCTCTTGTGGCAGCATTTGTGTTGCGTTCCATCAACCCGTTTGGTAACGACCACCTGGTGATGTTCTATGTGGAGTATAATACTCCCTGGCATATAGTGGAACTCATACCTTTCATATTGATAGGAGCTTTAGGGGTAAGTATTCCAGCCTGCCCTCCATGTATAGCATCTTAAGTGTTTTGCATTGAACTCTGTCTTAAAATGCACTGTTACTTGTTGTTGACTTTAAGTGAATAAATTGATCCTTTCTAGTAATTTGCATAATTTTATACAGTAATTACTTTAGGGCTTGTTAAAGGGAAAAGCAGGTGATGTTGACGTCACTGCTGCAAGTATGGGTCTCTGCCCTTCGTAATGTATGTTACAGCAGGTATTGGTTATTGGTGTTGAACATGCATTTCTGTAGGCTTACACTTGCACCAGTGGCACTCTGCTTTCTGGTACTAGAACCTTCACAATCCAAACTGATTTGTTTCCAGGGGTTATTTGGTGCATTATTTGTCAAAGCCAATGTGTGGTGGTGTAGAAAGAGGAAAACCACCAAACTGGGCCAGTGGCCCATTACGGAGGTGAGAAGTTTGTACCCTGAAAGTTTTTATTTGGTTCTGTAAAATACATCAATTTTGCTGTCTCAAATGTGTTACCAATTCACTTGATCTTAATCCTTTCTTTTTGGCCTTTTTTCCTTTATTTATAATGTTTGATAGATACAGCACTCTTGTGTACATTTCTTCTGCCATCTGACATTTAATTTAATGTTTGAGTTGTTTGATTGTAATTGACTAGAAATAATGTAAATGAAAATGAAATTTTAGATAAATTAATGATTTAATGGAAAAGACTTAAAATTCTTCTTCATTTTTCAGGTCTTGGTAGTAACATTAGTGACTGCTGTTTTTGCATTTCCAAACAAATATACAAGGTAAACAGCAAAATTAAGAGCAGATCTTAATTAATCATTGATGAATGGAAACTGTAAGATGTTGGATTCATTGTCTTTGTATTGCTTCTGTTTGCTTCCAAATTTTCTTGGAAGTTGTAAGAGAAAAGAATGCTGTTTAGTGGTTTAGAAAAAATCTAATATGTATTATTATTATTATTATTATTATTATTATTATTATTATTATTATTATTATTATTATTATTGCCATAACTTCACATCTGTACATTTTCACCAGCTCAGTCTGGTGCCGAAAGTATGAATAAAGCAGCATTATGTAAGATGTACTAGAATGTATTTAGTAATATGATAATAGTGATAATTGAAATGTTCCAGAATGAACACCAGTGAGCTGATTAGAATGCTGGTTCAGCAGTGTGGAGTGGAAGATTTCAACAATGACTTATGGTATGATCAACTATTACCAATGAATTCTTAGTACTGATGCTAAAATTTAAATTTAAATCTGAATTTGTTTTGCCAAAGCAAGCATGTCAAACTAATATCAAGTGTGAGGAATATGCTGTTTGTTTGAACAATTTCTAAGTCTTACTTAGAAAACCAAACAAGAAATTTAGAAAATAATGTTATTTTTGATACCATTATTTGCTTTATAAAGAGTAATGTATAGTAAAATATTTTAGAGATATAACATTTGATGTGACAAAGTAACGAGTTCTAACTTACTAACTTATGCCTTTTGCCCGTCTTGGGGCCACTTATAGAATCTTCCAAATGAGCCCTTACAAGTTACATATAGTTTTAATTATAAAGTAGCTAATTCTCCATTTCAGTGACTACACAGACCAGTCAGTACTCAATGTCAGTGATAATCTTGGTGGAGCAGTGGCAGGAGCTGGTATTACCAGAGCTCTGTGGATGTTGGCCTTGGCCCTTGTGTTCAAAGCTATTATAACTATATTTACCTTTGGGATTAAGGTGAGCATTTCTTTATGAATTTGGAAGGCATTATTACCTATTTAAATTATTTCATCATCTTATTATTATTACTGATATTATTATTAAGTTTTATATTTTTGTAATAAATTGGTATAATTTGAAAACCTTAGAAAATAAAAAAATTAAAGAAGATCAGGAGTTGTAGATCTTTATGGTCCCATTTTTACCTATGTATTTGTCAGGTACCAGCGGGTCTGTTTATTCCCAGTATGGCGGTGGGTGCAATAATGGGGCGTATAATTGGAATAGGAATGGAACAGTTGGCTGTGTAAGTGACATACTTGATAAGAAATATCTAAAATATGTGAAGATTTTTTTCTATGGAAAATTTGTCCACAAGATTGCTAATCCATATTGTAATGATATGAATATCAAATTACTTAAGAGATCTAAATGTATTCCCGTACTGATGTTAAATCACTAGTTATTACAAAGATAACCATTTTGTCTTACATTTTAGGAGATGGAGGGATGCCCCCATATTTTCAGATTTATGTACAGTCAATGGTCAGTGTGTCAACCCAGCCATGTATGCTATGATTGGAGCAGCTGCAGCACTGGGTGGTGTCACAAGGATGACTGGTATGCTTACCCCTCCCCACCCCCACTCTCCTCCATCCTCTCTCTCTCTCTCTCTCTCTCTCTCTCTTAGCATGTATTTGCCCTTTTTGTAATAATGAAAAATAGTTTTTTAATGACTTTAATTAGAAACTGTTGGATATTACCCAATTTATTTTCTCATTTCATATTTTTAGTAAGGTCAGTAAGTCTTCCCAGCTTTTGCACTTAATTATATGACATATTAATGAGTACCGTGTATATGTTTTGTTCCAGTGTCCCTAGTGGTGATCATGTTTGAACTGACCGGTGGTCTCCAGTACATTGTCCCCCTCATGGTCACTGTGATGACCAGTAAGTGGGTGGGAGATGCATTTATCAAACAGGGCATGTATCCTTGGGCATTGTATACTGTAATGTGTGTGTGTATGTGTGTTATATGTTTTGACTAATTTGTCTAGGGTATCCACAAAAAGCAAAAATATAACCATATTATGAGTCCAAAACTAAAGCTGTAAAGTGGGGAATTGAAAGCAATGTAAAATGATATCAAGAGACTTGAAATTAAGTATCGGCATTTAATTTTGATGTGTGTTATGCACTGTATATATTCTAACAAATCTTAAATGATAGGTTCTGATAGATTATTGTCCTTTGGGTGACATGGTATCATTCATCATGAATGCAATTATGTAGATATCTGAGCGTTTTTATCAGATAAAATTTAAGTATGGTGTAGTTTGATTACTATCTGTTGGACATCAGAGTAGTTTACCTTAACACCTGTGTCAGCTATGATGCTCATATACAGCTGAACGGCTACCCATTCCTAGACAGCAAGTTGGAGTTTGAACACACCACCATTGCTGCAGATGTGATGAGACCTAGGTGAGTGAGTGCCTCTGAAATAATCTCAACTAACACAATCTCATGTATTGCAATCTCAACCAACACTATCTCACATACTGCAATCTCAACTAACACAATCTCATGTACTACGATCTCAACTAACACGATCTCATGTACTTGTATTTGTAGAAAACTTTCAGTTATCTCTCAATCGGAGGTGGCTAATAATCAGCTCTGATATATCATGTATCTTACTATGTTTGTTACAGACGGAGTGACCCTCCTCTTAGTGTCATTACTCAAGATACCTTCACTGTGGATGACGTAGGTACGGAGGACAGATATATCTTAGTTATAAAATTCTCTGATATGTTTTGAGCCTTGTGATTTAAGTTTGCTGACATGAATTGATATGAATGGCAAGTAAATGTAACTGCAGTGCTCATTATAACTTATTTGGTGACTTATTGTTGATAATGCTGCAGAAGTGAAGACCATAATACTGTTTTGATTTAATGTTTATTAATTCTTAATGTTATTTTTGTCAGTTATCTTAAATCATTATTATTTTAATTTGATATTATTATAACTTGGATGATATCATTATGAGTCTTCGAACATAAATATATTGTGCTATTTTTTCCACAGAAACTCTCCTCAGAGAATGTGATCACAATGGTTTCCCAGTGGTGGTCAGCAATGAGTCCCCATACTTGGTTGGTTTTGTCAACAGAAAAGATTTAACTCTAGCCATCAGTAAGTGCTGTTTATCCCCATACATGACTGATTTCTGTCCACTCATAGAGGACATTACATCCTCCTTCAAAGTCGCCTAAGAACTAATCACACACAACTGTTATTATCAGATCTATAAACCCCTATAAAAACTAATTCTTTTTATCAGATAACTTGTTTACTGAACTTCTTGAATGTTATTTTGTGTAATTAATACAAGTAGAAGTGCAATAATTTCATGATTTTCAAATATAATCTTTCAGATAATGCTATTAATACCCAGGACGGGGTGGTGGCGGCCTCTGTGGTGTATTTCACCCAGCATTACACAGAGAATGTGGTGGTGGGGGGACCACCCCCTGTGAAACTGAGGAAGATATTAGATCTGGTAAGGGTTTATAAAGGTAAAGTAGTGCACAAAATGTCTCTGAGAGGTCTATAACAGACATGCTGAAACTGTTGGTCCTAGTGGTCAAGACTGATTTTACTTTCAAGAACTGGTGAAAAATTGAGTTGGTCCAAGGAAATGGCAGCAATGATAAGAGCTGCCATTTTAGATTGACAGTTTTTCCAGCTAAATAAAATCCTTTGGGCTGGTACAAGTTTCGTAACTGCAGGCCTATTTGTCTGGCTTTTAAATCGAGTCCTGCCATTTGTTGTTGGTAATTGACCTTGAATTCTAAGATTGAGGTCATTGATTGGCCTTGAACTATCATGACCTTGACCTCATGACCTTGTTTCTTTCCGCAGGCTCCTATTACTATAACAGACCAGACCCCTATGGAGACGGTGGTTGACATGTACAGGAAACTGGGCTTGAGGCAAACTTTGGTCACACATAACGGGTAAGTGGCTGGCTGACACAGCTTTCCAAGACAATGTGTGCTATTATTTCTGTGCTAATCTATAGTTTCAGCTGAAGAATGGTTATTGTAGTCTTGGATAAACTGTTCAAAGACTTGAAAAAGGAATTGGTACCTTAATATTTGGTTATAATTTAGGTAAGATGCAAATGACTGTTTATGTATATTTAACTAAAAGATAAATTATAGGAACAATACTTTCGACTAATGTAAACATCTAAATGCAGTAAAAGTTATTATTACTATAAATATACATTGTTCTTTCTAGGAAACTCCTGGGAATAATCACCAAAAAAGATGTTCTACGTCATATTTTACAGCTAGAAAACCAAGATCCTGCTTCCATTCTATTTAATTAGTTTAGACTCTTGAATAGCCAACTGGTTTTTAGCTCACGGTGCTTTATTACCTCAAAACCAAATGGAGTATTCTTGAGCTTTGATATTCAAGGTTACTTGAAAAGAATAGTGAAGAGAAGGTAAATTCGATCAAATATTTATTAGCAAAAAGTACGGAAGTCGACGTTTGAGCAAAGAGCATGCAGAAACAGCTGTCTTTGTGTTTGTTATATGTAGAGAACTAGAACTAGCAAATTGTCGTAAGTTTAGGAATTCTAGATAGCACTTTGATGAAATGGCAAAGTTGACATACAAATTCATAGACAAATGGCCTGAATTGAGACTGTTAAACTAGAAACTTCCAAGAATGTTCACCTCATAGCTAACTGTGGACAAAGCTGTTTGGTACATCACGTGACTATTTATACTTAAGCCAGTAAGGAAACATTAATTTAATATAAAGAAATGTGTGTATTTGTTTGCTTGTTTATTTCTATTATGTTAAAAATAGTGTTTTGGTTTTCAGTTTTAGTAACTTGTCTAATCTCTTTCTATCGAGTCACCTTGATTTTTCTACACATTCTTTTAGAATTCATTTGCTACAATTTTCAGCTCTGAATAACCTTGGACAAAATCAACATTCCTGATATCTGAAGTAGTTGTTTTCTTTGTTTCATTGCCTAACTATAATTATCATGTTTTTCATCTTCTGAACAAGCATGTTTTTTACCACGATGGCATCATGATGTGTGTCATTGCTTCACTTGATTCAACACACAACTTTATGTTGTCAATCTGCTAATATTAGACCCTTTTTTTCTGATATTGTTTATTGCACTTAGAAAAATATGTCATCACAGATCAAAACTTACTTAATGTGATGAACTTGTATTATCCTCCTGGTATGTTAATTTGAGAGTGACTACCTATTGCTCAACAGATATTATTTTTATTTACATTTGTTGTATTTTCATTCTGTCTTCTTCTATATACGGAAAGCACATGGATTTGGTGTACAGATAATATTTCATACATGTTTGTAAATATTTTGTTTATTTGGTGTATATTTTCTGTTAAGATGTATTGTATAGTTTGATAATAACTAATGTACAGATGGATTGACTGGCATACGCTGAGCTTTTACTTTTTTTGGAAATTTCGCTTTCACAGTAATCACTCCAGTGTACAACAGGTGTGGGTTTCTGGGTATCGAGTCCCTCTCGTAATTTTCTCAACAGTTTAAGATTTAGTAGGCTGTGGTGATTAAAGAGAAATGCTGAAATTTTCCCCAAATTATTTACTGTGTAATGGTCTCATATGTATGCCTTGAATTGAATGGACTGTAGTATTGCCAGGCATACATACACATGAATTAATTGGAAAATGATGAGTAATCAGAATAAATATGGATGTGAATAAATACTTATGTTGTAACATTTTGTTTTGTGTTTTTTTTTTTTTTTTTTTAATTTTACATTTTGTTTTGTGGGTTTTTTTTATTTTAATGAGGTAATTTAAAAATGAGGTATACAAAAAATCCAAAATGAAACAATTTAAAGAATGCCTCCCTTAATGCTGTCAGTGTTATAGTTACAAGTTGTCAATCACATACGAGTTTACATATAAATGTTGGCCGTGCATCTAATTAACTCTTAGGTTCTTTATGTTGTCCCACACTTGATCCTTTAAATTTTTGGTAACATTGTTGTAGAACTTTGAAAAAAGGAAATCTCTTTTTCCAGTCACACCATATACTAAGGTTTCGAGCTACTGAGTTGTAGAAAAATAAAATAAAAGGATCGAGCTCTCTTCATCTCATCAATTTGTTTACAAACACAAAAGCAGACGTTCCTGTGCGGTTACAGCCTCCAAACATTAGAGAGTTAAGACATTTTTACACAGCGTCACTTCCGGTAGACAGATATTGAACGCTGACGAGAGAAGGAGGTGATAGGTTAACTTGACGGTAGCTTCGTGAAACATGCATTCGGAAATTGTAAATCTAAAGTGTTCTCGTTAGTGATAAAGTTACGTCGTTAGTAGCCCTTAGTTCAATCGTGCTAAATGTTTTGTCCCAATTACCCACAATTCAACGCTTGGATTTGTACCAAAACATTGGCACGTGCATTTGTTGTGAAGTCTGAAAAATGGCAAATTGCCGATCTGTGGGTTAGTTAAAGGTCAGATAGGTATGTTATCATGTAGTTTAGAAATAATAGACTACGCAGGTAGTTTTTGTATTTTCAACAGCAGCGTAAAAGCGTATACTGAATATATCTTTCATTCCCGTTGGAATACATACTAGTACAGTGTATGTACTGGTCTCAGGATTTACTATGCTGTTGTCAGTTGCATGACATTCCCTATTTGCCACATCCATACACGAAGCTTCAGACATAAAAGACATCGCTGCCTACGAATATCTGTTAGCAACATGGAGTTGACTTACCAGAGTCATCTTCAGTTCACTGTAACTCTAAATGTGTCCACAACAAGTGGGTGTCTAAAAATAAACTGCTAAAACTGCAGTGCCCAGTTTTGCTGGAATTTATTTAAAAAATTTTTTGAAAGCATCATTTTGCCATCGATGTAAAATTTCACTGTTCAAGTCCAAATGGAACATATTGTCTACCAAGGCTTGCAAAGATCAAAACATTATTAAACATTATTATTATCAAATCCGACTGCACTGGTATTACTGTACATATACAGTATACATTTTACTAGTACCCAGTACTAGTCTTGTATGTTTACATACGTACACATCCTGGTAATGAACATCTATCCTGGTAATGATCATCAGTTATCTTGTGAACTGGCACAAACCCAATGTACTGACTCATTAATGGTCTTGATGTTTTAACTATGAGGTAGTAGCAGTTCCAGTGGAAAACCATTTTTGAAAAAAATGCTAGTAGACCAGGGCTACAGCACTAGTAATGATGGCATAAAAACCCAAGCAAGAACACATGCACATAATTATAAGGTAAATTTTTTGATACACCTGAATTATCCTGGTACAAAATAGCAAGCCCTGTATCCTGCGCTAAAAGTATGTTACATAATATACCGATATTTCAAGTAAAAGTTCAGAGGCAATTCATTAATTTTTTGTGGCGATCTCTACCCCTCACCCCAATCTTCCTCCTTATCAAGGTTACAGTGACTTGATGTATGTGCTAGTATGAGTTTTCAGACATTTCAATTTCCAAATGTTGGCAGCAGTTCGGCAGTAATGACTAATACTGTAATGATCATCAAAATCCAGACCCAATAACTGTATACACACCATCCTGTTTGTATAAGCCATATTTATACTTCTTGGGGCAGAGGAAAATACTCAGAAGCCCTTGTCCTGTGTTTTTAAGCTTGAAAATTGTTTGGCAGGAAATCTGGATAATTCAGATGGGCTGTAGGTATAAAGTCAGCTGATAGCAAGAAGATGTTTTCAGTTGTTTATTGTTTCAGACGGGGTTTGGACCTACTTTGTGTTGGAAGCTGTGGGAGATAGGTAAATTACACAGCAGTATTTGACTAGATACAGTAGCATATGAAGTCTCTTAGTAGAAGGGTGATATACATGTATACATATATATTTATAATTGCTCATTTTATAATGTTTTGTCACAGGCAAATTTGTGGTGAAATGTAAAGATTTTAGATATGCAATGATCACAGCTTTATGACCAATTTGTAAATAGCACTAAAATACTCGGATGAAATGTTCAGTTGTAAACTGTTCTTAGACTTGTTTAATATGGTTTTGTATGCAGTCAAGATTGTATATTATTAGTCATACATGTAGTCACTTTTCTCATTTGTCCATGCAATTGATTTGCTTTATATTGAAATGTTGTTTTCTTAGATGAACTGGTCAAAAATTATGTGAAATGTGCCTGTCACATGTACAACATACTTGTAGACCGTAGTTTGTGAAGATGAAGCAGCTTGTGAATTAGATACAGGGCTGAATGAATGGATTACTCTAACCATTCTTTGACATTTAATTTGGGTTGAACGTAATCCCCAGTAGTAAGTGTAAGGTGTTGTAATTTTTGTTTACTTTTGTGTTGATTGGTTCCTACATTACCACAAAATAGAATATCTATGCATGTGAGAAATTCTATAAAAAGATATCATTATTTCCTTGAGTTTTTACTTCAGACCTGATGAATTTGCTGGTGAAAGATATAGTGAAAATGTATGAACAGCATATGATAGGACTGTTTTGCTATTTTCTTTGTTCAGATTCTGTGAATTGTTTTGTTTGGCTGGATTCCAGGAAATAAGGTTATGCTGCTCACCAAATGCACAGCTGAGTGTTTGGGAAGTGAAAAATCCACAATCAGACATAACAGTGACTTACTTGTTTGGTTTTTATGTAAATTGTACCTTTAAAATGTTTAATTTCATTGTGCAAAACACTCCAGTTTATTTAGTTTGGTGTTGTACTGTAAAATATATACTTTTTCATGCACCTTTGCAATTTTTAAATGATGAGAAAAATCCAAATTGATTTTATGCCTGTCTTAAAGTTTCATCTGTTTTGTAAAATGTATTTTTAAGATTAATATTTACAACAAATACTGAGAGCTCTTGACTTGTAGTTTGTATAGAAAGATAGTTATAATTCCATACAGCATTCTATATTTCTTATATGCAACATGTTCTTTGGCCTGATTAAAAGTTTAAATGCCACTTGTACCTGAAAACACTCAATTAGATCTAATAAGTTTAAGCTGTCTGCATATTTGTTTGTGCAAAATTGATCTACAGAAAGATGGATGCCTTTTAATTTTTTTTTTCCTATTGAAGGGATTGTTTCATGTTGCTTAATTACTGAAAAAATCAATATTAGCTTTTGAATTTTTATTGTTGGGCCTAAAAGGTTTAATCCAGCTCACTAAAGCAGAAAAAAGAGAAAAGAAAAGAATGAGAACAACAAGAATGGGAATAACTGAAGATGGTCAAGAACATATTTGCTTCAGAGGAATGCATCCATAAGAATCATTTGTTGCTAATAAAACAAAAAAACAAGTAACCTCTGCCTGAAATGCTGCACTACCATAGCTTGTTGACATCATGGTCAAGTTCATGGAGGTCATCAGAGGATAGCTTACATGTGAAGAGATTTGTTGAGTGGCGCCCATAAGTGAGAAAGCCCATAAGTGTTTGTTTTGGAGAAAAATCACTTTAGGAGATACGGTTTTGAAATCTATTTTAGGAACACCCTATTAATAACCCTGAGTTTGAGAGGGTACTGGAAACTTGCCACTCTACTCTCAGTATGCCTGGACAGTTAAGACAGTAGAGAGGTGAGTTTCTTGTGTCAACTGAAACTCCGGGTGCACATAAGTAACATCACATGCACCATTACTGTATTTATTAAACAAATACTTCTGCCTCATGCATAGAACTACCTCCACTGACTGATTAATTCAAATGTATTACATTATTTCATGCTTTGGCTCAGAATTTTGATGTAATTGGCTTATACTTTGGGGTTATATGATTAGATTTGTCTACCTGGTGACTGAAAGTGAAAAGGTGTTGGAGAATGGCATGGGTTTTGAAATTTATATTTGGAACATTATTATGAAGGTAATTGGCAATTTTGAGATGTTAGGGATTTTTGTATCCCAGTTTATATTTGGAACATTTCTTTGGAACCAAGTGACTGCAGACAATGTGGCAACTGGTGCCAGACGGGAGGCAAAGTTGTCTAAAACACGTCTAATGAGTCATGTGATTCTTATTTTACCTGGCACTTTGCACTGAGGTATGTGTGCAACAAGGACAAAATTGATTTACAACCCAGACAGTGTTCTGGTCGTAGAAACAGCCCAAGGGAACAAAGGGGTGCCAAAATAAATAAACTCCTTGAATTTCTTTGAGCAAAAACTGTTTTACCTGTTCTGTGTAATGGTAGGGTTAGATTCCTGACTAGTCTGTAAGAAAAAATATATTTATTATTTTTAATGCCAAGTTGGATAGCTTTATTTGATTCAGATATACAGTTATATAGAATGGGGAACAGTTTTGTGTCTTAGACTTCCTTATATTGACATTGAGCAGAGCAAATGTAATATGAAATGAGTATAGGTGTGGTTTTTTATCTGTGTTATGGCACATTGCTGAACTTTGTTAGTAAACCACAGGAAGCAATTAATCAAAAATGATTTGCTACTAACTAAAATCAATATATTGCATCACCAGGCTATGTTCCAAAGGTTATCTGCAAAAATTTCAGCCTGGAGCAGTCTTTTTTTACCTTTGAGTTGTTTGAAGCTGTAATTTCTGCCAAACTTGACTTGCATGGGTGTTGAGCCCAATCCAACTTTTTTTTGGTAAAGTTCAAGTTTTCTAGCAAACGTTTCCAGCAAAAGAAATCCTAAAATGATGTATTTTGACAAACTGGTGGGAATGTTTACCATCAGTTGAAAATTGTTGTTGTAAGCATGAGGCAAAAAGGGTGGTAAACGTCAGAAAAGAGGACAGTAACAAATGGTCAAAGAGCATATGTGTATGTCAAATCACATAGAAATCACATCTAGGGAAATGTGGGTGGGAAGGGCAGAGGTACTGTATATACATGTATACTGTACATGCACCATATATAAGACTGTAGACAGGCAAGTTTGGGGGTATCAAAAGAACCAGTCAGAAAGTGTCCACTCTGAATCTAAATTTGATCCAGGTTCTATGCATTTTCATATCTTAGGTTGATTTAAGGTATGAAAAGACACATTTTTCTTTTTGGAAAAAGAACCCATTTTGATATTGCTGGCTAGGGTCTCTGATTGGAAATGGTTGTAGAGATGTGAGTTTCCAGTGTCCTCTGAAAGGTGTACCTGGCAGGAAAACCACAAGACTGGTTTCTTCCAGTTTGGTAAATGGCTTTAAATATCAAAACAGAGTTGAGTCACCATGGAAAGCTCCTCAGCTTCTTGTAAATTAACTCAACATCACAAGTTTATCTTTTGTCAGAAATTGTTACTTTTCTCAGAGATTCTGGCTTCTTGTAAACTTGGCCTCACAATTTTATCTTATGTCATAAATTGTTACTTTTCTCAGAGATTCTGGCTTCTTGTATGCACTTGGCCTCACAAGTTTATCTTATGTCAGAAAAGTGTTATTTTTCTGGGAGATTTTGACTTTTTGTATAATCAGCATTACACATTAATCTTATGTAAGTCTGTCCCTAAATATAGAAATACTAATAGAGTTAAGTCACTAGGCTTCTACTAAACTGAACATCACAAGTCTAATGTTTGAAAAATGTTCTTTTTCTGAGAGATTTAGCACAAGATTTTGGAAACCAGTTCTGTGATAAATTGATAATTGGACCCAGATGAAAGCTGCACAGTCTTGGCAAGCAGTTTCAGAAATTTGAGAGCAGAACTACCTTCTGTTAGCACAGTTGACTTTACCTGAATGATTTTCACTGTCGATGAGAAATGGGAGTCTGGAGCATATATCCTGAAGGATTGGTTTGTCACTACCCAGTACTAGAGGATCAGAGAGGCGATACCACCTATTGGGTGTGTACCAACAGCTGGTGTTAGAACAAAAATGGTCATGATTCTTGCTGTTGTTATCGCTGCTGAAATTACCTGAATCTCTTTGTTAGCTTTTTTACTGTAGAAGAAAATGGTGGTCAGGAACATACTTGTATATCCCAAAGATCTGTTTGGAACGTAGCAGGTAATATAATTGTGTTAAAGCAAATGAAGATGACAATTTCTTTATTTTTCTGTCTTTTTCAGTGAAATGCATACAGGTACCTATGTGTATGGAGTCACACCCAGCCTTGACAGTCAAATCTTCCACCCCACAGGCTGCAAGTGCCATACAGTACTGCTGGCTTGAACCATATAGTGCTCTGTCAGACAGGATTGAGTCATTTGAGGCATAAATCAGAAACTGCATGAACACTTGTCTTAAACACCTATAATTGTGATTCTTGTACACAAACTGTGGCCAGGACTAACAGTAGAGACGGACTGAACTGCATTTTCCCCTTTTGACGTCTACCACACTGTACATTGTATGGCTCTCATGGTTTATGTACCTCCCAGCCATATTTCTTGTGAACCATTGTGATGCCAAACTCTGGACAAGAACCACCAACTGAAGAAGTCATGGCTTTGGAAAGCCTCCCAGGTGATTTGATGCACTGGTATAAACCTCCATGTAACTTGTCTTCCTTTCCAATTCTCAAAGTCATCTAAGTTATTTTCAAAAATACCCTGTTACAAATTTTTCTTTTACTTTGAATTTTCAAATGTTTTCAAGTATTACACTGTATCCCAATTCTCTAAATATTTATGTTTCGAATTATTTTTCAAATACTAGAAATTATTACAATAAGATATTTATGTGATTGATAAGTTCTTGTACTTGTATAATCTCTGTGACCTGTTATGTAGAAGTGTTAGTACCAATAAAGATAATTGTTAAATCTTGCTGTAATTTTAGGACTGTTTGGTTCATTTGAAGAAGGCTACATCCATGAGTATTATTTCTCTGAGACCTCCCATGCTCTGGCTCTCCTGCAGGGATTAAATCATCAGCGCGCCCAGAGCATCCTGTGTGATGTCATCATCTGCGTTGATGGACAAGACTTTCCCTGTCATCGTAATGTGTTGGCTGCCTGTTCGCCTTACTTTCTGGCCATGTTCACTGGTACGTAGACTATTCAAGTAAAAGGGATTGGTTGCTGCACTTTTTAATTTGTCAGAAATGTTTTTTGGGCTAATTAGTATAATTTGTACTAATTAGAACTAAAAATAATTGCATTCAAAAACTTTTTGAGTACTCTTAAGTGATTTCTTTGATTGAAATTAACAAAAACACAGAAAAGAAAATTGTGAATCTAGTCAGGGTGATCTTCTTTTTGCTATCTTCATATATAGTGCCTTCATGATTGCATACCAGAGAATTGAGAGAAAGAGTGAGAGATTTAAAAGAATTCTTCATAATTTTCTAGGAGACATGAAGGAAAGTATTGAAAAGAGAATCAACATCTCTGGGATTTGTGCCAACATTATGAAACAGTTGATAGATTATGCCTACACAGCCAGTATAACCATAACCCGCGAAAACGCTCAGCAGCTCCTTTCGGCTGCCAATTTGGTCCAGATTCAGTCAATTCGCGAGGCCTGCTGCAAGTTCCTCGAGAAGGAAATGGACCCCAGTAATTGTCTTGGGATTCATTGTTTTGCTGAAGCACATGTGTGCCTGAAGCTGAGTGAAAAGGCCAAGCAGTTCACAGAAGGCCACTTCACAGAAGTATCCCGCCATGAGGAAATTTTGCTTCTACCCCAAAATAAATTGGTTGAGTTGATAAGCAGCGATGAATTGGAGGTGGAAAATGAGGAGATTGTCTTTGATGCTGTTCTCAGTTGGGTGAAACATGAACCTGACACCAGGGCAGCAGTGCTGGCAGACGTTCTTCAATATGTCCGTCTGCCATTGGTCAGTCCCTACTTCCTGTTTGATAAAATGGAGAAGGAATCTGTTCTACGCCTGTCTCCAGATTGCAGAGCTCTCATAGATGAAGCCCTGAAGTTTTTCATCTTGAAAGTAAGGGAATGAGTGGTTGGTATTGATTAGTTGAAAAATTAAACAAATGAAACCACTTCTGAAACAATTGAATGGTATGGTACTAACTGCTGTACAGGGATTATAAATAAATCTAATTAAAATTTACACTAAGTAAGAATTTCATAATCTGCAAGTTATCCTTTCCCTTGCTGCATAAATATTTGGAGTTTATTTTTTCCCCATATAATTTCAGGACAGAAGACTTGAAATGGAATCACCACGAATCAGGCCAAGAAAGTGCATGGCAACCACTGAAATGATCATGACAATCGGAGGTGAAATCTTCAACAAGAATTACCTCAATTGCGTGGACTGTTATGATTTTCAAGAAGGACGCTGGTGGAAGTTGAAGGAGCTCCCATTCCCTCGCTGTCATCACAGTGCAGTGCTATCAGACAATCAACATGTTTACATTGCTGGTGAGTTATGATGATGATAACTTGATTTGGAGATCTTACTAATATTTTTGATTTAAGGCAAATTACTTTTTTTTTCATCAGACCCAAAATTGGATCCAAAATAAAAAAAAAAAAAAGAGAACACAGGTGCCAAATTTTGTTAATTATTTGTTTATCTACATGTATTTGTGATTTAAAATTTTTTATTTGATTTATTGTTTTACCTCACCCATCCCAACCCTTTAATATAACTATAGTCCTGACTGTTACTGTATGGTACTGTCTGTTTCAGGTGGATTCAACAAAGACAAAGTTGTACTGAATAATGTGCTGAGATATGAGAAAGTGCTGGATAAATGGATTAGGGTGGCCAGCATGAATACACCCAGGGCAAGACACGGTAAGTATTTACTGTTACATAAGGATATTTCTCAAGACAAAATATTAGATGATCACAAGTGAGGAAAAAGCTAGATAATGAAATTAGAACTTGATACACAAAATCAATTGTTGGTTAATGATTTATTGGTTTTGGTACACTGTAGATATATGATAAAATTATTATAATATGATAATTCTTAATATTATTCAGCATATTTTTGTTGCCCTCTAGGTATGACAACCTTTAATGATATTATAATCATATGGTAATCATATTATAATGCTATTTCCCAATATTCTTCAATGTATCATTGTTTATCTCTAGGTATGACAACTGTAGATGGTGGAGATATTAAAATAATGATATGATGATGATATAACAGTGATATTTTCTAATGTTATTCACTAGTTCTGTCATTATTTCACTCTAGGTATCATGACAACTTAATGGTGGGAATACTATGTTATTTTAATGCTATTATAATGATATGATAATGATATTCCCCAATATTATTCACTTTGTCATTGTATCAGGTATGACAACTCTAGATGGAGTCATGTATGTCCTGGGAGGCTATGATGGTCAAGCCAGAGTGGACACAGTGGAGAAATACTGTCCTGAGACCAACACCTGGTCATTTGTCCAGTCTCTGGGTGTGGCGGTCAGCAGGTGTCAGGCTGTGGGCTTCAATGGATTCTTGTATGTCGCAGGTAGCTGTTCACTTTGCTATTAGTGTGACTTACAGTAGCCACTAATATTTTGCAAAACTTGTCAGACGCATTACTATACAAAAAAATTTTTGGTCACAATTGTATGTCATTTGTACAGTTCATTTGTTAGTACTACCGGTACAGTAAATGCGCAGTTTTAATAGAAATGCATGTAATAAAATGCAGTGTGTGTGTTGAAACCATATTTATTTATTTATTTATTTATTTATTTATTTATTTATTCAGGAGGTGTAGTTGACCCCAGTAACCAATGTACTGAGATGTTCCAGAGATATAACCCCAGAATTGACCAGTGGGAGACGGTGGGTAGATCTTAGATAGATAGATAGATAGATAGATAGATAGATAGATAGATATAGGTCTTTTATATGGATTTATTATAAAAGATGAAAAATAATGATACCAGTTTTGAAACTCTGTGCCTTGATATTTGATAATTACACATATTTGAATGCAGGTAAAAGGTGTTTTTGAGGCCTTGTTTGTTTGTTCAGCAATTAAATTTATTTTCAGGGTCATCATTTTGACTCAAATATTCAAAAAAAAAAAAAAGATGACTAAGTTCAGTTTGCCCATTGTAAGGAAAGTTTGTCCTAGAAAAAACTTCCAAAAAGACTAAAATTGATTTGGCTGAAATGATGGTGTCATTCAGATAGAGCAATGAATTACTGCAGCAACTTCCAAAAGTAGTCTCCATCTTGTTGATGATCTATATACAATTTGGTTTTATTGGCATGTTTTTAAATTGCCAAACCTGTTAATTTTGATGGATAACTTATTAGATATATTACATGTATATACTGAAGCATCATTTTATTAAAAAAAATAATTTAATCAGTCTTATCTCTACAGTTGGCCCCGATGCCGCAGCCTGCCTGTCTTAGCGCATTGTTGGTGGCCCGAAACCAGTTGTATGCAGTGGGTGGGACAACAGACATGGTAACAGCCAGTCGTCAGCTCTGTCTGTATGATGTTGAGAGGAACCGATGGTCAGAGCTGTCTCCTATGACAGAGACCAGGTTTGATGCAGGTAGGTGCAATGGTCACAGCTGTCTCCTATGACAGAGACCAGGTTTGATGCAGGTAGGTGCAATGGTCACAGCTGTCTCCTATGACAGAGACCAAGTTTGATGCAGGTAGGTGCAATGGTCACAGCTGTCTCCTATGACAGGGACCAGGTTTAATTGATGCAGGTAGGTGCAAAAACAATGGTCAGTTTTGTGCCCAAATTTCACTTTATGCACATATCTCATTAAATCATTAAATTTATATCCATATGCTGGATGTAAGGTACTGAAAATTATATCGCTTCCATTGATTCTCATTTTCTTTGTTCTTTCCTTTATTATGTACAGACACAGATGTGTCTTCTAAGTTGATTGTATCAAAATGACAGTACACTGATTATTTTGTTCTATGTAAAAAAGTACGTGTTGAAATAGAAATAAACTCATTTCAGTACAGCTATCTCTTGTTTTAAATTTTTGGTCAAAATTTGACCTACTTGTGTGCTCCGGTAGTGTACAGCACAGTGTTAGCAGAACATATTACGTAGTTCAAATGTCATTTTGCGGGTATTATATGAAACAATATTTTGGTATATTAAGTCACACTTTTTGAAACATTATGATGGAATTTGGTGAGCTTATATGACTTCAAATGCATCTTAAAGAGGTATAAATCTAAATAATTCATTTTAATTAAAATTCATAACTTTCTGATAATTAAGATATATTTATATCTAATGCACTTGGCTATATGTAATGAACAATTAATGTTGTATGTTATGAATGTTTTTAATATCCTATAAAATAATCAATGTTTTGAAAAATACATAAAAGAATAAGAAAAACCTTTAGATAAGCTATTTTTCAAGGGAACAGTCTTAATTAGAATCACAATTAATAATCACAATCTAATATTTCTATGGATTTTGATGACTTATGTTGTCTGATTTCAGAAAGAATTAGAATAATCCTAAAGTTAACATCTTTAAACCCAATATTTATGGAGGATTTTCAAGACTAGAAATTCACTTTTGATTTTACCTGATATTTAGTAATTAAAAATTAAATTACATCATGGACGTCATTATACTGATATGTTTTGAATAAATATGAATAACTTTAATCTTTACCCTCTGTTAGTTGTCATTAATTGTAATTTTTTTTTGTGAATTCCTGGATATTTTAACATTTTCCCAACCGTTTATTGCCAGTAGTTGTGAAATTAGGGTTTTAAATTAATGTATTTTAGTTTGGTTGATAGGGCAGGTCAAAGGTCTGTGTACAGGCTCATTAATCTCATTCCAAACTATTGGTCTAAGTAGATTAAACCAACTCTTTGGAGACTCTCGCTGATTGCATTCAGTTTAACAGCTTGTTTCCAATGTAGTTCTATATACATGTAATTACCAGCCTTTCTATATTATTCTCAATGCCAGGAGGGAGCATTTACGTGTATCTGTGAAACTATAAGTCCTTTAAATGTATTCAGTAAAATGAAACGAAATGAAGTCCTTTCTGATATTTTTAAATATCTAAGCTGATTGTGTGAAGATTCCATTTGGTGCAACTGTGTTTAAAACAAATATTGAGGGGTGGGGATATGTATGGAGGGTGGGTGGGGCACTCAGGAAAATAAGGGGAGTATCCCCCAAAGCCTTCCTGTGCTTATGACTGAGTGGTTTAAAAAAACGAAGGGGGTCTTTGGTGGCCTCTCTCCCTTTGACCTCCTTACCCTTTGCGTACTTTGCTTTATTATGCTGTGCATATCTTAGAAAAACTGTGAAGGCAGAAAATGATGAGTTCAATTAGCCAAGATAAGCTAATCCTATAGTTGAAAATGATTACCATATACCTCTTTTGTGATCTTAGGAAAATTTCCTACGGTGGTTCTGTTAAAAGAATAATAATTTCCAAATTAATTATCGCTTATCATTATCTTTATTCAAAGGCAAAAAATATAGGAAAAGTATCTAGAGATTCGCATTATATTATCGAAAACTAGCGATTTTCCTTTTTGTCCAATTATCAATATTTTGCCCAGCAGGGATCGAGCGGCCGGTACTTTTTGCTGCAAAAACTGTTCATTGTCTTCGATATCAAATTTTTATTTTGAAGATCCTTTGGATAAGAAAGATACTAGTTAAATCCTAAGTTTCTGATTACCTGAGGTCTCTCATCGCATATCATGCAGCTGTGCAACCTGTAAAAATTTCTATCGATGAACAAAGGACTGTCTGAAGTGAAGTCCAGGGAATCAATAATGACTACGCCTTATGAAGTAAGAAGTGAAGAAACCATCGGCCATGAAAAGGAGCTTCCTTCTTTAGGTGGTGATTATATAAATATGTTTGTTCAGAGACAAAGAACGTATTTAGCTGAAGAAAAAAGAATTTTAAAAGAAGATGTGGATGATCGAAACGGGTTTGAAAAAAGCGACGAAGAAGGACAAGAAGGTCAGCAAGAGACTAGCTCAGAGGTTGAAGGTATAAGTCAAGAAGAAGCATCATTTATTGCTGCATCTTTCCAAGTCACAAATGAGACTGCTTATTCAAGAAGAAAAGATTCAAAACAAATCCCCAAGTGTATGGTATGTGGTCCACCCAAAGACAATATCAAGAGTGAATACACAAAGCTCTCCTCTTGTCCAGATATTGAAAAAGAAATTCGTGAACTTTTGAAAATACTTTCACCTCCAGATGATTCAGATGTCTGCTGTTGCAGGTGTCTAGATTTCATGAAGTCTTATCAGACCATGAAGAGGGAGATAATAGCTCTCCACATCGATGCACAGCTACATGTACAATTACATGACGATGACAATCATTCTGGGGAATCAGATTCAGAAGAACTTCAATTGAATAATGAAGGGAATAAAGGTCACAATCCAGATAAAGATGTTGATATGCTTATCAAGCATGAAAGTATTGCCATTAAATCTGCAGATGAAGATGATTCTGTTGGAGAACATGTTACCTCACAAAAACGCTTTAAGTGTCAGTACTGCGATAAAACATATACACAGAAAGAGGATTGGAGAGTGCATGAGAGAAGACATACTGGAGAAAAACCATTCAAATGTCAGCATTGTGACAAAAAATTTTATAGGAAATATTCTTGCGATCAACATGAAAAGCTGATGCACATAGACAGACCATACCAGTGTAAGGTTTGCTTTAAACCTTTCCCAACCACTAAAGACTGTGAGGAACATGAAAGTACCCACACTGTGCAAAGACCTTACCAGTGCCAATACTGTGACAGATCATTTGACAGGAAGGATGCATGGATTGAACATGAACGGATTCACACTGGAGAAAGGCCTTTTAAATGCAGACAGTGTGGCCTGGACTTTATTAGAAATAATTCACGTGTAAAGCATGAAAAGATAAAGCATGGTTTATTTCCGGTGAAAAAAGTGAATGCTAAGGCTAAGGAAAGTGAGAAGAAGACCAGCTTGGAGATAAGACCATATAAGTGCCAACATTGTGATAAAACATTCAATAGAGTAAGTGAGCAAATTTTACATGAAAGAGTTCACACTGGTGAGAGACCCTTTAAATGTGAACACTGTCAAAAAGCTTTTACAAGAAAAAGTGCATGTCTTAAACATGAGTACAAACATAGTGTTAACTTTAAACCCATGGACTGTTCCAAGTGTGGTAAAACATGCATAGGAAAGAAGTCACTTGACTACCATATGAAAACTCACAGAAGACCTGGTGAAAAATCATTCAAATGTGGCGTGTGTTGTAAGGAATTCCACTCAAATTTCCAACTGGATGAGCATGAAAGAACCCACACTGGGGAGAAGCCATTTCTATGTCAATACTGTACTAAAAGCTTTGCCCAAAAGTCGACGTTGTTGTCGCATGAAAGGACACAACACACGGGCGAAAAGCCATTCAAATGTCAGTATTGTGAGGAGCATTTCCCCACCAGATTATCTCGTAGTGAACACGAACGTTTCCACACTGGAGAAAAACCATTCAAATGTGATTTCTGTGACAAGAGGTTTGTAAGGAGAGCAAATTGGAGAGAACATGTAAAGAATCACATGGGAATTAAACCACATGTTTGCTCTTTTTGCGGGAAAGGTTTTCTTAATAAACAGCCATGTGTTATACATGAAAGAACTCACACTGGAGAGAAACCATTTCAGTGTCAGTACTGTGACAAGAGGTTCATTAGGAAGGCAAAATGTAACGCACATGAAAGAACCCACACTGGAGAGAAAGCAGTCAAATCTGGAGACAAATTGAGAAATCTGGCTAAAGTTCACAAAAATCAGCATGTTGATGAAACGTTAAAGAGTCCAAACACCACTAGTGATGCTGGATCTTTTATGAGCCACCTCTCAGAAAATGGATCCAGTAGTCAGCACCCTGATAACTCGTATGTTAATCAGAGTTCTGACAACATATTCAGGAATCAGCAACCTGAACTGCCGTGTAGAGCTCCATATTCTAATAATGTGTTCCCTACACCAGAAGTGGTTTACCCTGGAGATAACCCTTTTATGTACAATATGTATATGCCAGGAATGTAATTTTAAAGTTATGATTCCTTTCAAGTTGGGTCTATCTGATTCTGTACCTATTGAAAATGGATCACTTATTTTGTGCTCTAGAACTTTCAAAAAATGAATAACTTTTTGTCAGTAGTTTATGGTACAAAAAAAATGGGAAGTGAATCTAATGAAAGATGACGACATTTCTTTTTGTAAAATATGGAATGATGTGAAGTGCAAAGTGTAAATAGATTGGTAGGTAAAGATCATTTCTAACATCTATGTGGAACACATTATATAGAAAATAACTAGATAAAAAGATATACTTGTAACATAGAAATAAGCATGCTTGAAACTGAAGGTCTTAAAATCAGGTAAGATCATGTTATTTGCCCAAGACAGGGAATTTGTCTTTGACTTGCATTTCATATATATATATATATATATATATATATATATATATACAATAACAACACATGAAAACATTAAAAACAAGGAGGTTACATTAATTCTATAAACCATATATGTACAATGATGAGTGTTTTAAAGTTTTCCAACATTAGGCCTACACATTTAAATACAGTACTGAAGTCTGCTTTAACAATCAGTTGACTACGTAGACTGAGATATCTGGACAGTTATCCCGAGGACGGCAGCCTTTTTTAACCACTGGAAAGCAACATCAGAGACAATAAGAAGTATCTAGTGTTTAGTAAGCATTACATTACCCTCAGGATAATTGCCCAGAGGATAACAGTTTTATCTGATGGACGGTGTCATTCAGAGGCTAGCACTACCCAGTGTTGATGATACTGGGCCCTGGGGGTGGACTATTTACAGCACATCTGGCTATTGTACAGCCTTACAGTATACTTTATGGCACAAATGACTTTGGGGAATGGGTTATCATGTGAAAGTGTACATTGAGACATTTTTCAGATAGAAGTAGCTTCATTAGATAATGGTAATTATTCATAATTGCGGTAGTAACTTTTCCATTTATGTCTCTAGGTGTGATGTTAGTCCATATTATCCCCTGTACATAATATGCTTTATTCATACTTTCTACCCCAGACTGAGCTGGTGAAAATGTACAGGCATAAATAGTTATAGTAGTAGTACAAAAAAATAAATGTTATTACCTATAGTAATTATACAAAAAAAGGACATGTTATTTATTTAGAACTCTTTCTTGGCTTGTTTAAATAACATTTTTCTTGTTTTGTCAGTAATACAGGAGAATGAACATTAAATAGCGCACACATTACTGATTGTAGAATCATAAAACAAAGCCATATTCTTTCTGTCTACAATAAAATTAATTATTGAGAAATATAAGTTATACAGCCTTTTGTTTGCTTTCTTTTCTTGCTTTGTGACATGCTTTTTATGCACAGACACAGATGTGTCTGTGCATAAAAAGCGTGTCAGATTGAAACACAGGAGTGATCAATCTTACTAATAGAAAACTGGCCTTAATATTGAAACCAAAATTTAGTGTACTTTGTTCCCAAAAAAATTGTTTGTTTATTTAGATTTTAGCCATTGCATTTTGTTATATATCAAGAAAGGTGTGGCCAATGCTCCAGCCCAATACTAGAGCAGCTGTATTCAAGTTCAAAAGTAAGCTTAATTGGTTCAGTTTTCATGAAGTTGTACCTTTTTTGTGTAGAAAAGGTTTTTCCATCAAAATTAAAAAAAAAAATGTTACGAACTTTTCCTAAAATTACAGAAAAGATTTATGGGACCAATATAAAGATGATGGTTTATTTTTCTGGAAGTTATACAGTTTTTGTGAAATTTTAAATTTTTCACATATCTGCATTTTTAAGGTGTGATTTTGAACTTCCATATACTTGAAGACCTTTGCTAGTCACATTTTCTGCTAAATAGGTTCCTTATTATTAAAAATTGATGATCATTATGCTGTTCTACATTATGTAATATTGCATCAAAATTGAAGAAAATCTTATTTTGGGCACTGTTGCCATAGTGACCATTTAAGGAAAAACCCTGTCACTTACTCTTCTCAAACTTAAAGGAAAGAAACGCAGGACTGAAATACAACTTCATTTAGAAAACCATTTTTTTTTTTTTTTTTTTTTTGTGAAAATTTGATTTTTCACTTATCAGCATTTCCAAAGTGAGTTTGAACTTACATGGGCTTGAAGACCTTTGCTAGTCACGCTTTCTAAATATCCATGATACTTATTTTGTTGTTAAAAATTGATGGTGATAATGCTGTTAAGCATTATGCAATAATTGCATCAAAATTAAGGAAAACCCTATTTTGGACACTGCTGCCATGATGACCATTAAGGAAAAACTGTTACTTCTGATTCTCAAGCTTACAAAAGAAGAAACATGGGAGTAAAATACAGCTCGAGTTACAAGCAGCTTATTGACTTCTTTTTCTGGAAGTAACACATTTTGTGAAATTTTCATTTTTCACTTATTGGCATCTTCATTGTGGGAATTAGAACTCCCATGGGCATGAAGCCAAATGGTAATCAAAATTCCTAAGTGTCCATGTTATTTATAGTAGATATTTGAAAATGGGTGTTATTTATAGCATTAATTATTATGTAATATTGCATCAAAGTTGACAAAAATTCCTCCTTTGTGCACTGCCACCACAAATGTAAAGTTATGTAAAGAAAACTGTCACTTATTTTTATTTTTTTCTATTTACAGGAATGATTCTAAGGATTGACATACAGCTAAAATTAGAAATCTATGCAATTTGTTGTGAAATGTTTACTTTTCGTCATTCTGGCATTTTAAAAGTATAAACTTGAACTCTCGTGGGCCTGAAGCTTTATGCTTTTTACAAATTTTACTTCCATCAGTATAACCTGTAGTGCAGAATTAAAATTTGTTGATTTTGCAGTTAAACAAAATGTATTATTGCATCAGAATTGACAGTATTATATTTTGTGCATTATTATTTTCTGCTTTTTGTCTGTACATTTGACAGCTTTGCTGCCTTGTTAATACTATTTTTGTCCACTGAAAATTAAAAGAGATATGTATTATTGTTACAAAATATTATCCTTGAGTAGACTAAAGTGAAAGTAAAGCAGATCTTTAAAGAGATAAATTGAGAAACTGGTCTCATGAAAAGAATTCTAAATTTGGGGTTGGTCTGTCATGTTTAATTGGGGCCGTAGCGATAGTCCGAAGGTTCAATAGTCCGAAGGTTCATTGGTCCGAATGTTCACTATAGAACCTTCGGACCAATGAACCCTTGATTAAAAAATCGATGAAAATGTTACCACTTTTCGGACCAATGAACCTTTGGACCAATGAACCTTCGGACTATCGAGACGCCCCCGTCCAATTGCCACAGTTGAGAAAATACCTTTATTTTTTGTACTTTTAGGGTATCACCATGGGTGCTTACAATAATTAAATTATTTTGATTTGTATTGTGTTAATTCCTTTAAACTCCCTTCTGACATACCCTTTTGTTGCCTATTGATAATAAGTATAAAATGGTAATGAGGGTTGTTGTTAACATTTTTCAGGTGCTGCAACAATCAATGGGAAAATATACGTACTTAGCGGCCATGATGGGGAGAACTCGTTTTTCTCCAATGTGGAAGAATACGATTTGGACACCGACACTTGGAAAATAGTCCCAAACATCACGCTGCCATTTGGGAGGTGCCGATTTGGATGTGTGGCTATGAGGTTGAATCGCAAGTGAGAAATTGAATTCAGTGCTGTCTCTTAATTCATTGTATGTGCAATTAATTTTTTTGTTAAAAATGAACCTGTACTTTTCACATTGTCTAATTTCTTAGAGGCTACATTACTGCTGTGTGTCTCATAAAATGAGTTAAAGTAACTTATTACACAGTTGTAATTTTGATTTTGAGCATCCCTTTATCATAAAACCCAAATGTAGTGTTTATAACATAACAACTTTTTTAATTGCAAAGTCCAGATAATATGCCTCTTATGATGCAGTTTTAAGCTGCCATTGGTTTAAAACTTATTTTTTGCCTGCTGCTGACTTGCATCGTCAAGAAAAAGTGTATTTTGCATTCAAGGCATTTTGATTGAAAATAAATTTTTAAGGTATGTAATGGGTTACAATAGAAATTAGTCATTTGACAATTTTATGGTATTTTGTGTTTTGGCACGAGTTGGACTAAAACTGTCTGGGTGACATTGGCAGGATAGACACCTTGATATGACTCACTATGTGTCACATGTATAATCATCCATACAACTCCTGGGTATAATCCAGAAAAGAACTGTGAACAAATATAAGTCACATGGGCAAACTTTGTTAATGTGCAAAACTTTTTTTATAGCTGCACAATTATGTTTGATCTCTTATAAGTAGAATTTTTGACTATATCTGATATAATGATTTTATTTAAGTAATATTTTTTTTTTTTTTGCAAAAATAAGTGATATGGAAAAATCAAAAGTAATTTGAGGGGTTGAAACACCAAAACAAAAACATCAACCAGAAGAAAGTCAATTGTTCCATGTTGGTAAGAGATTGGCTGAAGTAGATCATTTATAACATTAGCTGGGTAGTGTACCAGTACATGTATGTTTAACTGTATCAACAGAGAGACATGAAAATCATAACAATATTGCAGATAGAATTGACATGTTTCAGGCTCTGTATCTATCATATCTCTTTATTTATCTTATTATGATGGTAACCTGAGCTATCAGACCTCATAAATGATATTTGCTGCATGTTACCATGAGCCTTAAATTTGAGGGCACATATGTATGCCCAAATTAAAGACTAAGGCCACAAATTAAGTACCCCAAACAGAAACGCAGAATTCCGTATTTTTAAATTCAATTTTTCGTGGTTCCTGAGATTCGCCTTATCTGAGATTCGGTAAATTTTCAAAGTTTTTTTTTAACCTATGCTCATATCTGCCCAATGTAAAATTAGTCTACAGGAACAGAGAGGTTTGTGTATTGTAGCACTGTGGTCATATGTTTAGGCACTTAATTTGTGGCTTGAATCATTAAATTGGTCATTCCTGCTCACAAATCTGATGCTAGAGTTTGCAAATGCCTAATCCAATTATAAGGCCTGGGTATGGAATAATCTGTGATGCACTACTTTTGTAAGAATTTTGTAATTTAGAACTAAAAAAAGGTAAATAGAAATTATAATTTTCTGAGCTTTGGGTAAAACAAACCTTGGTGATAAAGAAAATTTGGTGAAATTTGAAGGAAAATTCAGTGTTTGCTATACAAAGGTCTGGCAAGCATTTTGTTTCTTTCAGACTATTTATCTCTTAAATTAAATACTGTTGTTACTTTAAATGTCAAAAATTGCTCTTGGTTAAGACTGTCTAAACTCTTTTCAAATAATGTAATAAACTAATGTTGCATTTAATGAAGGATCTGAAAGGCCACATATCTCTTTCTTTAATGTAGCCCATAGGGCAAATTATGGTTGTCATGACAATGTTATATGTGTTCTCAGTTTAGGTACAGTAATGGCATTGGTTAAAGCAATCTGACCAGTATTACATAGATCTCTTCACACATATAGAAAATTATCCATGTCAGAACCTGGTTGTAGAAATTTAGATTTGATTTTTAAAAAATTCATTTACTCATTATTATTATATAATTATTTTAATTGTGAAACAGGCCTTAAGTAATGTTTCCATTGTTATTATTCACTTAATTATTATTAAGGTCCATTTGAACTTAATTTAAGCACTTGCACTTCATTTTAATGGTGACTGCCTCCTATTTAGTGAGCACTTTCTGTCTCCTTATGTTTCATCTTAAATTGCCTCTGTTAATTGGGATAATATATATTTTTATAGTTTTTGTCAAACTCTATTATCCTAGTAAGACAAATCTAATAAGAACATTATTTGGCTGTTAAGTAGCTGCTTATGTTTTTATTGATGAATGTTTCTTAAATATCAAAGATGTCAGAGATTATTTATCTTTAGAAATTATATGTTTACACAAATTTAAAATTTTGTTAAATTTTGATAGATTTAATAAATTTATGATATCAATATGAGTAGGTGACTTTTTCTTTGTTCATGAATTATATAATAAGTTGAAATGAATTAACAAGTATGCATCTATGTCCTGGAATTAATTTTGTTGAACTTTCATACAAAAGTGAAGAAATTATGGCAATCCTATGTAATGAAAGGCACATGAATAGATAATTATAAGGTTTAAAACAAATTTTTTTTTAGTTTCTAGAGTTGGAGATTTCTCTCTATGTAAAACGTATGATTTAGGTGCACCTTGAAATCGCCTCCTATAGGAGAATTAGTCGACCTTCGCCTAAGATTTCTTCTCAAAGCGCCCGATTACAGAAGTTTATTTGTATGAGAAAATTATATATTTTAATTGACTTGTATTTTATATCTGCACGCCAACAGGGCACTTTGTTTACGGTTGGATTGAAGGGTATTATCGTAGTTAATGAATAGGGCGTTTCCGCTTATATATCTCAAATAGGCAGTAGAGATGAAAGGTACATGTAGCTTTAAAGGTAAGCTAGACAACTGGAAGAAAACACGAGAGACGCTGTTGAAGTGCAAATGTTTATCAACCTGTCTCCCTAAATGCGTATTTGATGGAGATTGGAAAAACCAACAACGACTTTGATGAACAGCTACGCCGCCCCAAGTTCAAAATGTTGATTACAAATTCATGTTAAGTAACCACATCAAAGATTAGAAACCAATGCACATGTCATAAAAATATTTATTTATTGATATCAGTCGTCTTCGGTCCGCATATTTGCAACATAAGTTACTCTGAGATAATCAAATCATATTTATGATTTTCCACGCCCATAGCACAATATCAATGTAAGTTTTACATTATATTATTAAAATAATGTAGACATTAAGCTAGCAGCACCATTTTGCTCACTCCCACCATTTGAGACAGACAATAAGATGAGTGCATTTTTTTCAATATCTGACATAATATGTATACACATGCGGAAGCAGTCGTTCAATAAATATATCTTGTTCCGTTTGGAACATGTCAATCCGTCCTTGTTTTATCGCAGACCTTGGAGTCGGTAATTCTCGTGTTACGTCGGATCCGGTCGGCATCTTCAGAAACAAACGGGGGCGTCTCGATAGTCCGAAGGTTCATTTGTCCGAAAAACGGTAACATTTTCATCGATTTTTTAATCAAGGGTTCATTGGTCCGAAGGCTCTATAGTGAACATTCGGACCAATGAACCTTCGGACTATTGCTACGGCCCCCTCAGATATAACCTGACCCCCATCACAAAACAACTTCAGCCTGAAAAATGGCCTAAACAATTGAAACCAAAATTTAGTATACTTTGTTCCAAGAAAAAATAGTGTCAGTTTAATTAGATTTAAGCCGTTGTGCTTGTCATGTATCAAGGAAGGCGTGGCCAATAAACTCCAGTCCCATACTAGCTCTATTCAAGATGATTACTATAAATCAGACCAAAACTTTAGCATGACAGTTTAGACCCATTTTCTAGCTAAGGTTCTTCAGTGAAATCGGTCCAAGTATTGAACACACACACACACACAGTAAAACACAGAAAAACACTGTTTACCGACTGGCATCATGTGACGATTATCAGGTAGCCAACAGTGCCCGAGAGATTCCAAAAGTATGTGCTTCTAATTTTTATTTATTCTTAAAAGATCGGATCACATCCAGGGCAAAGGTAGTAAGCGCCGGATTCTCCCGTGGGACACACACAGTCATCCTTCTTATCACAGCAACTACTACTGCCATCGGTACCGCAAACATCTTTTATTACTGCGCACGCTACATCTTTGTCATCGGGTTTGATATCGCAGCGCGGTATGTCCTTGTCTTCTGGATAATCCGGGGGTTTGCAGTTACAAGGTTTTCCTTCATCATCTTTAACGTAATTGCAGCATAGGTATCCCCCTTCTGCCTTCATATCGAACTTGCACAGCGGAAGATCCAAGGACGCCGAGAGAGTGGCGCACACACAGGTAAGAAAAACGATGAGACAAACCATGTTGCTTGTTGCTGCAAATGTTTAAATAATCCCATACAATACCATATGTGCATCGGGTAAGTAAAAGGACTAATCCAACACAGATTTTAGTCACTCAAATATTGTTCACTCTAATTTAATTTACTTTATATAACTTCATGGTACTGCCCTTAACACATTAAAAATCTGACTGGATTTTGTAAGATCATTTTTTTGTAGGGAACGCCAAAAATTAACGCCAAACGGGCGTAATGAAATCTACTGATTCGAATTTGCTAGAGGCAGTAGCAGTATTGAGTTAAAGTTTAAAAAAAAAAGATCTTTAAACAGATTTTGAGAAATTTGAAGTAAGGTGTGTATTCTATGCCCTTATATATATATAAACATTGTTTTCTGCGTGCACTTGAGTACAGGACTAAGCGACCTAAACAGTCTCTCCTTCTGAATTCCTGAATCTAATATACAAATTGCTGCTTCATTATTCTTACATTACACATAACTGTCTTTCAGGTATGTCGCTAGACATTAAACGTGCATATCGTAGATATATGAGTTTAAAAAAAGAAGTTTCCATATAAGTTTCAATAGTTATAAAATAGGAGAGCGCCATCTTCATGTGTATTCCAATGAGAACCTAAATTTCTTTATGATGTTGATCAAATACCAATACATATTTTACCTTTGTATTTCTTGCTCTCTTTTTCTCGTTTCTTTTTCGCTAGTTCTAAGCAGAGGTGTTAGATGTTGGAGTCAAATAACACTTTACATGGCAATATATACCTGTGGTTGCGGCCAATTAAATCTTTCAGTGGCATGTGATATATCTCAAAGTCCAGAGCCCCCATTGGCTGTGACTGCATTAAACTGTTTATTTTCTAAAACTGCATAAAAACATCATTTGCGTGGGCTGTGACGTGGATGCATGCAGAATTTGTGCTGATTTGGCTTAGATATGTATATGCGGGTGGAAAAACTTGGAAATCCATTAAGAGAGTTAATAATCCCTGTCTCTAAGAATGAGATACATTTACAGTGCATTACAACTTGCAGAACAATGATTTCAGCCAGAAAAGTTCAAAATTATTTAAATTTTTCTTTTGAAATTAATTTCTTGACGGAGGATAACAATAATGAGACGTTGGGTCTTTATAAATCGTGAAAGTAGCAGGTAAATATTATCTAGCAGCGTCAACTTTGGCCAAATACAGGCCTAAAACTTTAACATCATTGCCCTTAACAAGGACTGACTGAGCTGCTGATCACATGCTGGTCACTGATGTACTCAATCCTTTTCTTTATTTGTCTCTAATTCAGTCAGCTAGTTAATTTAGTTCGATCCGCCAGTCAATAAGTGATAGTTAATCAGCAGCTTGTCACTCAGTTAAAATTTGATCAGTTTAAAAGTTATGGATTCAGAGACAAGTATCTACAAATACCAACAGTGCCTGCTGCTATAACTAACGGTCACCATGGGAAACCACTGTAACAGCACGCGAACGTAAATCATCCGAGATACACCAAAGCAATTTGACTTAGCGTTAAATTAAGTGAAATTTTGCGGAATTTTGAGGAGAGTGGGATAAGAAATAACGGCAGAAGTGCGGTGCGATTCCGAATAAAAAAATTCTGATTGTTTCCCCTTAGGTTCTCTCAAACTACAGTATACTGCCAAATATTTCAAATTCGCCATGTTTTGGAGGTCATTTTTGTATTACTTTCCAAGGAAAAACATTCCTGGCACATAGAGTTTCACCCTTATCACTGAATAGTTAACCCCAACTCACGCGGATTCTCGTTTTATTTTAGTCTCGTATGACGTCACGCGTGCCGACAGATTTTGCCCCTCATCTTTAAAGGGATACAATGATTAGAACACAAAAGCGGATTTATGGATCATGATTTTTTTCAACAGTTATTATGATATTTCTAACGTGGTTAAGGTAAAGTTGAAATTTCCAGGAAATCAAATGATAGTCAAAAAATCAAAATCTCAAAAGAGACAGAAGTTTTGAAATTTTATTAAAATGACTTAATATATATTTTTGTTACAGATGACAAAAAAGTGGTGGGTTAAGACGTGTTTACTTATATTGTACGTGCACCATTGCATTCCTTATGTAAAAGTTGTGCTCGTTTTCCTTTTTATTTTACATCTTATCTACATGTCACGTTTATGGATATTCCAATGATTCAAAAGCCGCTGTGTGCTTCACGTATTAGGTGCATAATAGTTCCAATAACAACAACACTTTGATGAATTTGGCTTGTTTCCGATATGAAATTTATTAACCATCCCCTATATAATAACCATCTATATGGCAAGCACCATTGTTTGTTTTGTTTGAGTGAACAGAGTGTGACATGAACTACAACTGAAGCGCTCTAATGTATATTGCATAAGAAAACCACATCTAAGAAGAATAGGGACTCATCACGGCAACAATTTTAATGTGTAAATATTTGCAGTTCCAATGAACCTATTAGACCTTGTAAGGTCACCTCCTTTAAACTGTTTTTCTATAGTAATGTCAGAGAAGAATTTCGTCAGCTGTTATGTACTAAAAATAAAGCTGTTATTTTGTCTTCTGTCAACAGCTAGAATTGAAATCATTGTTTACCTCCAATATTTCGATGTCTATCTAGAAAATTTTCATCAAGACATGAGGCTATCCAGATGAACTGGTAGACTATATGTAGATAGACATTGAAATGTTAGAGTGTTTTTTTTCTCTCTCATCATATTGCGTCAAAATTACGTGTGTTTAATAACGTTCTTTAACATATATGCGATTTATATGGATTTTGATGTCAGAGTTTCTATATCATTTTAATACGTTCCATCCCATGCACTCTAAAAAAGCTCGTTCGAGAAACATTTACTAAAAATGAAGGACCAACAAAAAGGAAAATAGCGGTTGGTTGACCTCAAGTAGTTGTTAAAAATAACTTTACTTCAACAGATATGTAAAATAATGGAGGAATAAACACCAGACGACGCTAAATAAACACGTAGTAAATCAATTTAACTATCTTTTATTGGTATTTTATGAGAATTGACCCAAGTTAAGTACATTTTGATGAGTACATCTAGCCTTTTGAGTGCTTAGTTGTGGTTTACAAGATGTCAATTATACATGTAAATACAAGTTACCTACTGGGAGTTAAATTCAAGTAACAAAGTATGTGCCATACAAAGTGTTTCTTAAAAAGTGTCGTTTCGCATGACTTAGAACTAGAACTTCTGGTATTCGTTGGCATGGACTCCCTTTGAATTCGAGGAAAGGGCTGGGGTTTGGTGTTTATCCTCTCATAAGTGCATATAAATTGATCACAATTTTTTAGACAAGAACAGAAGGCAAATATATACATTGATATATACGAATACACCCTGGTACTACCATACTACCCCAAATATAATTTCCGCCTTTCGAGTGATTTCACCCAATTGCCGTGATATGCAATAACGAATGGACTTTCCTAAATCAAGACACGTGCACTAGATGGTTATATAGGCCTAATTATTTTGTAAAAATAACTGGTTGCCTGTTCTGATTGTATGTGAAGACTACTGCAGTAGTAAACAAGGTTACAATAAATTTATAAATTTTAAAATACAAGTTAGTACAGGTATTTACTGTCATTTAAGGATTAACGAATTACATGTTAGAATGTTATAAAAGATTCCCCAAGAGCATAAATTCTTTAAAGTCCTTCTTGCTCATTTTCAAAACTTTATTTGGCAGTTGTTACAAATGAAGTAAATGCCTGATTCGGTGGGTGGGCATTCGCAGTCGTCCTTTTGGTCGCAGCAGCTGAAGTATTTACGTGGCCCGCACATATTCGGTATGGTTTTGCAGTATTTGTCCTTTGCTGCGTCTAAGGTACCGCAGATTGGCAAGCGTTTGTCTTCCGGGAAGTTTGACGGCTTGCAGCTGCAGGGGGTATCTTCGTGTTTCACGTAGTTACAGCAGAGATAGTCGCCATCTTCTGTCATATCGAACTCGCACTGTGGGAGCTGTTCCGACGCCACCATTGCCGCACAGACGCAGGCAATAACGATCAGGTGGCGGAGCATGGTGGAGCGTTTGTTCCTGCAAATGTTTGGTTTAATACATAATATTGTTGTTTATTTGCTCGTTGTTCTCTCCCGCATAAAAAAATTGACAAATAAATAAAGAAATGAAGTGGCTTTAACCAAAACATCATTCTAAATAATCTAATCTAACTATATTTAAGAGAATACAACTATATTAGGCAGAATGAAATTTTACTTTAAGGCAAAGGAATTTTCTTAGTTAAAAATCAAGTGGGTTATGTCATTGGCTACCAGAGCATAATATGCAATGTTTATAACATTGAATATGCATAATTTTTGAAAAAATGTCAAAACAAACAAGACTGAACATGGAAAACGATGCAGAAAATGCGTTTAAATATTGTTTTTCTTTTTTTCTTTTTTTAATGAATATAGAAGGTAAGGTTTTACCACATTAGTCATTGTCCGGTGTCAAAACTACGTGTAAATTAAATCTGTGGTATTTCGCAACATTCGTCTGAATCCCATACCTTTCACTTTTGCAAGCTGTGTTATAAGTCTGGTTATTTTTTGAAGACAAATCAAAATAGAAATACCATGAGCGCAAAACATTTAACGGACCCCAGTTTCTTAAGACAACTTTGAGAGGACTGCAGTACACTGAAAATCTTACCTTTTAGCTTCTTGATTCACTTTCGACTAACAGGGCGGAGGCCCTTTGACTTGTAGCTGTCCTTGTAGCAGTATAGCAATATAGTAGTACAGAAATATCTTTAACTTCTGTCCGGTGGCGATGTGACCGCCAATATATAGGTGTAGCCGGTGTCCAGGTCAGGTCAGATGAAATAAGAATATTCATATTTTGGCCCAGGAAGTGGCACATAGGTAGTTTACGGACGCCTCTTAGTCGCTATTGACTGTGACTACACTAGCCCATCATTATCTGAAACAGAATAAATGAATTCAAATGTCAAGAATTTGACGTGAATTTATGTATTCTTCATTCTGTGACATTATTAAAAGAATGAAGGGGAATTTCAGATATTTGTAAAGGTAATTGTCTTTTAACCCTTCTCGTTTTATTCTCCTATTTTGTTTTATTTTTGTTTTATAGTAAATATATTTTGTAAAATGTTTCACACGCAGTTATTGAGGGAAATATTTCTCCGTAAAAATAATCAATTCTGCTTAAAAAAAAAAGAACAGATGTTGGCTCAAGCCCAGGGGAGAAATGTCTATCACTTTTTCTGGCTAAATGAGGACAAGATAACGTACTCTCTGATGAAAGTTGTTCTAAAATAGTGAACAAAATTAAAATAACAGACAACTAGCGCACCCACTGGCCAGAGAGTAAGACAACCCGTGTCGGAGACAGCAGAACTTTCGTAACGTGTTTATAAACAGTGTAATACGTGTTTCGAAATTAAAAAGACGAATTGGTAAGATAATCACATTCCCCAAACTTTTTGCTGTTCACGAGAAACATTCTTCATAAGTTTAATACACGTCCAGTTGAGTTGAATTTTAACGCTGTGTGAAAAAATATAAGATATTACATATCACACCTCCTATGACGTCAACCATTAATAAGGCTAGAATTTACTACGTAGTTCGAACTGAAAGCATTTCAAAGCGAGCTTTAGCTATTTGTCGTGTTACCTCGGCACTGTATAATTTCTATTCAACTGTCTTGCTGCGGTATATTCATAATAATTTTTATGTATTTAAATCAACCGCAATTTATTGCAGAATGCCGAGTTTCGTCGTCATGATATCATAGTTATTATTTCCATGTATAATTTATTACGCACCAGTGAAATAAAGTGTATAAAGTATTTGTTTTTTGTTCAGCGAAGATTCAATTGATAACAATTTTCCTGAAAATATGATTTATCATTCAAAATTCCATTAGCTCTGAGATTTGCCAAATGTAAAAAAAGTTGTAATTAACAATGGAAATAATTAACAATAGCCACTATAAATGAAACGACTCTCCTACCTTTAACTGCCATTTTTCCGGTGTGTGTGTGTGTGTGGAGGGGGGGGGGGGTACTCTACCAGAAGTGCTAGCTGTTATTTAATAATTGGACGAAGGTCTTAGTTTTGCAATGTTAGAAACTGCTAGAATGGCATCTGGTAAAGAGAAGCGGTGTGAGGGAGAAAGTTTGTTACGGGCTTTTCAATTTCTAAGAAGGTGTCTGCTTAAAATCAAATTAAAAAGTTAGAGATAAATTATTTATAGCGTTTTATTTTCTTTCACCCTTTTGATACATGGAACTCTACCTTACGTCGGTACCTTGTAAAAGCTTTCTGCTGACGTCGGAAGACGCCTTCTTCTTCATTTATTCCATTTGACATCTTGTTTACGCCCAATCACCATATCTATGGCGATTTTATACAGGTCATCAAGTCTGGCCTTTTTAAACTTTCATGAACATGCTTTGTAGTAGGGGGAAAGACGCCAACACATTCCGTTAACTAGTATAACCAGTATAACTACATTTAATATATCCAGTTTAACCATGTCATTTACGCCTTATCTCGGCGTTTAAACTTCATTGGCGCATGTCACACGTTTCCTTGGACTAGAGTTAAGAATTTCACTTTTCTTGGTTGATGTTTAAAAGGGAAGTTTTTATCATAATAGTCAAGAGAAGGTATAATTAACGATCTTAAAAATCGTTCCATGCTTCTGGTCAACAACAAGTGTTGATAAATGTCTTTGATTCATTGTAGAATTACTGTATGATTCTTATTGAATGTTTTACACTTTGACAACTTTCAATGTATGCACATGGAGAGATAAATTAAATAAAGTTACCTTCCCCTTCTCCCAGTCTGATGTCTTCTCTTTTCATCCAAACTGTGTTTTTTCTGTCTTATCTCTCTCTCAAACACAATCACACACACACACACAAACACACACACACACACACACACACGCGTACATTCTTTCTCTCACTTCTGTTTATGTAACAACCATCTGCTCAAATACCCCATACCTGCTGTCATGTCTGAATTTATCAGTTTCGTGTCAAAGCCATGCCACAAACCGAAGGATGAAAACAACTTTGAATATTTATTTGAAAATACTCATTTCACATAAAATATCATTTGTCAAGCCAGGTGAGGGAGAACATACAAACAATGTCAGGAAATATGTTTTATTCATTGTTATTTGTGGTTTGGTGAAGGCTTCCGATTGCTGTTTTCTTGCATTTTAATAAAAGGAAAGGACCACAGTAAATCATTATAATATCACTCGAAAACAACATGGGAAAACGACGGAAGAGAATATTGGAATGCAGCATAGAATGCAATCTTCGTTATGTATTTATTTTATTTGAATGATCATATTATTATTTATCTTCTGTCGCTGTTCTGTTATTCAGTGTAAGTGTTAAGCCGCCGTTGACTCAGCTTGTGACTGGTATGGTACTATTTCGTTAAAAGACATACATGTAGGAACACACCAGCGGACGCAAGCAGTGTCTTAACTGGGCGTTTCTATCAAGGGATGATGACATTAATATTGTATTCATTTCCCTCCCATGCTAGCCATGGTAGCATCCTCAGCGGACTGTGACGTCTGTTTATCAAAATATGAAAATATATTAGATTTAATAATTCGTTTACATTTTCTTTGCGTCATCACATATGTTAACACGGAAAAAAATAAGACGAATTACCAATTCTTGAATGTAGATTATTTGGGAAATTGTAATGACGATCTGTTCTCATAGACGCCCTTTCCCTCTCCTTATCCCATTCGTATCAATCATTAGATTGTTTAAGGGATTTTACTATTTTTATTTAAACAGTCTAAATACTAATCAATCAATCTATACACTATTTTTGTCATTGTTGTATTAAATTAATATCGTTTGATGATGGAGATATAACAACCAATAGGGCATATCTTTACTTTTATTGCAGTTTACTTGTATGAGTCCCATTTTTCACCATCTCAACACCCATGTTGTCAAATATATGTAATGCAACATATGACAAATACCTAATCTCGCGATGTAAGGTATTGAATTTGGAAGTTTAATGTTTCAATACCATAATATTTGATGTACACGTATGCCCTCCTGGGTTGAAGTAACTAACTTTTTATGTACTCTCAACAAGGGTCAGGTGAGTGGTGGCGGCAACTCTGTGCAAAGATTCTCGCTGGACGGTACAAAAATATGCACTGAATTAACCAGGGATATATCTTTGACTATCTGGTCCAAAATTCTGCCTGTGGCCCTCGTAGAGGGTGCCCTTTATACTGCATAATTGGTGGACTCTAGCATTGTCCTCCTTTAACTAAAGTCTATGGGCACTTTAAGCTGACCTTTCTCCTCGAAACAGCACCTTGTGAACTTATAATAAGTGGCACAATTTTAATGACCTGATTTATTCAAAATTAATCATATTGGCTAGTTTGGGTTTTCTGAGTTAATAAGGTCACATTTATTAAGGTCGGAATGCCAGCTGAAGAGAGAGCGGGTCACAGACAAACGTGTCACCCCGCTTGTCATGCTTACCTGTTGCTCTTGCTTATTTTCATAAATCAGCATGATGATTTGATCTAGGTGTTGAAATTATTCCAAGAGATTGGTAAAATTTACTTTTGACTCTGTTGTTTCAGAATAAGCTCAAGTGGGATAACATGAAAGTAGAATCAATTGGTAGATGAATAAGAGAGGAATGTCGACCCCTTTTTTTTCTCCCTTGTGTCTTAACCACGTGGGAAAAAAATAATTTAAGGCATTTAAAATTACGGCAAAATTATCCAAATATTGCCATTTTTTCCAAAAATGTCTTCGCAGTGGTAAAAGAATTTTCAGTAAATAAATTCGAAAAAAAATATTGCCATTTTTTCCAAAAATGTCTTCGCAGTGGTAAAAGGATTTTCAGTAAATAAATTCGAAAAAAAATAAGTAGATTTAGATGAAAATTTTATTTTTTGATAATATTTACCAGTGTTTTATGCTGCGAAATTTCCAAGGAAAAGTATTAAAAATTTAGCCAATAAGCCCCCCCACCCCATCGTGTCATCTTCTCATATTTTACCACTGATCCACAGTATCATAAATCTTTTTAAAGAGGCGGGATGTTCCCAAGGATAAATTCCATATGCCTTCGTTATTTATTCCTCCTATATTGCAACAAAGTTGAACTAGAGCGTAAATATTTGTATTAATTGCAATATTTCCTTGTTGTCAACTGCAAATTCGCAAGGGGTGGGGGTGTTTATGACCTTGGAGCAAATATCTGCAGCGTCATACAAGATGTGCTGAATGAATTGAAAAAAAGACCTTTTGTGTCTAGTTCGAGCGTTTAATCCAATGACAGAGAACATTTCGGAATTGCGCCATTTTATGATTATTAGATGACTGGAGAAAAACCAGTAACGGATTTATCACAAAGCAATTCATTTCTCACAAGACATTTTTAGAGTAGAATGTAGAATGACTTCATATTAAGGCGAAGTTTCTTGACTTGGAGGCTAGTAATGGTTGATGCAGAATTCTACATATTAATACTGCTTTTTTGTCTATGCTGTTGGATAGTTTATTAAAGATGGAAACCATGAGTCCTGGATTTAAAGGAATACCCCCTTAAGATACATAAAAACGAAATACCATTTCACCAATGTTGCGTTTAACAGCCAAATGTAGTAGTTGTGCAGCACATGATGTTCGTAAAAATGTGACACTGCTCATCCATCAGTTGCGAACAACCCCTAAACCAACAAATTAGGCTCACAAAAAAAAAAAAGTTTAAAGTCCAAATGATGGTCGGTGCTTTTCAGTTGAAGATACATTCACACTAGTTTTATTGAATGAAGTAAAGCCTGTATTGGTCTGAAGCAAAAGTCTATAAAATAGGCGCAGTATTTCATACAATTTGACTACTTCTGATTTATCTTGAGTCAAATATAAATCAGTAGTAATCAGTGGTTTTTGGTTAGACCATCTCCCGGTAAGTTGCGGTTATAACGGTATCCAGACACTAAAAATATAGAAAGCGTTTACGGTTATCGTAGAAGGGAAATGAAAAAAAAATCATGCACAGATCAGTATATCACTGTACAGTACATCAATTACCTTTTCCCCATTAATTTACTAAAAAACTGATAAGGATTACAAAACATGGAGACGTCTGTGAGTTAGCTTCCCCCCCCCCCCATTTTGTTTTAGGTTTGAAGCCTATTATGAATGAAGCAAAATTAAAAAGACAGTCATTCTTTTTGTCCGTAATAGTAAACGAAATAAGTTACAAAGGCGCAAAACTACCACATACTTTAGGGTCCATATTCTTGACGTGCATGCTTGAATAGAAAGAATGCATCACACATAAAGCACCCATGCGGTAGCTGTAGTATCTAATGCAGAGTTAACTCGCGGATAACAGCAAAATAAACCTTTTGGTGACATTTACCTGCAGACTAGGACGATAATAAAGACTACAAGACTTAATCAAAACTAGACTGTTAATTAGACACTGGACATTCTATTAAAGAGACAGAAATGTCTAACACAGGTAATAAACTTGACGCGTCTCAGTATTTCTGACAGTGGGCTGAGTTTGAAACAACTTCTCTGCCAACATGAAATTAAAGAAATAAAAACAAAAGAAAAGAGAACGAAATATAATAGTACAACGCAACACACACTTCAAAGTACACTCATATAATTTTTATTATTTATAAAAATACAGTGATGTATCATTTGGATCCTAATCGATTGATTTGTTATATTTACAACGGCACTTTAGCCATTCTTAAGTAATAGGGCCTATCGTCATACTGTATTTTGAACATGTTTTTGTAATGATTTTCAAAAGTAAATGTAGGGCCATTGAAAAGTGTCCTGTAGAACCCCAAAGTGATTTATGAATTCCTATAGCGTATTACAATACTTCTAAATTATCACAATTTAGTTTTTGGTGGGTGCACAACCTTCAGTGGAAGTCTGCCTTTCATATTCAGGATGACGTTTTCTGATTTAGGCCAAGTTGTTCTGTGTAGACACATGTACCATAACGTCGAGTATAGAAGGAAGAGTCAAAAACTTGTCAGCTGGAAGACGCTGAGTGTCCATTTTTAAAGCGACTCCTTCAGATGTAAAAATTGAACTTGGTGCCGTTACCTTAGTGCGTTAGACAGCTTTTGATAGAATAATGCCTTTAATTTTTCAGTTTGCATATATATATATATGCCTTTATGGTTATGGCGTTCAAGACCAGGCGAGTAGTTCAAAGTTCCTTCGTTCACGTGTGCGAATATTTATCAATACTTTAACATTACGAAATAGTATTTACATATATACATATATATATGTACTGCATCACTAAGTTAAGTTTTTTATCGCAACCTATCTGTTCGGCAGCACATACACAGTACTAACGAGAAATAAACTGTTTCTAAACCGGGCTTAATCTTACACTTGCATCATGCCAATATACATTTAACATTTAATAAATTACTGTTCAGTATTTGGTATAAAAAGAAAGACATAAACCTACTTCAGATATGAGCGTTACAGCGTTTCTAATTTTACCCATGATTTTTTTCTAGGCTGTTCATTTCCATTTTTTTTCCTTTTTCTATATTTCTATAATACTTGCACGCAATTATTACACAAGTAGTAAATGCCTGATTCGTTAGGCGGACATTCGCAGTCGCCGACCTTGTCGCAGCAGCTATATTGTTTGTTTATACCGCACATGTCTTTTTTAATTTCACAGTATCTACTTTGGTCTGCATCCTGAGTACCACAGCGTGGTATGACCTTGTCCTCGGGGTATCCGGGGGGCTTGCAGCTACACGGAGTACCGGACTCATCTACGGTGTAATTACAGCATAGATAGTCACCGTCTTCCGTCATCTGGAACTCACACAGTGGAAGATTCAGGGACGCCGAGAACGCGGCGCACACGCAGGCAAGACCGATGATGAATCGAAGCATGGTGCTTGTTTCTGCAAATTTTAACGCAATGTATACAATATGCTACAGTATATACTGTATATGATGCAGTATATTTCATTCTCTGCATTGGAAAAGACGCATGAAATAAACCAAATGATTTTAGACAGGACTTAATGCTTTTTGTTGATATGCTAATGTGGTTCTCTTGCCTATTTAATGATAACGCACATTTTTCACAAACATATCACTTGAATTTGACATGTTTACAACATGTAAACGACAAGCCTCGTAAATAAAGTACTGACACCGTGGAAAAGTTGAAGTAAACAAAAGGCAATATGGAAAGCACATCGAATCCCGTTTTAGTGGAATATTTTGCAATAATTACGCTGTTCTTCCTTTTTGCTAAAACTTATATACAGATTTATTGCAAGTTATGCATCAGCATTTACTTGAAAAATGTGACCTTTTACAGATATAAATGTACAATAAACTGACATTTCTAATGAAATACCATTATTTTACTAAATATAGCAAAGTGGAGAAACCCTCAAATGTGCGCAATACATAAACAGAAAAATTTTAAACCAAACCAATATGAAATCGTGTAATTAACTCTTACCTTTTGGCTTCTTGCTTTCCTTCTCACGTATTAGGTGCCTTTCAGCTTTTTCTTGATTTGCAGTAGTCGAGCAATGTCTTCAGTTTCTGTTAGCAGTCAGTTTTTGCACCAATATTTATACCTGGACATCAGGTTAATTAAGGACAATTTGATGCGTTCGACACACCGGAAGCTGCACGCTGTCACTCGGGGGCTCGCCACGGTCGCCATTAGCTGTCACCACACTCTCTTCTCAAATGACAAGAATGCGACATGGATTTATGTAGGTTTTACCCCACACTGTCTGAATTGGAGGAATGAGAATGGGGGGATTGCAGCTTTAAATTTTGAAATGGTTTCTTTATGTTTATGGTATTGCTTGTTTTATTTCAAGCTTTATTGCACCACAGACTTTTTAATTTTTTTTTTTAATTTTTCGTTTCACTTTTAAAAGGTTTTTGAGGGAGAGTTTAGATACAGAAATAAAGAAGGACTTTTTTCTCTTCTAGATCATAAGTTAATGGTAATAATAATAATCCTGTGAAGATAGATAGTTGAAAAGCGTCTGTAAGTTACACACCCCCTCTGACGTCACACATCATCCCTAGAATTTACTACGTAGTTTAGATTGAAAACTTTTGAAAAGAAATTTTTGCTAATTGACAGATCTCACTGGTAATAACTTAGTCTCTTTCTACAATCTTATTGTGGTTAACTCGAAAAAATGTTTGTAATTCGACCGCAATTGACTCCTTTCTTTATCATTTCTGTGCATAAATTTTATTCGCTTTCGGGTACTTGTTTGTGCTCAATTACCATATATATGGTGATTTTATACGAAACACTAAGTGTGACTTCTTTAAATTCTTGTGTACTCGAAGGTATTTAGATGATTTAAGCGTGCAATTAGAAAATATTTCCATGTATTAATTGTTGTATTGTAGACGGTGCGCATTTGGCTTCACTGCGACTTGAGAGTTCGGATTTCTAAATTATAATAAAATATTTCATTTTTGCAAGGAGGGCGATACTTTAAAAAGTGTGTATTTGAAAAGAACGTTGGTTATAATCATAACAATGCATTGTACACACACTGGACAAAAGAAGTGTCACCCCTACTGAACCAATACTATGGGGGAGATAAATGACTGTGGAATGATATGCTCCTGGTATCATTTTATTAGCATCAAATTTCACAAAAAATCACAAAATGAGAACAAAATATACATTCTACCAAAATATGTAGTTTCAAGTCCAAAATTAGTACTTAGTGGCATAGCCACGTGACCTAATAATAGGTGCCAGTCTACGAAGCATGGATTCATTTAATTGTCTGATGCGTTCAGGGCTTATGCTGGCCCAAGCATGAAACACTGAATATAACAGAGTTTCTCTGCTGGTTAGACGGGCATTTGTAAAAAGTTTTGACATATAATTCCACACATTTTCTATTATGTTTGTATCCGGACTCTGGGCAGGCCACATCACCCTGCGAATGTCCTGTTGGTCAAACCAATCATCAACTGCTCTGGGCCTGTGACAAGGAGCATTGTCATCCTGGTGAACAGATGGATAATTCCTTTCACCAAACATATTAATAATAGATGGTAGCAAGCCTGACTCCAAAACATCGATATATTTCTAGTGATTCATGTTTCCATTAACCACTATCAATTCGCCCAAGCCATGGATGCTGATGCAGTCCCACACCATGATGAATATGCTGCTCCGGGTTCGAAAATTTAGTGCATGTGGTTCAAATGCTTTACCAGCAGTTTGCCAGCATAGTACCCGTCTGTCATCAGAGGTCAGACCAAAGCAACACTCATCAGAAAAAATATATAGGACCAATTGTCATAAACTGTCCAGTTCCAGATCCTGTTGACCCTAGTTTACTGTATGTTGCCTGTTTTGTAACGATATAAGAGGTTTCAGTCTTGATACCCTGCTGTACACTCTCTGAGCATGTAACCGACGCCTAGCAATTTTCACAGACACATTCTTATGTGTGAAATTGTTCCACTGTGTTGTCAACTGACAAGCAGTGTCGAACTTTGACAACCTGGACATCAAAATCAGTCGTCGGTCTTCACGGCCAGTATTTTTTCTTGGACGACCCATCAGAGGCAATTTGTCTCTTGATCCAGTGTTTCTATACCGAGACCAGACCCTCTGACGGTTCTGACTGAACAATTCAATTGTATCGATATTCTGACATTGCTTATATTCCGCCTCTTCAGGTTAATAACTTGCACCTATAACCGTTAGATAATTACCTGTATCTTGCCATACTGGAGGAAGACAGGAATAACATTTGCTGTACATGTACAAGACCAACAATACAATTCCATGGTATAGCGGTTTTATACTCATTAGTCACATTATAAGTAGACCAGGCATTATAAGTACCCAAGATTTGCCTACTTTCATTACTCTGAGTTAGGGGGTGACACTTCTTTTGTCCAGTGTGTGTATACGTTAATTAGATAAACTATTCCCATGTCTAAATTAATGCATTGTAGCTGAAAGAAAGTTTATTTACCCCGCATGTGGCTTTTAGAGTTTTAATTTAATTTTCAACTTTTGGAAGATAATATAGTTTTGCGTATAACAACTGCCATGCACTTTAATTTAAAAATCTAAAAAGCCCTCCCTGGCTTCCGATCTTTGCCAATTATCTTAATTAAACGCACCCAGACATAACAGCATTACCCTGTAATATTTCATCAATCATGGCACATTTTAACCGTTCCCTATTTACCGATCCTGCTTTCATTAAACATCTTTCGGTTTTCTTCAACTTTCAAAAATAAACTTATTTATTGTCCTACAGTACCTAACAAACACATACAGGTGCACGTCCATCCTTGTTTCACTTCTGAATAAGTAGCGATGATTTACTAAATTTACTCGTGTTGTCCTGTTATGAATCTGTTTCCATGGTATAAGCCGGACGAAAACCACTTTTGTTATTTTGAAATAGTTACGTTTACACTTAAAATAACATTCATCAATTCAGATAAAGAAGAGAAGACAAACAATACCTGTTAATATGTTTTATTCAGTGTCATTTGTGGTTTACTACACCGTTCCAAGTGTTATTTTTATACATGTTTATGAAGGAAACAGATAAATATTTATAAAACTCGTCCCTTCACACCATGATACACAAACGAAAAACAACCAATAAAATTATTTTTGGCTCCGGATTGTTTGGGTTATATGTGAAATATACATAAATAACAAATGAATGTTTTCATTCATCCAGTTGTTTGAAACTAAGTAAATATAGAAATGGAATTGACTCTCATGCTGCATCTTACAATTTACAACGGAGATCACACCATCTGAGATCCTATCTACCACACTTGGAGGGTCGTTCCGCGTGAGACATCAGTTCACGTGAAGTAGGATTTGTGACAAGGTCAAAATGTCGTAATCGTTTCGAAACGTTCCATCCAGTTCCAGTGCGAGAGTGGATTTCAGATACGTAAATCTTTATACAGTATGGATATACTAGAACTTGGACGAATAATATCCATAATTCGCATTATTCGTCCAAGACCTGAATAACATTGGCTATCATTACAGGCATTAATCTATTTAAGTTTCTTTATATATGTATATAGTGTGCTCTAAGCTTAAAAAGTTACTTGTCAGTTATGTAAACATATTTTTTGTGTTTTTATTAGGGATTTGAACCTTATGCACAGTTACTCTTATGTAAACAAGCAAGTTAAATAAAGCGTAGGAGTACAGATACTCAGTACAGCGTTTCCTCCTTTGTATCACTTGAGGCGTCACCTGTCACAATTACTTTAAGTAACTCTCAATAAAATACCTTCTGGTGTAGAACCATCAAACTTTTCAGACCTTCTAAATCAACATCTTTAGCTTTTCTAACAAAGCAGTGCTTCCGGTGCAATCACTTATAATTGCTTTGTCATAATTAAATGAGCAGCCCCTTACATGGAAAAAAAATGATCCAATCGAATTGCCTCCGAGTTGCACTTTCTAGGAAGATTAAAATGTCTTATTTTGTCAATTAATCATAAAGTAAGTGAAACAAAAAGAAACTGCAGAAGAAACAAAAAATATCAGCATAGCACAAATATATACAGACACACATATGCATAGAATCTTTTTCAGTTAACTTTAATATAAACACCATATTTTTCAGTCAACTGATTATAAAATCTCCATATTATTCAATATCTCAAGCACATGTTCCAGTATTATTATAGTTTATGTTAAAAAAAGTCGCAGTGCAGTTTACAATGTGCCCCAAATATTTTTTTGGCTCTGATACAGACCAAGGGCATAATGAGGCATACGCACAGATGCACTGTGCGTACCTTTTTTTTCTTTTTGTCCTACCATGATGTTATTCTCTCTTAATTTAGTATATTTTACACAGAATATAACTGGGGGGCCATTTCTAAAGGTCTGGTTATGCCCCTGCAGACTGGGTGTATATGTTCTCACCTACTGGTGGAGGATACAGCTCAACACCCATGTGTGGCACTGAGGACTAGCAGACCAACACTATCTGTCACTGCCAGACCAACTTTAGCCTCCACCTCACTTAGCCAGGATTGTGTGGGAAAATCTTCCAGACTCCCCCCTAGGGGACTTTACCCCTGCTTTAACCTCAAAGTACTGATTGCCAAGCCAGGAGACAGGGAGGCACTGTTTATGAAGGACTGGTTTACTTTGTTCGCCCACAAATACACTATGTTCTTCACTGTACTCTCTGATGTTCAATTTTTTTTTCAGAATAACCCTTTCTGTTTAACTGGAGCAAGGACACAAATTAATCCACTGATTAAGAAAACATGCTAAAATTGGCTTGATTTTTGGACAGTTGCTCTTCTAGATACTCTATCTTCCTGAATCTTATATTCAACAAAGGAGGGGGTTGACTTGAAGCATGCTATCCATTTCATTCCTATCAGTTCTTTCATTAATTTTTTGAAAGATATGTAGTATATTACTGTACCTGTACACTCTAATATTCCAATCAGGCCATAACCAGACGTTTGGTTATATATTAAAGAAAATCCACTTAATTCCAAACAATCAATTTTTTCCTTCAAAGATTATGCAAACTGTACACCCTGACCTCATGGAGCTGAGTCAAGGTGACAAACTGAGTAACAAATAACAACTTGTTGTTTTCATCCACAGCCAACCCCATTGGTTTCTCAATACCATCAGCAATGGTCAAAAGGTGGCGCTGAAATAGGCCATCTTTGCCAAACATGGAGATGCGATTGTTGCCATAGTCTGCAACAAGGATGTTCTCTTTGTAGAGACAGACCCCGTAAGGATGGTTCAACTGACCTGGTCCACTGCCATGTGACCCTATGGTGGACTCAAACTCTACTCCAATTATATCTGATCTTCTTTTTACAATGGTGCATTTCAGCACTTTTATGCAGTGATTTCCATGATCAGAGACATATATCAAATGCTGAGCAGTTTCTGTTGGTGATTCTGAATTGGGACATTCTGTGCACATAAACTCGGGATTTTTGAACTGATTGTTCTGGTCCCCATAACTACCTAGACCCCTGTGACTGTTAGGATAACCATCATCAAAATCATTATCATTATCATTATTATCATTATCATCATCATTATCATCATCGTCATTATCATTATCATCATCATCATCATCATTATCATCATCATTATCATCATCATCATTATCATCATCAGCATTATCATTATCATCATCATTATCATTATCATAATCATTATCATCATCATCATTATCATCATCATTATCATCATTATCATCATCATTATCATAATCATAATCATGCTCATAATCAACTGCTAAGAATGAAGATTTGCTGGACAATACAAACATAAGATTGTCTCCCAAAGTGATTGCACTGGGCTCAAAAAAGATGTTTGATACTATTTCTTTAGACATCTTTGAGCTGCGGGGACTATAAGATGCATAAATATAGGCACGTTCTTGTTCATTGTATGAATCAGGTGGGATAGGATGTCTATCCTTTACCTTGTACAGCATTTTAAAAGAATCATCATAAAATACCTTACACTGGGTCACTAGTTGGTATCTGCAGCCCTCATAGTAGATCTCAGAGAACACATTCTGAACATTGCCTGAATAATCAAAGAAAAACACACTGCCAGCCTCAGAGGTATCTGTGACAGCAAAATAACCGTCAGATGTGCCAGGGCTGACACTGGAGGGGCCATTCAGGGGGGAACCAATACTTATAACCCTGGTGAACTTAAGTTTGGGTTTCATGATGTTACTACCCTGTTTGGTTGTGCTGTTATCAAAAGAAAGATGAGAAGAAGCTGACATGATGTTCTGAGAACCAGCCAGATTTTCAGTAGTTGCCACCCCAGACTCAAACACCTTGATACCCTCAGCTAAGCTATCAGAGATTGACCTTAAATCACTCAGTGATGGACAGCTGGAGAGGAGCTTTTGACACGCAAGATCTATTTTCAAATAGCTCCCTCGTCTTGCACGAAGATGGTCCCGAGCCGTGTTAATGGCTTTCAGTTTCTCTTCAGCACTTTTTGACTGGGCATCATGGACTCTGATCTTGTCTTGAAGTTCCTCTGCCCCCTGGTGGTATTTCTGTTGTAGCTGTTGCAGCCATGTTTTTTCTTTGTCAGCGACGACTTTGGCATCGGTGACTTCGCAGGATTTGTGTGACGTCATCAGGCAGACCATACAGATATAGATGGCGCACGTTGTGCAGTAGTATTTTAATGCCTGTTCATCATGTAGGGAGCAACTTCCATGGTTCCTGCTTAGAGTACAAAGCTGATGAGAAGCAGTGATTTTCACACGACCGTGTTCCTGTTTGCAAATGGAGCAAAGAAATTCACTGCAGGTCATGCATTGATAGTCGGCTGGTGCTGACTTTTTTAAGACAGAGCAAATGAAGCACAACTTCACTTCTATAGCAGCAGCAGTTGTTTTCTCAACTTTAGCCTCCACCTCACTTAGCCAGGATTGTGTGGGAAAATCTTCCAGACTCCCCCCAGGGGCCTCAATACACATACCACAGCATGGGCAGCTGAACCTCTGGGGCTCGGTAGGGGGGTCTGTCAACTGAGTGTGGGACTGTAGACAATGTAGACAGAAGGAGTGGAGGCAGGGGAGAACCTTGGGTGTTTCTGGGTTGCAGAGACATATCTCACAGCGGGAAGGACTCGTGGTGGCGCCATCTTCTGATGGAATATTGCTTGCCATTGTGCTGATAATAAAGTGTTAATTAAGTTTTGATTAAGTATGAATTCTATTGTTGATAGCAATTGAGTATCTATGATAAAGTGAAAAGAATCAAATTAAGAGTTATGGCTGTACATATATAACAAAGCAAGAAAACTGAGAAAAGTGTCTGTGTTGACAGAAAGTTTGGTAAAGATGGTTTTATTTTCCACAGGTTAAGTGGTTTGTTTTATTGTTGTAAAGTTAATTACTTACATTTACACTAATTACAATTAGTAACTAGCGGATCAGAGGCAATACCGCCTCTGGATATTGTACCACCAGCTGGAGTAAGCTCATTTGTATGGAAAACCAAAAAATAAAAAAGGGACACCACTACCAGTCTTGTGCTTGACAAGCTCCATAAAATGCAATAAACAAGAATTCTCAAAATATCAAAAAAAAAAAAAAAAACCTGTAAAAAGTGGTCCTACCAATTTTCGAATTGACCTGTATTTTCCTCACATTGATCACTCCTGTAATTTTTTAGACAATAGGCCTATTAGTTTTCCTCGAAATGTATTATCAGTGTTGCATATTTGCTGATGAAAAAGAAAACCAAGGGGCAACACTGGGCTGATCTCTGCTAGTTTTGAAGATATGAGGGGCAAGAAAATATGGAAAGTTTAGTTCATGGTGAAAAAGAAGGTCAAAGGTCAATTTCAAGGTCACAGTATAAGACGGCACAGTATAAGCTACGGGAATACCAAACTGCAGGACAATCTCCCTGATGCAACAACAGAACTCACTCTCTGGTCCCATGCTAATAAACTAACAATAAATACTACCAAGACCAAAGAGATCATATTTGATTTCTCCAAAAAAGGACACAAAACTACACCCTTACTAGTAGATAATCAAAGGATTGAGAGAGTGGGGTCTGCTGTCTTTTTAGGGGTTAGGATCAGTAGTGATTTGAGCTGGGAAGGTCACATCTGTGATATTTGTAAAAAAGCAAGTAAAAGGCTACACAATCTTAAGCTTCTGAAAAGAGCGGGTATTCCAACCAATGAACTTGTAAGCTTTTATACATCAGTAATCAGACCTACATTAGAATATGCATGTCAGGTGTGGCACCCAGGTCTTACACAACAACAAATTGAATCCATCCAGATTAGAGCATGTAAGATTATATTCCCAGAGCTGTCCTATGATGGGGCACTTGAAACATGTAAACTTATCACTCATGCTTGTAGAAGAGATGAACTATCTAAAACATTATTGCATAACATGTACTCTGAAGGACACAAAATCCATCATTTGCTACCAGATAATATTATGTTTTTACCTGATATTATGTTTTTTTTTCTGCAACATGAACTTCACTTCTTATGTATGAATGATAAATGTTTCTTATATATGATGTAGGATATTTCTGAAGAGGAAATCATTTCTGAAGTATAAAAATACCTCCTGATATGTGTATAGATATGATTTTTGGCATTGAAATCATATTTCTGAATACTATTTATTGGTTCTGGGCTGTGATAAACATGTTCTGCAATTATTTCCCCTTTGGCTTGCCATAAGTTTGACCTTGAAATAAAGGCCAAAAGTCAAATCCAAGGGCATATTTGGAATCTTCACATATGACTTTCGGTCAGACTTCTGTGGTAATTTTTCCCATAATTCCTTCGATTTGGGAGATATTTGGCATTGAATTTTCAAAAATTTTGACAAGGGTGTGTTTCAACGAGCGTCATGCCCAGGCCAATGCACTGACTGAGACAAAAATAAAAGGGGTTTCAAGTTGAGATTATATGTGACCTAAATCCAAGAGATGGGGACATGGGTCCTTGCAGTCTAGGAGGAGAAACGGTAACGGTGACTTGTATCCAGCGCCAGTACGCGAAGCCGGCGGAGTTGCAGAAGCCGGTGGAGCCGTACGAGACGGGTCAGGATTAAAACCATGAGTACTGCCAGCGTACAAGCTGGTGGTACTAATAAAAGGGAAATCAAATAGATGAAAAGTTAGAGTGATATTGAGTGTAAATTAAGTTTCATCAAGAGTCAATAAGTGTAGAACTTGTTTTTAATGTCAGAAAAAGATAAAAAGGGTAAAAGTCAATAACATTTAATGTGACTGGTTAATTTCATAACAGATTTTAGTTTTGATCAACTGTTTATTACATGATAACTAAGTTTTGGACATGATTCAAGTATGAGTAATGCAAATAGTATATTTTGATAAGTTTAGTTGAAAACAAGGCTCTAATTAGACATTGCCTAATAAGGGAAATGTCCTATGGTAAAGTAAACATGACAATGGAAAGTTTCTGGAAATCATGCCTTTAACAATAAAAAGATATAATTACACGCGTGATCAGTACAGAGAATTAGAGTATAAATATGGGTAAAATTGTATGAAAAGTGAGTGGTGAGTAAATGATTGAAGACTCCAGAACTTCGTCGTCGTTATAATATTATTCACTACATTCTCTATCTGCATGGTTGTTTACAAATAAAATACATTTTCCCAGTATTGTGAACTTTCAATAAAATAAAGTTAAATTTTATCAACTTAAAAATAGCAATTGATTATTAAATCTTTATTTTCTGGTAGAATTTGATATTTATAACTTATAAGACAAGATGGATGAAGGGGGAGTGGCAAAAATGGCCGCCATATTGGAGATTTTATCTGCATTAATCTTCTTTCACAGTGTACACGACAACATAAACAGCTGTGAAACTGCCAACATAACAAGACTCATTAATTTTTTTGTATAAAGAAATTGAAATTTCCCACTTTTTTACATTGGTTTAATGGGGCCGTAGCGATAGTCCGAAGGTTCATTGGTCCGAATGTTCACTATAGAACCTTCGGACCAATGAACCTTCGGACTATCGAGACGCCCCCGGTTTAATTATGCATGAAACTGTATGGTTATCATGTTTTTCTAAGACACGTCATACCGATGCCTACTAACCAGTACCAGCCATTAGACGTCTATTTGAGGTTAAAACTTTTCATCCCCCTTCTTCACTTCTCTCCCACTTATTAAATTCTAAATTTTTATGAGGATAATTAGAGAAAGATGTTGACTTACCTTAATTAAATCCCGCGACCGTTAACTGTTATCGAACAGATTGCCCTGATGTAATGCAGGCACTGGTAGCAGTCTGTGCCAGTCTGTTCTTCTTTCACTTTGCCAAGTGGGAGTTCCAAGTATCAGTGTCCCGTGACAGGATTGGATTTTGATTGTTGACATCATGGGTTTATTCCCAGAGATTTAGATCGATCCAGAGATTTAGATTTAGATCGACCTAACTACCTTGGGGTTCACGCTAAATTGCAGTCAGCCGAGCGCACACCATAGTTAATTACCCCCTTACAGCTTTCAGTAGGCGGGACAGACGATTAAGCCGGCTAAGCTGACAGTAATCAAGTGAGACTCCCCACAGGGATAGATCGATCTAAAATCTATGGAAATGGGGTCCATGAGTGTTCTTTATCAGAATGTTAATTTTAGACTGATCTTGAACTGATACAGGTGTTCATTCTGTATGTAGGTCGGGTCAACTACTATGTACATTGGGTAGTTCTGTGTCAGAGATATGACATTTTATACTTAAGAGGCACTCTTATATTAGCTTTTTTTGCGATCTGCGCAGATTTCGCGCATGAGAAGTTTTTTTGCGATAGCGTCTAATGATAAAAATATAAAATGCAATAAAATATGTAATTCGTCCTTTTATGAAATCTGTGTTGTTATTTTGGTCAACAATGTGTTGCGTATCAATAAACGCTTGGTCTTTTACGACGTAAAGTACTTTCGACTTTCTTTACGAATGCCGCGATGAAAGAATTTTCGCGGAGAAGGGATGGAAAGGAGCGTTTAAGTAAGGCTTGTATAGCATTGACAAGGCTTGTATTATCCCATGGAAAATATTCACAAGGGCTGGCCAAGAAGTGCCTTGTGGTGATTTGTCACATGGTTACGATGTGTGCTTCAAGACATCGTCTTCTACTGAGCATTGATATCCGATCACTCAAGTAAAAATGATTTGTATGCTGAAAACTTTTCTCTTTTCTTTCCCAATTAGTTAAAATCATTAGACTTATTGAACAACATGACCAGTAAACAGTGCGATTTTCAACTCTCCGTGCACCCATGTGACGTGAGACGTTCACGAGCGGACATTTGGTGTTGCGATGTAGATCTACACCATTCTTCTATTGGTTTTGTTTTCTCTACTTCTATGGTTTTGTTAAAGTGCAAATGGACAAAACCCATAAATCACTTAACAGAGGACCAAGGATTTTTGGTGGAAATACATGCTATACTTTTTTGATGCTTAGGAAATAAACAGTATATTTTAGAAGATAAATCGTACTCTGTTCCACGTGACAACTTTATCCAAATTTACCCAATCATAAACAAGAGTAACGTTTTGTAGTTGCTTGCTAGATTTTAAGTGAATATAGATATAGCCTACGTAAGATGGACTCTCAACTTCGATCACTGCTTAATTATTTTCAGGTTAAAAAAGATTGCAAATATTTTGAAAAATATTTTTTAAAGCAATGCCTTTTTTTCACAATAAACATGGGAATTGCCAACCTTTTCCATGCAGTGCAATTATTACACACAGTAGGCCTACAATTATTTATTTTACTGTGTGCAATTATTACACACAGTACAATTATTAATTTTGAAATATTTTTCCATTCAGTACAATTATTTGGACAGTTAAGTTAATATTTGAAGATTTCTCCATACAGTACAATAATTTAGAAGCACCAAGTGTTTTTTCAGTGTTTTTAATCATATAGAAATATTGAAATATAATAAATTATCACTAAATAATTCACGGCACACATTTTTAAAAATGGCCCGGCCAGATTTTGACCAAGGCAGATTCATGTTATCTGATTTTTTTATTTCATCCCAGTCAATTGAATAAATTCTGTGTTCAACCTCTAGCAAATTCTTAGAATGCCTCCTTTCTTAAAAAACAATTTCTCCATGTCTAGGCAAAAACATTAACATTAACATTTCAGCATTTAGATATTTTGTTTCAAAGAGAAGGTGTAGTTGGTCTTTATTTTCCTCTAAGTGAAATTAATCCAAACACACACACACACCATGCAGTAACAAAATGTATGAAAGTATTAAGAAAATTGTAGGATTTAGATGTCCTTAGATGAATATCTTGTAACTTGGTTTCCAATGCACGTTTGTCAACATCCACACAAGAAATACCACATGCAACTTACCAGTAGTAAGACACTGATACATTGTTAATATTATTATAACGACGCTGGAGTTCTCAATCATTTATTCACCACTTAATTTTCATACAATTTTACCCATATTTATACTCTAATTTTCCGTACTGATCACGCGTGTAATTATGTTCTTTTTATTGTTTATGGCGTGATTTCCAGAAACTTTCCATTGTCATGTTGACTTTACCATAGAACATTCCCTTATTAGGTAATGTCTAAGAGCCTTGTTTTCAACTAAACTCATCCAAAATACTATTTGCATTACTCATACTTGAATCATGTCCAAAACTTAGTTATCATGTGATAAACAGTTGATCAAAATTAAAATCTGTTATGAAATTGACCAATCACATTAAATGTTATTGACTTGGACCTTTTCCATCTTCTTCTGACACTAAAAACATGTTCTACACTTGTTGACACTCAATATCACTCTAACTTTTCATCTATTTGATTTCCCTTTTATTACTAATTGTAATGAGTGTAAGGGTAAGTAATTAACTTTACAACAATATACAAAGTAAACATTTTATCCATTCAGTACTATTATTTGGATAAAAAAAGGAATAAGAAAATAAAAGTCATAAGAGATTGGCCCAGCCTATGAAAAATCCAATATGTCGGCATTCCATGAGGCACACTGAAATCAAACTGATACTCTATACATTTAAATATCTATTTCTTATGAATTTGATGTACAAACTTTGCAATTAAGCGAGAATGCCCTGCAGAGTTGGACCTATCCATAGAATTTTTCACCAGAAATTTGAATTTGAAAAAAAAAAAAAATATAGATATCACAGACATTTCACTATAAAACTTAATTCTTAGTTTTTATTCCTTGCCAGATATCTGTTCGAGAGCACACACAAATAAAATGTCCCAAAGGCACCTAGGTCAGTTCTTCACTTGAATTAATATTACTGTTCAGCATTTCGTATCAAAAAGAGTATAGATATGAACGTTTCTATCGTTGCATAAGACTTTTTCTTTTATTTATTTTTTAAATACTATCATGCAGTTATTACACAGGAAGTAAACACCAGATTCGGTCTCTGGGCAGTCGCAATAGTCCATCTTGTCACAGCAGGCGTATAATCTATCAGGACCGCACATATCCGCTATTACCTGGCAGTAATAACCCTCGGTGGTCTTGGGGCAATGTCGTATGTCGTACGAGAGCCTAGGGGGCCTGCAGCTGCACGGCTTATCTCTATCGTAATAGCAACAGTCATAGTTGTCTTCAATCATTTTGAACGCACACAGTATGTAAGGAGTGACAGAGGCCGAGACGTACACGCAGGCAAGGCCGATAATGAGTCGCAGCATGATGTTTATTTCTGCAAATGTTAAATATAACATAAACAATATGATACAGTATATATGTGCGCTGTATTTACCATTCTGTACCCCCTCCCCCCCCCCCAAAAAAAAAAAAGAAATAAATAAATACTTTGTTTTAAAATGATAAATGTCAAGTCTTATCTACTTAGTCATCACGAAAGGGAGCACATTTTTCATGAAAATATTATTTGAATATAGCATGTTTGCATCAAACAATGTACATCGTTTAGTCTGGACGAAATAAAAAAAATTGACATAAATACTACGTTAGGCTACATCTCTTTAGTGGATCAATATTTAAAGGTAACTATAGATAAAGTGGGAAACAAACCGAAACCCGTTTTAGTGGAGTATTTAGCAAAAATATTTCTCTCCATGTCGGTCTACCTTTCATACCGTTCTTCCTTTTCTCTAAGGCGGATTTCGTATTGTTATTGAATTGTAAAGTGAAAAGAAACATACCTCTTAGCTGTCTTCTTTCCTTTTCACGTATTAGATGCCTTTCTGCCTTTGCCTGATTTACAATAGTGAGCAACGTCTTGATAAATTTCTGCTGGCACTTTTTGTGCAAAACATATATATTGTATGCTTATGTTAATTAAAAACATTAATAAAAGACATTTAACGGTGCCCAGCACACCGCTAGGTGCACGTTGTTACTTCATGTGCATAAATGTTTTTGGAGTACTTTTTTCTGCTCCATTACCATATATATGGTGATTTTATACGAAACACTAAGTATGAATTTTCTAAACCCTCGTGTACTCGAAGGCATTCAGTTCATTTAGAATAACAAGTATAATCGTGTAATGACCAAAAAAAAAAAAAATAAAATAATAATAATAATAATAATTGGTCTTAATATCCATTGTACAAAGTACACAGGGTGCAACTTTACAGTTTTGATTTCAAGAGTAAATTTAGTATTCTCAATTTATGATGTCGTTTGGAGAAGGATAGGGTGAATATGCTTAAAATAAGAATGTCAGTTAAAATCATGACAACTTAGTTAAACATTTTAAAATCCGTTCCAGACTTCCGATCTTTGCTCACTAATTATTTAAATGAAGCGCAACCAGACACTAATCTGTTACATGTAGTCCGCGGATCAACCTGTTCTGAATGCGCTGCTTTTTTCCCTGTGACTACAGCTTTCTTTGTCTGATATCGGGTCATCCAGTTATAGTAAGTAGCCCAACGCCCTATCTGGGGCTGACATATCGCCGTTTACTGGCAATTCGCTAACTAACGGAAGGCTACAAACGCAAGCCCGGCTGTCAATTATGCAACTTAATCGATTAAGGAAACTTGAAACGGCATGCGAATGCATGGGCCTACTAGTATATATGTTTAGATTCTTAAAAATAGTTTGAAAAAATACATACACCATACTGCTTTATTTAATTGGGGCAGCTTATGCAACTTATGCAACTACTAAGGATTCAAAAGTGCCACAGGCGAGCGTGGAATAGGCCTAACCTATTTATCCCAATTCAATTTAGTTTTTCAAATCGCTTTATCAACTTAAGAATGATCGCAAGTCTTCCAGTGAAGCTTCAGGACTGTGAAACAACTATTGTAGAATTTTGATCAAAGGTGAGGCACAAAAGTGAATAAACAGAGCTAGGCCAAATGTGAATTGCAGTTGTTGCGCAGTTGAAAATTCCTGTTAGAGGGCGAAAGCATTCCAGTAAAACTTAAATCAACTTTCAATAATCTTATCTTATTCATTTATGGATAATATTTGTTTCAAATATAAACGTTTAGGAAACGCAGGGATTCTTAAGACTAAGACTTACAACCTCTGATTGATACTACAGCTGTTATTGTACAGGTATATGTCACTAAGATACAACAACCACGATTTTCTAGGACAATGCCATTTACTTGAAATAAATTCTAAGGAATCCTCAAATTTTTCAACGAAAACAGTCGAAACAATGCCAAAACAAAGCGTACAAGACAACAGTGTTTTCAACTAAACAACTTTAAGAATTTCTGTCAAAATGACCACAACCAAGTACAGAATATCATTAATTTAATAAGCGACCCAGAACATCTTTATAACGCTGAAACGCTAGTGTGTTCAGGCTTTATTCACTTAACGCGATGTACAAACACCATTCCGTCCTTAGGCCCAATGTAACGGGGAACTGGACGCCTGGAGACTACTGTCCAGCGTCCTGAACTGACGTGGTCATCCATAATTTTCAGAAGATCCCGTCCATATTCCTCGTCCAACAATTCCTTTCTCAAGACGATAACGATGTAGCCATCTTTAGGAAAACAAGCAGAAACATTGTTGGTTGTAAATACATGTAGAAAGCAAAAACAATAGATTAAGAATATGATATAAATGGAAATTTTAAAAATTCATAAAACTTAAAAAAAAACAGCAACTTCAAACATATGACATAAAGGTCTTGATTCCATCTTGAAAATGATAACTGCGCTCGTTGGTTGACAAGGTTACCACGCGCCACTTGCTGAAAACCAACAGCGCCCTTTTCGCCCGTCTTGTGTTTCATTTCCATACGTGGTTGCCTATTTCTACCATTCAAAGAAACACGTTGAACGAGGATTGTACAGAGTTATTTGATATACATATTTAAAAACCTGGCAAATAAAAAGGGCAGAAAAAAATTTAACTAGTTAAGAATAATAAGACTTTTGAGAGTAGGAATTTAAAAAACTTACCTGGTTTTACGATGCGTATCAGTTCAGCCAAACAACTTCCGTTCAAGTGACCAGGGCAGAAACTGCCCGTTGTTATGATGGCGTCATAGGTATCTGAAATATATATATTGAGATATTTTTTAATTAAATTAATAATTAAAGGGTAAACACTTCACGTCTTATTAAGGCATACACCTCTGTTCAAATATTTTTTCGTTTTCTTTACTTTCTCATTTAGATCGATTGATGCTTAGGTCGATCCTAGAGACTACCTATTATCATACATGCATTTGTGCAAACAACTACTCATTAATTAATTAATTTATTTACTTATGACGGCACGCTACAAAATCTGCAACTACCGTCTGGTATGTCAAGGCGGTTTGGGCCTAAAAGATCGCAGACGACGTTTCTGTACAGTTTCTTTTCCTTTGCTATTTCCAACATTTCTTTGCTGGCATCCAAGGCATCTAGGTTGTGAAATCCATTTTTCTTCAACTTCCAAACGTTTGTAAAAAAAGGACCATACCAGTTAGTAAATTGTCGTTAACGAGTAAGCAGAAAAATTAATAAGCGGATAAAATCAATGTCCAACAGAAACCATTAGTTAATGAAAATAGCTATTCAACCATGACAACTTTCTTCTGAAAAAGTACCCAAATGATTCACGTAGGTATAAAATAAAGTAAGAGCTAATCTGTCTCGTGGAAGAGCCAGCTAACTTCTTAAAAATTTAGAAATTAACATCTTTGCTTCACCTCCGCACCCAACCGTCCAGTTCCCGCCGCCACGTCTAAAATGAGGGCATCTTTCTTCTCCTCAAAGAGTTTCTCCACTTCCTTGGCTACTATAGAGGGGCCTTCGTGATCCAAAATCGCTGCAGACTGGTGGAAATACCGATAAAGCAAGCTTTTAATACACTATAATTTCTTACAATTATATATTTTATATCACAATGCAAAAATAAAGAATAAACCGTATGGACAAACCACGGTATTCAGCAGAAAGAGGGAATTTAATACTTTACGCTCGTTCCACTCGGACATTTGATGGTGAAAAGAATTTTAGTGAGGCAAAGGTGACAGCGGCGTCCAATAATGTCACCACCCCATTTTTTTTCTAGATTGACATTGATTACATTTGTCTCTCTTGGGAAACACTGTGGATAAATCAAACCCAAAACACTCCCTGAGAGAAGACTGAAGAAGGCGAACATGGCTACGAAATGGACGCATACCGCCTAGTGATAATATGCCCTCAACATGACATTCGCAGCAAAGCAGATTACGTGTACGTTATCCATATGAATGATTTACAAATATTATTCTGCACAGATAGAATGTGACAACTTTGCCTTCATGTAGCTAAAGCGCAATGATGAGCACTTGTTGGAGAGAGTATTTCGGTTCCACCGTATGGTAATGCACGACCCTATATATTATCTGATTTATCTGATTCTGATTCTGATTCTGATTCCTTCCACACAGAAGAGCTACACTGAGATCATCAGTTACAAATAGCCAAAACTTCACCGCACTTCCTTCAAGGGAACAATATTTTCTGAATAATATCCTAAATAATAGTTAGTTTAATATAAGGTTTAGTGTAGCCTATTCTAGTTGAATCAGTTTTTTTTTAATTATCCCTATATTGATCTTAATTGAGTAGTACATGTACTTTCCCTGCTTTAGTCTAGACATTATATAATGTATATCAAACTGTATATGGTAATCACTCTGCGGATTACTTCTTGTATTTGTATTTGATCATGCCCGGATGTAGGGCGATTGTCAATAAACTTCTGATATATACCGAGCAGTACGCTTCAGTACTAGTCTGCACCGGTACACTTTAAGAAAATGACAATGCATTAATACAATAGACTGGCTACAAGTATATAAAGGACCCTCCAAAATGTTGGACCTCTAAAGGTACATGTACATACTTACAAATGCACGAGTATATATATATATATATATATATATAACTAGTAGCATAACTTCAGTTAAACCTTTAATTCGTACATCTCGCTTTGGTACAATGGTGTTAAGTTCTTTGCCAATGAATATACTTACGTCGTCGTATATCCGGGCCCAGTCTTTGTATACCTCCAAAATCTCTTGGTTTGAGGCGTTAGTGTTTAATACTTTGTTGAAGAACTCCTCGGTTTGACGCGTCAGTTCTGTGGCCATCTTGTCCTCTTGTCAATTTGCAAGAATGCGCATAGGACGCGGGAGAGTCTCTATCTTTTATCATTATCGTGTCAAGTTCACCTATCACACTTTTTTTGCATTGAGAGGAATTTCGTATAACATAGGTTCTGACCTCCAATCTCATGACGAAGCAGGGAATCGTACATTAATCCTCTTTTTCCCTAGTAGTAATAGTAGTAGTAGTAGTAGGCTCGTCACCGAACCTTTTAAGGTTTACGCGCTCTGAAAGAAGCAAACCATGAGACTTACGTTTCTTGAAGTATTAGGTACATTTATCAGAGGCGGATAGTCCTCACAGCTTGGAGTGGGGGTGGGGGATTCGGAGAGACAATTTTTTTAACCTGCAGTCCTTAAAATAGGGTTTAAACGTACATGTGTCACGTTTTTGAAGCACGATAGGCCGGAGAGGCTGGCTCAGTCGGCTACAATATTTGAGAACCACGCCAATCATGGGCGCAGGAAGGGGGATTGGGGCCCTGTAAACTCCTTTAAGAAAATTTTTATGCGTGAATAAGTCTCTAAAGCTTCAATTTGCGATCCTAGACCCAATATTTCTAGACTTGAACAGTCATTTAAATGTCTTTTGGACTTTTAACATAGATTCTGTATCATCATTTGCAAATCTTTTAGTTATACACAATTTCAGAATTATGTAGACGTACGTAGAAGAATTTTTCATCTCATCAAGGCGTAAGCGGGGGCAAAGCGCCAAGAAAACGTTCAATCGTCCATGGTAAGCATACAAGGTGCGGCAGCGGTCAGACTCAACATCGAATTCAACATCACTTCAAATAGCCTCATTCTTTGTTGCCTATCTCTACGTAGTGCTTTTCGTGTCTGAAACGCCAACGAGTTATAAAATTGTTTGCATGCCGCGTTCAAATTCAGATGGCTGGAAGTAGGGACTGGAGTACATGAGTACGAGACTTTCTGACCCTTCCCTGTCTCCTGGTCTGCCAATGACTGGCAATGAAATATTACCAATTAAAATATATTATTATTGCATTTTTAACCCAGAGATTTGATTTTTGTCTTGTACGAGTCGGGCAAGACTGTTACTTGTCTATATTGTATTCAATAAATAACAAGTCTGATAAATATAGTTCGTCTTTGATTTAATGTATAAATTAAACTTTGAATTCATTACATCAGTGACTTTTGGCACTAACAAATCACAGAGATCAAAATTACACATTTGTGCGATTAATTTAATTTTCTTAATCTATGAAATCCTTGCAAGTGCAAAAATACAAGACTGATGCATCAGTGAAATATATTGAAAGTTATGGTCAGTAAATTTGCGATTAAGTTTGAACCCCTGAAAAACTCTCAATCATAAAAATTCCCGTGCTCTTACAAAGTATATTCATATAGCACAAGTTCAAATGGACGAGATCTTGTCTTTAGGCAGTTAATATAGTGTTCCAAAATGTTTTCACTCTTTGACAGCCCTTTCATTTAGCTTTTATTTAGATGTTCATTAACAGNTATATATATATATATATATATATATATATATATATATATATATATATATATATAGTAGCATAACTTCAGTTAAACCTTTAATTCGTACATCTCGCTTTGGTACAATGGTGTTAAAAGTTCTATGCCAATGAATATACTTACGTCGTCGTATATCCGGGCCCAGTCTTTGTATACCTCCAAAATCTCTTGGTTTGAGGCGTTAGTGTTTAATACTTTGTTGAAGAACTCCTCGGTTTGACGCGTCAGTTCTGTGGCCATCTTGTCCTCTTGTCAATTTGCAAGAATGCGCATAGGACGCGGGAGAGTCTCTATCTTTTATCATTATCGTGTCAAGTTCACCTATCACACTTTGTTTGCATTGAAAAGGAATTTCGTATAATATAGGTTCTGACCTCCAATCTCATGACGAAGCAGGGAATCGTACATTAATCCTCTTTTTCCCTAGTAGTAGTAGTAGTAGTAGTAGTAGTAGTAGGCTCGTCACCGAACCTTTTAAGGTTTACGCGCTCTGAAAGAAGCAAACGATGAGACTTACGTTTCTCGAAGTATTAGGTACATGTAACAGAGGCGGATAGTCCTCACAGCTTGGGGTGGGGTGGGGGATTCGGAGAGACAACAATCTTTTTAACCTGCAGTCCTTAAAATAGGGTTTAAACGTACGTGTCACGTTTTTGAAGCACGATCGGCCGGAGAGGCTGGCTCAGTCTGCTACAATATTTGAGAACCACGCCAATCATGCGCGCAGGAAGGTGGATTGGGGCCCTGTAAACTCCTTTAAGAATTTTTTTATACGTGAATAAGATCCCATTCCCAGAGATTAGATCGATCCAATAGATCGACCTAACTCCCTGGGGGTTCACGTTAAATAGCTGTCAGCCGAGTGGGCACGAAAGTTAATTACCCCCTTACAGCTTGTAGTAGGCGGGACGGACATTTAAGCCGGATTATCTGACAGTAATCTAGTGAGACTCCCCACGGGGATAGATCGATCTAAAATCTATGGGAATACGCCCTAAGTCTCTAAAGCTTCAGTCTGTGATCCTAGACCCAATATTTCTAGACTTGAACAGTCGTTAAAAGGTCTTTTGGACTTATAACATAGATTCTGTATCATTATTTGCAAATCTTTTTGTTATACACAATTTCAGAATTATGTAGACGCACGTAGAAGAATTTTTCATCTCATCAAGGCGTAGGCGGGGGCAAAGCGCCAAGAAAACGTTCAATCGTCCATGGTAAGCATACAAGGTGCGGCAGCGGTCAGACTCAACATCGAATTCAACATCACTTCAAATAGCCTCATTCTTTGCTGCCTATCTCTATGTAGTGCTTTTCGTGTCTGAAACGCCGAGTTATAAAAGTTTTCGCATGCCGCTTTCAAATTCAGATGGCTGGAAGTAGGGACTGGAGTACGTCCCATGCTAAAGAGGGCAGGTGGCACGAGACTTTCTGACCCTTTCCTATCTCCTGGTCCGCCGATGACTGACAATGAAATATCACCAATTAAAATATACTATTACTGCATTTTTAACCCAGAGATTTGATTTTGTCTTGTACGAGCCGGGCAAGACTGTTACTTGCCTATATTGTATTCAATAAATAACAAGTCTGATAAATATAGCTCGTCTTTGATTTAATGTAATTTAACTTTGAATTCACAACATCAGTGACTTTTGGCACTAACAAATCACAGAGATCAAAATTACACATATTTGCGATTAATTTAATTTTCTTAATCTATGAAATTCTTGCAAATGAGAAAATACAAAACTGATGCACCAGTGAAATATATTGAAAGTTATGGTCAGTAAATTTGCGATTAAGTTTGAACCCCCCTTAAAAACTCCAGCTCATAAAAATACCCGTGCTCTCAATTCTTACAAAGTATATTCATATAGCATAAGTCCTAAAGGGCGAGATCTTGTCTTTAAGCAGTTAATACAGACTGTTCCAAAATGTTTTCACTCTTTCGTTTAGCTTTCATTTAGATGTTCATTAACAGATATATGTGTCTAAAAATTAACTTAAAAAACAACAACAACATCAGAATAGCAATAAAATAAAAATGTTCAATTAGAAGCTTCTGCTCTTAACACCCCTGCTGACGCAGACAAGGCTTACTTACTATAGAACAATGTCCAAGATCTAGCTCACTTCTTGGAGTATTAGCGATGTGATGTTTGAATTCCAAGAAAGCAATAAATGACTGTGTATGTAGTGTTTTGGGGAAAACACTATGAGTATTCCAGTGTCTAAGAACATGTGTTTCTAACAATCCATAATAAAGTGTATATAATAAAAGTTATTTTTGTGTATAAAATAGTACAGAGAAATATATGTAAGTGTGAGCACAGAAAATGGGTGTTATTCAACTTGATTTTGCTGAACAAGTGGCAACAATTGCACTTTTATATAGTTTAGCACAAATTATCCAATACATATCATTGCCTTAACAGTAATAATAACAACCTGGCAAAAATCACCTCTACAATTTAAGATATCATTTTACATATATTCACTCTGTATTTTCAGCTCTAAATACCTGATCACCAAAAAGATAACTCTTCCAAGGAAGCATAATACTCATTACCAACCAATTAATTAATCAATTCATTCATCCATTAATGGCTTACCAAAATTCTAACAACTTTAAGTTTCTGACTTATTTTGCAAATCAAAATAAAATGTATCCAAAAGTTTTTAGGTTTAAGCTGTAACAAGCCACCAAGGGCAAAAATGTAACCTCCTTGATAGAGGTAACAATCATGTCACATGCACTCTACTCTCACTCTATATTTTCAACTATATACATCCCTGATCATTAAAAATTTATTTTGAATATATTACAAGAATTATTGACAAGTCATTATGGGACAGGTAGCACAATACAGGTATATGCTGCCTCTGCCCCCCCCCCAATCTCCCCTCAATCCTCAATTCCTAGATCCACTGGTTCAATGCACCAATAACAAACACCAATTCATCCACATGAACACTTTTCACATCAAGCAGCACACTTAAGATATACAGGATGTACAATTTGAGAGACTGACAACTGAATGGCCTGATAATAGTATAATAATAATATAATAGTAGAGTCATATAACAAAACCTAGCTAATGCTGTGTAACACAATTGAATTACATGTGTGTACTTCCCAAAGTCTACCAGTACAGATTGTATTGCCATAGTGTATACTGTTTTCTGTGAAAAGGGTCTTAGATGAGGTCCAGCAGTAAACCCAGAATCCTACTATGCGTTCAACACAGAAAGCTCTGTATGCTCATTTGAATCAGGCTTTTCTACCCCAATACCATTTTGATGATTTTCATCTGTATGACTCAACTCCTGAGTGTTTGGAACATCTGTATGTGATGGGCCTTGGTGGTGATCCTGAGCTGGAGAAATAAAACCCTTCCCGATATAAATGGACTCCATTGACTCCACAGCCATGCCAGAGAGACGGGGATTGTACAACTCTGGAAGTTGAAGCTGTTGTTCGGATGCCAGTTGAACTGAGTCATAAGTCTGGAAAATATTTTGGAAAAAAAAGTATTTTATGATCTCAGTATTAAGAGCTCTCTGTTTTGAAACTACATGTACAACTGGTAACAAATGAGTTGCATTACAAAATACAATTATATTCTTTAAATATGTATTCTAGTGTATATGCTCCAAAATTGTGGAACAAATTGCCTTTTAGTATCAGAGCTGAAAGTGACTATAATACTTTTAAAGCCTGTCTTAAAACTCATCTTTTTAAAGAATTTTATGGTTAGTGTTCCTTTTAACCTTTTAGTTGTTTATCATTTATTAAGAGTGAGCTTGGGTTAATTTTAGTAGTATTTTAAAGTTATATCAATAAATTTTCTCTGCTTTCTTTAATTAATTAATTTTATCAGTAAATGTTAAAGTATTTTAGTATTGTTATTTTTAGACTTTTTAATTATTTGTAAAGTGCATTGAAATGTAAAAAATGGAATGCGCTATATAAGAAATAAATATTATTATTATTATTATTATATACAGCGGCAGATTTTCAGCAGTAAGGAGGTGGGAAATAGGATTTTAGAGAGAAGAGAGAGTAGGTTCAAAAGGAACTGCTAGTTTATACTGTGAATACTGCTCAAGTAAAGACATGGAGAAGTGCTAATCCAGATTGCCTTTGTGTAAAGTTGTCTACATCAAACTTCCTATTTCTAGTTAAATTTCATTTACCTAAATTAAGAGAAGATAAATTTAGAGAAGACGAGCGACAGTGCAACATGTTTTCTGGGTAGGACTTCAGACTTACCTGAGTTTTCAGGACATAAGTAGCACCAATAATGACCATCAGTGCCTCAGTAATAAAACCTATCAATAGTGCAGCCACCCCCATAGGGGCCTCCTTGACCCTACAAGAAAGATAAAACACCACCCACTGGATGAATAACTTCTTGATAAATTTTCCTTTTATTATTTTTTCATGAAAATTCATATTTTGTTAATGAATGTGGGCTCATTTCCAATGAATCTATTGTTCTATGTAGATTGATCCAACTTCGTGGAGATGGGTTATCACGTTTCCTATTGTTTCCAATATGTATTATCATCGGCTTTTCTGTATTCTACTCAATGCCAAGAGGCGGCGTGTAAAATTTGTTTTTCTGATTGTATTTAGTGAGAGTCCCCATGGACTTGGTTCTACGTGGAATGAGTTTTATTGGAAATGAGCCCTATGTCCTGTATATGTTTATACCACCAGGGTGAACATAATAAAATTGAAAAATGCATTTAAGCCATATGAAAAAAATCAAATGAACACCAAAAATCCTGGCATAAGCCTGAAAACTTTAACCATGTATGTCATGTTACATGATCTGATACAAAACTGATTGTGCTGAAGTCTCTGTACTCACCCTAGTAAAGGCAAAATAAAGAGGGCAGCAATGATGGCCACAAGTCTGACAACACCTGAGGGCGCCAGGAGCTTTGTCTTCTTCTTGCTCAAAAGCCAACCAGTGAGGTGTGCTCGGAATGTGACTGTAAAAAATAAAATATGAACACTGGCAGAACAAAGTGAACAATTGTTATGATTAACTGTGGAGTAACACTTGGAAATGATGGCATACATTGAACTGAGATTAAATAAATAAATTAATAAAATTGTACACAGACGGCACAAACAAAGCATTATTTTGTAATGAGGATGAGAAGTTTGAAACAGAAATACATCATAATACAGAATAGAGAAGTAAGAAATATACATTATTATATAAAATAAAGAAGTAAAAAAACATGCCATAATATAAAATAAAGAAGTAAGAAATACACCATAGTATAAACTAAAGCAGTAAGAAAATATACCCACACTTACCACATATTCCCATAAAGGTAAAGATCTGTATGGGGATCACACACTCCCCTGCCAGGGTCAAGTTAACACCCATCAGTGTAGCCACCATAGCCTGAGCTGAGCCTGGTACCCACGCCAGGGGGAAGGCAAACTAGAGGAGAGACAGGGAATTAAAACATTTTATGTTTTACTTCACTAAGAGCATTCAAGTTAATGGGGACTTAATATGGCCAACACACTTTAAAGCAGTGCCTACTAAATCCATGATGTCTCCATACTTGTCGCTGCAGGGGCCTAGCAATTAAACCTTGGAACTGAGAATTAATCTGTTTAATGGCGCGTGTAGAGGCAGGGACACCATCAGGGGATTAGTTGCTTTTAAGTGGGGACGGCCATATTTAGTCGGCGGCTCAGTTAGTCAGCAGGTCATCTGTCCTGAATGAAACCTCAGCTTTTAATGTCTTTAAACAAACTGATGGAATGCTAAGATAAAACACTTGGTAAGAAACCTGCTTAGACAAAAAATTAATACATATGATGGAAAGCACTTACCATTGCAGCAAAGACACAGCAGCCCATGGAGAAATATGTGATCTCTCTGACACTATAAGCTCTGTGTTCTTTGGTTTCCTTTAAAAATATTTTTTTTTGAAAATATAACAAATATATGTGGCAAACAAAAAATAAAATTACTTACGTAAGACAAAATCAAAAATATACAAATTTGAAAATGTAGGAAGGAAAAAAAATTCCCCAATCAAACATAAATATTCAAGTATTTTTTATTTTATTTGTGTGGACTGCAATCACTGACCATATATGGGTATATTGGGAAACTCTTGGGTTGAGATTGTGGTAGAGGCGTCCACTTGACACAACTGACACAATAACATGTAATATTATTATTATTGTGAAGGTTCTCACAATTATCACAATTTATAGTCTTCAACAATAATTCACTGACAGTCCTCTAGGATAATAGTAATACTTTTTATTTTCACAACTGCCAAAGATTAATTCTAGTGGCCAAAGAAAATAACACCACTTTGGTTATTCTCATCATCTTTTTACTAAAAATTATCGTAAAAATTAAGTCTCATGGGATAACCTCATCTTCTGATTGATTTAAAATATTCCAGTGATAAAAAACATATTTACCTTGGAGAACGGAGGCAGTACAGCCTTGAGGTTGTTCAGCCAGCCATAGAACACTCTGGCCAAGGGAAAGGTCAAGGCCAACACAGCGATGGTCTGGAAGGAATTTAAAGAAAAATATCCAAAATACAGTTGAGATGATACACACAAGAAAGTTCAGTGTTCATCAAGAATAATATTGGTTGCTGAGGGTGGCATTACATGTGCTTGATCTTTACAACTATCCCAAGCCATTTATTAATGCAATGCAGGGGCGGATCCAGAGACATTTTCTGACAGTTTTCCAAATTATCTTTGCTGATCCATCCTCCATTTTTGACCATCTTCCAACAGAAAAAAATTAAATACCCGTCAATGTAAACTTGAAAATCTGACCGTCTTCTGGAAGACCCAGAAGACAGCCTCAATCCGCCTCTGCAATGAACCATATACGTTAAAACTGTGCGTAAAACAAGAGGTCCACAATTACTAATCTTCAGCATAAGTGCCAAGAGCTGATCAGTAAAAATTATGAACAGAGACAAGAGAAAACAACCAAAGCAAACAAAAATATTTTTTAAGAACTTACTTCGGTAGCTCTGGCACTATTTTTAGCACTTCGTGCTGCTACCATGCTAATCATAGGACGACTGATTTTATGTGCTATCTGAACTAACCACAGAGGCCAGAGAAAGTGCAAAAGCTTTGGTATTGTTAGTGGAACCTGCAACAACAAAAGCAGGACGATACAGGCCAATCTAGGGGCCACCTACTCTGACTGACGCTGCTGAATCTTCCATACTGCGTGATACAAGCAAGAGAATGATTGGCCGGCTTACAACTTGGACAAACCGAACCAACATTAGGGGCCATAGGAACTTTAAGATTCTTTTCACTGTCAGAGTTTCCTAAAGAATATATAAATGAGATCATCAGAAAGCACTGAAACTTGTAAAATGAAAATGTGTGTTTTAGCCTTAAAAAACTGCTTGTGGTCAATTCTTTTAAATTTTAATTATACTACAAGAACAAATAAACTATGATAACAAATAAGCACTACGGTTTAAAGCATAAATGAAATTCCACATCATGGGAAAATCACAATATCCGAATTTTGAAATGTGTGATTGTTTTTTTTCTGTAATTTCCACTTTCTGCAAATTTGGTAAAATTCAAAATAATCTGATTGTAACACCTGATTATTACAAACAAAAAAAAAATCCAGAAATATGAAAAACACAATGCAGTCTGCTTCACCTCTGCTTCCTCCTTCATGAGTTTCTCCACAGTGCAATAGTAGCCTATCACATTGATAACCACCCTGCATGTGAAGCCAGCATAGACTGCCAGCACCGGGATTAGGATGGGGTCTTCGTTTTTCAGTGGAGTCATGATCAACCCCACGATCATGACAAACTGAAAGTGAAATATTAATTGTCACATGTCACTGACAGCTTTTGGAGATTTAAAATTAAAGGCAAGAATTCCGAATAATGCTCAATATCACTTGCTTTGGTTTCTTAAAAATAATAAAAGTACTTGATCTTTAAACATTAAACACTTGGCTAAGAATATTGTCCTAGTATATCAAGTCAACAATATTTTCAGTTACATGGCATCTTTTAGCCTCCATTTGCACTCCCATTTGTCCCAGCTTACCTGTGTTATGACATCAATGAGGGAAGACTGTCCCACTTGTCCCATCTTACCTGAGTAATGACATCACTGAGGGAAGACTGTCCCACTTGTTCCATCTTACCTGTGTAATGACATCAATGAGGGAAGACTGTCCCACTTGTCCCATCTTACCTGTGTTATGATATCACTGAGAGAAGACTGTCCCACTTGTCCCATCTTACCTGAGTAATGACATCACTGAGGGAAGATACCCCCACCAGCAGACTGTGCCGATGTTGAAGTAACATTCCAGCATGGGCCTGGGCCTGTAATGGAAGCAGTTGTCATATTGCAATTGTTTGGTTTTTATTCTGTCATCAACATACTGTGGCCAAAAATATATACTGCAATAACAAAAATTCTTCTACAATAATTCAATGAATTTACATTACATTACCTTATTTTATATCATTACCTACATTTTTTTAAAGGATAATATTCAAAAGATAATTAGTAAAATATTTCCATAACATTAATTAGACACCCACTGAAATAAATCAATCTACCTCAGAATGTAAGATAATAGAAAGATAAAATATCAAAGATCATACCAATACTTCTAGGAGGGGAATTAAAGAAAGATAAACCAGAGCAGTCTTCGTCATTTCGCTCACATGCTCATCTACTTGGTGAAGTTTTTCTATCAAATATGTCCCAACCACTGTGTAACCTGTAAAGAATTTCAAACATCCAACAACATACACACATGACCATGTATTTAAAATGCACAATAAGACCACAATATATGTATATACTGATTAAGTCCTAACACCATGTTTTCATTGTTGCATATTTCTGACCTTTCACTAAATCAAAATTTGGAGTCACAACTGTATTGAATTTATGGGCCATTTGCTCATAGGGGTGGCTGAAAATATAATTATATAATGTTTACCAATAGGACTGTCTGTAAATATGGAAATTTGTCATTATATTGCCCTTGTTTAGCTCTTATATATGATATTATGACATTACACAAGAAAAAGTCATAGAAACATTGTAGAATGTAAGGTGTACATTAGACTACAAATGGATATCACATGTACTGTACCTTGCTGACAAGGTGTGTGTCCGAGTTATACCAAGACTGATGATGAGGACACAAGAACCAGGAAAGGTGTAACTGGCATGTGCTTATGCAAGATCCCCCATATCTGGATCATTTTATCTCAACATTTATGTGTAATACCTGACATTTGCTGTGTGGATACCTGTAGCAAATTTCCCTCATTTATTTACCTGTAATTAGCAGCAAGACAAACCCCACCATGGCGATCACTCCACCTGTCAGAAGACCCTTGATTCTATCCTTTCTGGACACTAAGAGTACCAGGCCTACATTACGCATTTCAGCTGAAACAAAATTTGAATTTCGATAAAACAGACTTATCTACACTAGCTAGTAAGCAAACATAATTGTGCCAACTATGAATAAATATATACTAGAATAAATCTATTGTTTGAGATGAAACATTTTGGATAAAAAAGTGAAATTCATTTTTTTTTTTTATAATAAAGGCAGCTTACATATGTATCATCATTTCTAGACAATTTCTGATTTGTCTAAATATGTACAGGTATTTAGTGAGACAAGTATATTTATAGATATTTTTATTTATGTCATTACAATTTATTTTACTTAGTGTTGACAACACATCAATAAGCAGTAACCATATGCCTACCAGAAAGTTCAATGGTAATAACAATAAATAAATAAATAAATAAATAAATAAATAAATAAATAAATAAATAAATAAATAAATAAATAAACACTCACTCAAGCTGCCAAACATGAGCTCCACAATACCATAGGCAAGGCCAAAACTTGCCAAAGTGTCTTCCACATCATCAGTGGCTGTGATTCCTCTGTTTAACACCTGAAATTGGCATCAGTATTGGATTAAAACAGAGTAATTTCTATACATATTGTTGTACTTTGCACATTCAGAAGTCTGTTAATTGCAGTCTTTGGTGGGTGTAAGATGTCACTGCAGCATAATGTAGTTGGTATATGAGCAGGCAAATCAAACTTTATTTTCTGATGGCTAAAATGGCTCCATGGCTTTATGGGAGTACGCTGTATTGAGCTGAATTGCTCATTTTAGAGTGACCGGAAAGGCATGAATCTTCATGCTATGCCATGCTGCCTCCATGGGATAGTATTTGCATGATCATGAACAAAAATTTACTAGGAAAAATGTCAAAATTACATATTATATGCCATATTTGGCAACACAATTACACAATGTGCATGTCATCATCACTATCGGAGGCAGCCGGGGGAATGGTGATGAAATAACTATGTCAATTTAATCATATGGTGACAGAGGAAAATCCGCCCCCTTCCTTCCATATTCTTAACATTTTATACTCCAAACAGCTATCCTTCCAATGGGCCTTCGTTATTTTTTACTTCTTAAGTGTAATTTTTCTTCCAAACAGAGGAAAATCTCCGTCCAGATTTCATTTCAATAAAATGATGCCACAAGCTCATTTTAATTTACAGGTGCAAAAAAAATTAAACTAAAATTAATCTTAAATGAGCCCATTTTTCATGTACCGCATGTCCATTATTAAAAACATCTCACCTGTTTAGCAATATCTGGTGCAATATTAGTCAAAGCCAGTGGAACAAGATAGCGAATTAATGCAAAATATTTCCACATCTTCTTTTTTCAGCTCCGGGGCACGTGTTGCGTTTATTTATCTCTAACCATTTTCTGTCCTCTCACGCAAAGAAGAGCTGAATATAAACACAAATCTTGCGGTCGATCTCCAATAATCAGTCTCGATTTCAAAGATAATTTGACCGTTTATGACAATAATTTTAGTACATTGAATCGAAAAAACGAGGCTCCTACTTTGAAGCATTCTGCACGAACCTGTTCTTGTTCAGAAAAATATAACAATTCATACAAAAGAACGACAGTTAAGCATGATTAAAGTTTGGTCATTTTTGGCAATGAAGATAAAGCAAACTTATCCAAGGTCACCTTATTTGACTCGCCCAAAATAACCCGGCGAGGTGACCTGCTTTTCATTGACGTAAGTTACCCGGATGTTTGACCTCATGTTGAGCCGGCGGCTGATGTGCGAATTCAAAATTGAAGTGCTAAATCCGCCGGCTAATTGACAAAGAATTTAACTTCGATCATCGAAAAAAATACACCAGAAAGATTTCTAAATCATGGATGAAACAAGTGGATTTGGTTACTGGGGAGGAATGAGTGAGGAAATATTAAAAAGAGACTATCCACTCCATCGAGCTTGTCGAGACGGCGATGTAGAAGCTTTGTCCTTGTTGTTACTACAAGCTCAACACAGCGTCTACGTTGAAGACACGTTTTACGGTTGGACGCCGGCACATTGGGCAGCTTATTTCGGGCGGGTAAGTGTCTTGCCTGTTCGATCATTTATATTTTATTAAGATCACATCAGTAGATATTTGTTTTATCGGGCGTTTTCCTCGTTTGTGATGCACTTAATTTTGAAATGGTCATGGCGGGAGAATCTAAATATAGAAGCAGGGGATTTGCGTCAACAGCCCGACGATAGCGCAAGTGGTTGTTGATCTAACCGCTAGTTACTGAATTTTTCGCACACCTTACGTTATAACAGTAATTATAAAATGGCTAGGTTTTGGAAGCTCGAGACAGTGACCTGGCTAATTATGTTCAAGGCAAATGGATATTGTTTTTTTTTATTATATTGTTTGCTACTGTTTTGTGTTTATTTTATTCATTTGGCATCTTCCATTTTCGTAATATATCCAACCCGTTCAGAGTTTGGAGTAAAAAATGCTAGATATACATCTCTTTGTTTGATTTTTAATTATTTGAGAGGGAGATAGACAGGTATCTTCATACCTGGTTAAATAGATCATTTGACTAATAAGTTGATTAACAGACTAAATAAGTTAACAGGCTTTATGTTCTGGGGTCACTCGAAAAGTTGATATGATTCTTTAATATACCTCAAGATATCTTATCTTGGTTGAAAATAAAAACCAGAAAATTTAATTTATTACTTCATGGTCTTCACCTGTGTAATCATTCACTGGGGTTATGTAAATTTTATCAGGTAAATAAAGTATTGCTATTTTAAATTTTGGCCAAAGTAAACAATTCAAGGCAAGAGTGAGCCCAGATGAAACCATATAGTTTGGAATCCATAAAATATGAAAAGCACATTATTTGGACAAGAATGAGCTTTCCATATAATAATTTGCTTATGATTACAGTAAGCTCATGCCACTTCTTTCACACTTGTCCTCACTTTTTACAGACAAGCAGACCTGTAGAGGAATTCGAGGCTAGAAAGGTCAGCAGATTTCACTAATTGTCAATCTACTCATTAAATGTCCTATATATCAGATCTTCTTTTTTAAAGGTATACTATCCATGTTTGAAAATGTCCTGAAGCCATATTTGTTTTATGTATAGTAATCATCCTGCAAAGCTCCTTATCTAAAGTTCCCAATGCAGATCTCAGAAATGATAAAACACCTTAGATTCAAGAACCTGACAGTGTTTTTCCTTTTGAAGTGTACAGCAAGACACGTCAGTTTAACTGACTGGCCAGTCATTAAGGACTTGTTTTTTATGTAATTAGAAATGATATAAGAAACATGAAAACCAAGAGCAGGGATGGGTTGCCAAATGATGCATGATTACTGGAAAATTGCTTTTTTTAGGAGCATTCTATTTGGCGGGAAATTTTGGATAGGATACCTTTGTTTTTGGTCAAGTTGTCCTTTACTTTGTCCCAGTTTTGTTATTTATCAGTGTTTATGTTTACCTGGAAAAACCCTCCCCAAACCTGCATGAATGCAAAAGAAAGAAAAAAAATGCTGAAAAATAGAAAATGTGCTTGTAATGGAATTGAATATTTTAAATACTGTTGAGTCATTAAATCACAATCTGAAAAAAAAATCAAAATGCATATCTTTGTGGTAGAAAAAACAACAACAATTATCCTCTTTAAAAAATGATAAAAAAGGTCAACAGACTCAAGATTATTTTGATAAAAGACAATACATTAGATCCCTAAATTGTTGACTTCCCTGAGCGTGACCCAGACACTCAATTACCTAGCAGTTTCCAGTAAACAAGGCAGACAAAATCATTATCTGCGGAATACAAGAAGTGGGTGGGCAGTGGGGAATATTTACTAGGCTTACTACTTCAAAAGTAGATTTTGGTCAAGTGGTTGAAAATTCAAATTTGCTTAAAATATTTTTTTTTTGCAAATTTGGAGGAAAAAAAATATACATGATTTGTCTTTTGATTTAAAAATCCCAGCAGCAGTACTCTTTAGGGTACATCTTATATGAATTGCCTGTATTTTTTTCNCCTTGTATTTTGCTTTGTCAACCTCCTGGGTATTCTGTAGATTATTGTTTGAGTTGTGTCGTATTCCAGAAGACGCAGTTGCAATTCAGAGTTATTTAATATTATGTGTGTGTATGGAGGCTTGTCATTTTTGTCTTGTTTTTTGAATTTTGTCTCATTTCTGCTCTTCCCCTCAGCTGAATTGCCTTATGCGCCTTCTTGAACACGGCATGAACTGTGACGTTACCACCTTCCGTTTCAACCAGTCTCCCGCCCATATTGCTGCCTTTGCCAGCCGCGGTCACTGTCTCAAATGGCTACTTCACTGCGGAGCTGCTTACAATCGTCAGGTAAAGTGTTATTTTTTGTATACACCTCTCTTTTTTCTTGCACTTTTTTAGCTGGCGTGTTTGAGAAAGTTAATGAGTATTACTCGACTGGGAGCGGATTGCGATGTGCTTACGACACGCTTTCTGCAGACCCCTGCACATATTGCAGCTTTTGGTGGGCATCCGGGATGTTTGCAATGGCTGCTACAGTCTGGGGCAGGGAGAGACAAACAGGTCAGTAAGAAATTTATTCTCAACTAAAAAAATAACAATAAAATAAAATAATAATAATAATAATCATGAGAAAAGATTGAGAAAGTAACATTTGTCTTGTTATTTGTGGACTGCCCAGTTCTTGACAGAGAGCTGTGACTATTTTCTACTTTATATATTTGAACCAATGGATGCTGTTCTATAATGAAATGACATTTGATTTCTTTCTTGGAACTTTGTCTCGGGTTCATTGAAATAAATTATAATGTAACCCACATGGATTGTATAATTCAGACACTGCATGTCTCTGTACATATATAATATCAGTGAACTCCCTGCTATATACCAGCACAGTTTCATTTGCTGGGTTTTTTCTAGGTCACTCAAGATAATTGAAATATTACATGTCTACTATAGATAAATTTGCTGTATTAATTAAAAGATTAAGCATATGGCAAGAGCTCATTTCCAAAGATAATTGTTCTGTATAGATCGATCCATCTTCGCAGCAACACTCGCTGAATGCTAACAAAGTAACATGCATCTCCCTGGTGATGAGTAAAATTCAGAAAAGCTGGTGATTATATGAGTATGTTGATAAGAGGAGGAGGCGTGTTAATCTGACTGCATTCAGTGAGAGTCCCCAGGGAGTAGGAATACTGTAGGATCCATCTATGTAGAATGTAGAATGATAGTTTTATGGGGAATGGACCCTAAGATTCTTGTTTCATGTATAGTATAGGTATAGATAGACTGAGGCTGTTAATTATAGATCTCTTTTTTAATCTGGTTATGAATCTCTTAACTCAACTGTTCATAAATGGTCATACTTTTGAGGAAGTAGGGAGCTCTGGCAAGAGGAACAGTATTGAGATGAATTTCTTTCCTTATACTCTCAAGATAAGTATGTGTAGGCAGTGTAAGAACAACTTCCTTATTTACAAATAGCAATTCTTAGAGTAAACATGTTAAAAGGAAAGTTTAAAGAAAAGGGAAAAGTAGTTGTATTTGTAAAATAATTAGAAACAATGTGTTTATCTCCTTAAGATGTTGTAAAAAGTATTAGCGTGTTTTATGCGGATAAGCTTGGTAATTTTTAGGAAATTTAAAGAATATATCCTTTCTTTTGTAGTGATTTTAGCCCAAGTAAATTATTTGAGTGTGCCAAAGTTGAGGTGACCTACTTTTTCATATTACCTACTGAATTGAATTTTAAAGTAAATTCAGAATGTATTAAATTAATTCTGAATGTGACAGTTGTACTACAATGAATTGTCAAAGAAGGAAATATTTAATAAAAATGATATTGTCAGTTGTCATCTGAGAACAGAAGACACCAGGAATGAGAACAAAAATTATAAAATTTGCTGTGAAGTCATGTCTTTTGTTTTTTTCTATTTTTTTAAAGAGGCTAAACAAACTTCAGATGTGTAATATTTTGTTTGTTTTTTTTAAATGTAAATTGTTAATAATTTTACTTGACACAACTGTTACACTCTGCTTCTTTTAAAATTTATTTTTATTATTGTTTTTGGTTGTAAGATTGAAAAGTTCAGTGGATTATATGTGCTGGGCTAATAGATGACTACAGTGGGAAGGAAAACTGATAGGTTTGTGTGTGGGTGCACATGTGAATATTTATGACTCCTTTGTTACCACCACCCAAAAATGATTCATTTGGGGAAATGGGATTTTAGGGCATTTTTTTAATCTTGTAAGATCATGCAGCTTTTAATAATGGTACTCTGTTTAAATGTTTTGTGTAGGTGCTGAGGTATGCTATGTTATATGATATATTGTTATGAGTGTTTTCATTTACTCACGCAAAGTCACTATAAAAGATACAAGGAGGTTTATAAAAAGTCCCAGGTCAGAGCAAATAATCACTTCCTGGTTGCTGCTGTGTATGTTCATTTTAGTTTTAGGGTAGAATAATGAGATAACTAGATACAGAGGAGAGAAGCAATTCTGGTAAAAATTCTGTATGGTTACTTTGAAAGATGCTTGCCATTGTTGTAGATGTAGGTTCATACATTGCATGGCGGGAAAGTCGGGTAATGGCTCACAATTTTTGGACAACTCTTTTATTGTATTTTTTAGGTGAGTCATTTTGGTGCTTTTGTCCGAACATCTCTAATCACTTTTCAGCACAGTCAGACAGTCTTATTTCGGTATTTTTAACAAAACATTGATTTTTGGAATATATTTTCAATCAGTGTTGGTGGAATTTAGTGAGTCCTTACAATATCTCAATAATCTTTTCTGACAAATAAATTAACACGTTCTAGCAAAACTGAGCATGTTAAATTTTCCACAAATGCAAAAGATAATTGCTTCAAATTAAATAAAATATTATTGATAAAACTTCATCAATTTTGTGGCCAAAAAAAAAAAAAAACTTGGTTATTTGGCTAAAGAGAGTCTTCGAATGTCTTCTGTGGTCATCAGACATAGTCATCTCTGCTGAATGTATAGTTCAGTCTACATCAGTACTAGCCCAAGATTTTAGCTATGGACAACAGGAAATATGGAAGGAATCAATATGATATTGATAACTTGTACACATTTCCAATACTTTCTGTTTTGATCTTATCAATTATTGGTAGCCTGGAGGTAGGTAGATTGCATAAAATTGTGTGATTTAAATTAGGATTTTCAATTCATGCCCTGACTCCCTTTAGAATTTGAAGATTTGATGACATAACCTTTTTGCAAACAGGTATTCCTTTGTCCCCCTTTCTTCTTCTTTTTTTTTTTTATGAAATATGTATATCTCATAGTCAATCTTTTAACTTAAGTTCTTGACAGTTGATTTATGCCCTGCAATAATTTTAATTGTGGTCATGCAAGTGCTGACCACTTTTCTCTCTCTATCCCACTCACAATACACACTGCTGTGGCACACAATGTGGGTGTACACCTACTGCAATCAAAGCATTTCAGTCTAGAAAGGGGAATTTAATCAAATTTAATTTGGTTTTGAATTAAATGGCCTTTAAAGATTGGATGCTGGGGTCGTTAGAAATAACAGGTCCCAGGCAAATGATTTTAATGCTTGTCAGACTGGTGAAATGTTGAGGGAGTAGTAGCTAGAAGTGTTTGTGAAGGAGAAAAAACTTACTTTTATCATTTTATTGCTCGAGACCTTTACAGGAGGCTCTGTATTTGAAATGGCAAGCATTTAGGCTTTCAGTGTGGAATTTCTACACAATAATGTTTTAAATGAAGAATGGGAATATGTAGTATACATGTACACTTAGGGTGGTGGTAGGGGGAGGGGGAGGGGAAGGGGGTGAAAGTTGAGCCACATTTTGCCATGTGAACAGTGCTTTTGTTTCACGTTGGTTAGCAAAACAAATACCCGCTTCCTTATTGTGTCGGGGCTCATGGATGGTTTCTCAGATTTTTCTGGTTGAATGATCGCATTTATTTGAAACTTGATATTTACACATTGGGAGTTTTCATGTTTGAAGAAATTAGTATTTGAGAATCAGAAACTTTTTATTTGCCCCTTGGAATTCTTTGTAATAAAAAGTTAGTGATTGACAGTTGTCATGCAAATGAGCATTGTGGCCTTTCAGAGTAAAGCTGAGGCAAAGAAAGTTGCATTTATTTAGTGAAAAGGATTTAGAAGTATTAAAAAAACAGTATGTAAATCTTTGCCTCTTGTATCATGCTGCATCACTGCAACTTAAAGGCAAGGCACATAAGAACATCATCTTTATAACAAATGCCTGCACGCCCCCGTCTCTGGATAATAACAAGGAAAGAGAAAAAGAAAGAAAGAATTTGAAAAAAGCAAAATTAGAAGACCTCTATCTATTTGCCCATAGTAAACAGAAGATGAGAGTCTCCTTGAGCCATGAGTGGATGGAACATGTGACCCTTCCACAGAGGTCAAATGTAAACGTGACTCTCCAAAAAATAGCTGTACACTGACAACGTGACCTAGAGCAGACGATTCATTTGCTAATCTACGGTAATGACTACAAATTTTCACATCCCTTGAGTTGATTGCAGTATTTAGCCCTTTCAAAATTTGTCATTTTGAGTAACTCACAAAAATTAACTTATTGATGTGAAGCCAACTTTTATTTACAAAAAAGCATTACTTGCATTATTAAAAAAACAGAGAATATTTTGAAATCCTTTTGTTGGGATTTGATAAGTAAATACCGTACTCAAGGTAGACTTCCTCCATTACCTATTTCTACTCTGATCAGTTAGCTGTGTTATTAGAGAGGAATCCAAAGCTGCAGTGTAGACAAACATTGGCGTGTGAGTAATAGCATGGCAACGTTTGCCGTAAACATTATCTGCTTTGTATTTGACCCTAGATCTTGTTAGATATTTTTTACTGTGGACTGGGTGTTTCAGTATTATTATTATTATCGTTTTCCTTTTCCAGATTTATTTTGTAGCTGAGTTAAGTGAAATAAGATGTCATTTGGGATATAACCATATAGATGTATTTCTGGTTACATTTGATCGATAAATAAAGACTATAGGAAAAAAACAAGGTTAATGATTGAATATCTAGATAAATGAATACATAGATATATTTAGAAAACAGTTCATTTATACAACAGTGCCATAATTTAATCTGTTACCATGTATTTATTATGTTCATCTGCACTTGCTTTGACCTTGCTTACAGTGCATGTCGCAGGAAATTTCTCAATATCAATTTTCCTAGGCAATCTCTTGAACTTTATTAGCTAGGTGGGAATATCTCTCCTCAATATTAACTCCTGCTGGCCCTTGAAACACATTCAGAAGTGCCTGGATAGAGAAATCAGATCATATTCAGTTTACTTTTCAGATATTGTATTAAAAAAACTTAAACTCGGGGATGTACTCTATAGAGAGGTGAATGTAGCAGCAGGTCAATAGTTTTCATGCTATGATTCAACAAACGGACAGAGAAATATCCGTTTGGAGGAAAATATCATTCAGATTGTGACTCCCGTTTCAAAGCTATTGGGGAAATGCTATGCTAGTCAGTGGTGTAGCATTTTAATTTCATTTAAAAAATCTCAGTCGAAGTGGATTTGGGAACAGTCATTGAAATGTTTTATTTGTATTTGATATTTTGTTTTTCCTAACAATTTTGTCTTTCAGCTATTGTCTTTCTTGTTCTTTAATTTTTATGTTAGACCATGATTGGATCAAAGGGAATGTAGAATCATGTGTATTTGGAAACGAAAAAATATAATTATTTTCTGAAAAAATGTTTGGCTTAATATGAAATTAAGTATATCCTATATGTTAAAGTGATAACCACAGGTTATAGTGTACCCAGAGGTTTTTCTGTAAACTACTACAGAGACATGCTAATAAGTTTCTGAAGCAAGAGGCTTAGAAAGTATTAGAAATTAAGATTGTAATCACTTACAATTTTTGAAATTTAATTTATTTTTCTGGTGTGTTTTCAGGATTACCTGGGTGAGACACCGATCCATAAAGCCGCCCGTACTGGCAGCATGGAGTGTATCAGTCTGCTGGCCTCTCATGGTGCTTCACTCACGTAAGTCATCACCGCTAGTGCTACATAGTTGTAACAGTTTGCTGATGATAGGGTGTGCATGCGTGTGTGTGTGTGTGTGTGTGTGTGTGTGTATGTACGTGTGTGTGTGTGTGTGTGTGTACGTGTTTGTGCGTGTATATACCGGTGAATGCTTGGTGGTGTATCTGCAATTGTTAACAGTTATCTTTTAGATTTGAATTTCTCATCTCAAAGATTCCCATATTGATATGGCTGCTATTATTTTGTCTGTCTCATTCTTTTAATCTTGGTTTTAAAATTACAGCTTATTCAAATTGTTTTTTTTTTTTTTTTTGTTCTCTCATTTACAGCTTTTTATTGTTGGTTTTTCATTTGATTTGGGCAGAAAGTTTGCCAGGAACTGAAATAAAGATTTGGCAAAAATAAACTTTGTGGCATTATAAGCATATTTCGTAGCACTGCTTATAGCACTCTCTGGTGTGTTGAAAACAGACCACTTAAAACAAGCATTTGGTCTGAAGTTTTCTTTAGTGGAGGTTCAGCTTGTTAGGTTGTGTAATAGTCCATCTATGTCACTTTTGCTATTTTATCACTCTGGTCATGTGGAGAGGTCTGACATGGAACTGACCACAGGTGTGCTTAGCCTGTGTAAACACAGTTTTGTGTGCTTCAGGGGGAGTTGGCAGAGTTGTCTCTCTTGTTAGTGTCATTTCATTTTATTGTATTTATTTTCTTGAAATATTTTGGGAGGTCAACATTTGAAAAATACCTTCATTTTTAGATTCCTAAATACCAAATTTGTGTTTTTTAGCTTTGTGTTTTTATTTATCCTTTCTAAATAAATTTATTAAAAAGAAAAAGATAATCAGTGACAGGCCCAATTAGTACGTGTAGGAATTTTTACCAAATAGTGAAAAAAGTGCTTTGACCAAGGCAAATATTACTTTGGCTAAGAGGAAATTTGCTTATTTGGTATGTTATTGGCTGTCTATTGCAAATTTGGTGAAAAAATGCATAATTTGCATAAATTAAAATCTATGTTAGGCAGATAAAGAACAGTTTTCATGTCTTTTGTAAATTTAGGACAACTGAAAATATATATGATTGGAAATAGTAGAATTATAAAATATGGAAGTTTAAACGAATGAAAAAATAAAAATGAATAAAAGAATTGGTGAGGTCCAATTAAAGACTTCATGTCTGCAATGGTACAAGATTGCCGAGCAGTCCATATCCACGATTACTAGTAATATAAAATGACATAGGTCATAATCATTAAATACAAGATACAAATATAACGTGGAATTATATATCTTGTTTCAGAATCCGGAGCTATTCTGGTAACATTCCTGCCCAACTAGCGAGAAACTGCGGCTACGAAGAGTGCGCCAATTACTTAGAACGTGCACTAGAGCAACAGAAGCTTCAACAGACAGGCCAGACACCGGGATTGCTGCCTCCTGTTACAGCCAACGAAGAAAGTAGTGAAAAAAATCATGACTGTGTTGTCAAACAGGGACTTAATGGTGGTCTTCTCCCACCACCAGATACTGTTACAACCAATGGAATCAACGAACAAGACCACGAAATGGAGGAAATGGACTCAGATTCACATGACCTTCACCAAGGTCAAGGTGATGGGCCTCAAGGTCATCACCTGAGCAACCCTCCTGTGGTAAATGGTCATATAAATGCTCACCCTCACCTTCATCCCACAGTCAACGGCTCCTCTCAGGTACACCTAAACGGTGATATTCTCTTGCAAAATGGCGTCTCAAGCAATCTGGTCCCTATAGCAGGGCATAAACGATGTCGAGAAGACGATGGAGAGGAGAACTACAAGAAAGTGCGCAGAGGAGGTAATATGGCACAAATTGTACTGAATTTGTTCTAAAACAACAACAAGAACAAAAAACATGATTATCACTAAGTTTTAATATTTTCAGGGAATATCGAACACTTTACTCTGTGACCAGAAAATGGTAAAGGCAGGGGCATGCTGATAGATATGTTTCCACAAACCAGGGGTGGGTTTAGCAGATTTAAAAGATAGAAAACAAAATTCTGAACTCATGGGATGTGTTGTCTGTTTGAAACAATCTTTGTATCCACTACTATAAAAGTTCTCTGTTTATAAGAAAGTTGTGAGTCTAGAAATGAAAAGACATGTTTATGGTATCCACACTGATAACATGAATTGTTTGTTTACAGCAAGGGTTGGCTGTCTGCTGTCTCAAGGTCACAGGGTGAATGTTCCGTCTTCCTTCCTCCATGTCTATATGAATAGCACTGGATCAGTAATAAGGTTTATGAATAGAATAGATTGAGTTCAAGGCTAATGATATTACTGTTGTTTTATTTTAAGTGTAGATACGGGTATATCTGTGTGCGTGGTGTGCCAGTGGGATGAGTTACTTGTTTCTACCCGTGGTCTGATTAAATCACATTAATCTGAATACCAGGAGTTGACTGGTATTACTGAGTTCAGTTATTGAAAAAACACTTACTCCTGTGTCAGGGAAACGGTGTCACCTTCAGGGAAAAAATGCTCATTAATTTATTGATCATATTTACCACCAAAGTGTAATTGATTCTAAGTTAGCCCATTTTAGATCTATCCTGAAAATTTTACCAAAATTTAACCATAAATTTTGGAGTTCAGCTGTTAACTAACCAACCACAACAGACGAATAAACACAACTTCCTTGGCAGAGGTAAAAAATTAAAATAAACAGATAACAATGATTTGAAGACAAGGGATAATATAAGAATTTATTTTGGTACATCCTGGTGATGAATTAACCCCCCCAAAAAATAGATAAAACACATGTTGGTTGCATTTACCTGGTTGCACAGATCTACCCTGAATGATATTAGAATACAACATAGTTATTGATCTGCTGTTGTCTGTTGTTTTCAGATGAGTACAGAAATGAGTCAGATAGAGAGCACACAACCTGCAATTTGCAAAGTCAGAATATACCAATTGATTTCTTTCAATATAACATATGGAACTGTTTCTTCATAAATTAGTGTTATCAGAGGGGTGCATCTCCTTCTGTATATTTGTTTGTGTGTGTATGATAGAATTTAGGGGGGGATGAATGGGTGCATTATGATTACCATATTGAAACTTCTTCTTTAGAGTGTGCTGATGAAATACTTAAAGCCTTTTTTTTTTTTTTTTTTGCAGAATTTCAGAGTGGTTTATAAGAAATGTGTTGTAATATTGTTGCAACCATTTTCTTCTTTAAGTATATGAAATAAGCAACCATTAAGAAAGATATTGAACATAAAAAGTGGATTTACTGTTCTGTGCAATATCTTTTGAATTGATGGCCTTTTAGAAAATGAATTTAGAAGTTATTTGGATTATTTTCTCCATATTTGAAAAAAAGAGATGTTTTCTGTATTTTCCCTTTCAGAATATATCAATATCTTTCTCATTTAGAACACCAAAGTCATCCAATTTTTACATTTCAGAATATCTCAGAGAATATCCAAGTTTTCACTTTCAGATTATGTACCAAATTTCCCCCAAAGCGATGCTTTATGCTCCACCTCGGAGTCCCCCCTGGGTCAGTTGCCACAGGTGACAGAAGCCATGGAAAGTGAAGCAAACTTTGATGAGCCCAGTGGGGGTACTACCACATTCACCTACAGTGACATCCTTAGCATTTCTACAGAGCCTTTAAAACAACCTGAGATCATTTGGGAGGCAGAGGATGAAGTCTCTGAAGATCCCCACTACTGGCTGGTCATGGTCTAAATGGTATGTTATATTTTAAGCTCTTAGGTCATTGTACAGTTTGGGTTGATTGACATTGACAGTTTTCTTTGTGGTTTAATTAATTAATGGGTTTAAGATGTTACAAGTATGATTTGCACATTTTTTGAGCATGTTTTTTTTTTCAATCGCATGTTCACCTTGAGTGTGAATCAGATATTTTTTATTTATTTCTGATGCCATTCAAATGAGCTTGGAAGTAATTGGATGAATCATGATTTTTAAGAATAAATGGAGCAAAATTATTATGAAATTATTATTAAAACTTGACTGACCTAAGACCTTATAATATAGCATCTCACAAACATGCCAGTCACAACACTTACCAACCACAAATGTCAACATTTAAATCTTTTTGACCTAATATTACCTATATTATTTCACATTCAATCATTTCTAACCAACCTCTATTAAAATTATTTTCAGACATATATTCTTTTCGGTTTCAGTTTTGATATGGCCTCAAATGCAGTGCAGATAACGAGTTCTGTTTAATTAATTAATTTAACTTCAACATTTGAATATATACAATTAAAAAATGGGTGAAAAATGTTGTCTATGTTGACTTTGTTTGCTGTGAGTGTGATTGCAATAGCAGAAGACTTTCATGGGTTTAGTTTATGCCAAAACTGCCCTTCACTTTTGTTAGTTGGAAATCTGCTTTCTGTTTATCTGTATTTTATATCGTTTTATTATTTACCAAGAATTGATTGGCGGTTAAAGAAAAAAAAGAACACAGTTTTTGCTTTTGTTTTAATAATTGTTTTTTTAATGAGAGATTATTTAATTATTTATTTCCTTCTCCATCAGATTTTTTAAAGCAAAAAAAAAAAAAAAAAATGTGTACATGTGTGTCTCTTGCTTTTTCCAGATGTCTTTCCTTGTGTGCAGTTCTCTTCCCCTATGGGAGATATTTTCAACTCAGAAGTGGGTGGCGCCACCTTCAGTTGGAACAGTGATCATAATACTAATGGCACCACTTTTTGTCAAGGTAGTGTAGTCAGCAGCAGAGATGGCAAGCTGCAGCCATTTCCTTCTGATAATGATGACCATGACAGAAGTGCAAGAAACCAGAAGAATGGCGTGGCTACCATTGACGAAGTGCAGGATGTTAGACGCAAAGACTGCCCCCACAAGTGTATGGCTTTAGCAGGCCACTATATCTAAATTGGCTCAGTGGTCAAGGTTTTTATCCAGAAAAACAAGCCGATTTTCTTCCACTTTTTTTATATTGAAATCATTATCTTTCTCATATGATGACCACAAGCTTATACTCTTACGATCATGCTTTGGTGTGCCCAGTTTAGATCAAGTGGACTTGTTATGCCTCACTTGTGGTGTTTGTACCAAGTTTACTTGAAGATTCATACTCTAACACTCACACAGACATTCCATCATGTTGCAGATGAGCATGAAGCACCATTCTCTCCCAGTCTACACATAAATGGTAGCACAGAAGGAGTAACTTCTCTTACTACAGCCAATGGCACCATGGAGACTTGGCAAAATAAAGATGAAGACAAAGAAAAGCAGCCTTTTGTGCACGACTGGCCTCAGTATTTTTTCCATGTGTGACATTGTTCTCGAATGTGTTGTTAGTAATAAGATTATTGGTTAGCAGTATGGTTTTGTTCTTTAGAAGTGAGGATTTTAATGTGAGAAAATGAGTTGTAACACAGAGGTTTTTATGTCTGAAAAGAGGCTATAGACCTGTTATTTTACTGTGAATGACCTGTATATAATTTGAGTTTCGTCCTGTTTCTTAGGTGCTGGCTGCTGTTGATGTGCAAGAAAGGAGAAATTATCTGACGTTGTTTATTTGTTTTGCTTTTCCCCCAAAAAATGAACAGTTTATTTTAATTGTTTCCTTTCATTTATTTCTAAAGGCAGTGTTTTTAATAGTTATTTAAATTAGAAAAAAAAAAAAAACATATAATTCAAGATATATTTCTCAGATGATCCACAAAATATTTTGGCCATATTTTAACAGAAATCTTTTTTTCTCTCTCTTTAGAACCTTTCACGAGGAACACATGCAATGGCCTCCCTGTGCACATCAACAGCAACCAGCACGAGGTAACCGAGAGCGCCGTCGAACATGACAGCACACTTGCAATGCAACAAGGCTACGACAGCTTGATCTACGAAGCCATGGTCACACAACATGGTTCTTGACTTCAATTCCTTCTTTGATACTAAAAAAAGGAGCATTTTCACAAATGGATCTGGACCCACCGTTATTTGTCAAAGATTTTGTGTAGGTTCCAGTAAAAGAGACACAACTTCACTATCTTGTGCATAGAATATATGCATGTTGTGGAAAGTCCAGAGGTTGGATCTGAAGATGAAGGAAAATCGACAAGATCTTTGCCAAATGTGAATGCATCTCCGGTACCATTATTCACTCCTCATATAGTGCTCTGAAGATAAGATCTAGATTTATTTAATATTGAGATATTACATTGCAAAACTGTCAAAATCACTGATTGATGTTTTGCTGAAAATTGAAACACATGTAGTTCAAGACTGTCTAATAGTATATTTCAAGTAGGTCTGGTATGTCATGTGACATTCACATGATTATCATGTGACTTCATCCAATTATGTCAACCACATTAGCAGCTGTTATGAAAGATATCAAAGTTTCTCATTTTTGTATGTTTGTACATATTGATAGTTGTTTTATTTGATTAAGAAGAAAAAACTGTCAACTTTTATAGATTTGTAAACTATTGTGTTTAATAGGATAGTAAATCCCTTTTTAGGACAACCTGCATAAACATCTGAAGACAGGTTGTACCCAGTTTTATTCTTGCAATTATGACCAATGCTCAAACATGACATCTTTATGGGATGTGAAGGAAGTCATTGGCTTAGTTCAACCCTGGTGGGGAAAAAGTTCTTTAAATAAGGGGTGTTTTTTTAGTTTGAAATGCTACAGACTGGTGGTCGGTAGGTATTTGAACATAGGGTCAAGGATGCCAGCCATTTTTATGCCAAAATCTTTTAAATCGTACCTTGAAGTGATGCTTTGATCTCATGTGATTTTTGAAATGGGTGTCACTTATGATCCAACAGGGTACACGTAACATATATATTATATATATTGATATGTGAGATGTGTTTTATATTGTAAAAATAATTTGTTTTTAATGTATTAGATTATACAAAAAAGGTAAATATTTGCTTATATTTGGGTGTGAAATTATATTTCTCTAAAACGGTATCTTTAAATTCTGCATGTCAGGTGGTCAGATCTACTTCATCAGCTGTACAAAATTGTGAAATTGATAATCGATGTAGCACTATTTGTACCGTCTTTACCCAGATGCATATTTAGCATCTGCATGTTATTTGTGAAACCAGAGTCGCAAAGACATGGCAGTGTGAACAGTTACGTGCATAACCCGTATTCTGTGTTAAGATTCTTGTGCGAAAACTTGTCACCAAGCTAGTGCAGAGAAATGCAAGGCAGTCTACCTTACTTGTAAATATGTCACTACCACAAAATGGTGGTACTGTGAATAAGTGGGCAATTGAACTAAAATTCAAATTATGATTTTCTTTGGTATTTCACTCAGGAAATTAAGAATTCAGTGATTCAGCATTCAGTGATGTGACATTTTCATTGTCAGTATGATTTGAAAGATGTTTATGAAAATCTGGTTTATGATATTTTAATCCACCAAATACGGTAGGCTGATGTGAATTGACTATTCTGCTTTAGACCACTGTTAACCTCATGACACATAATATTATATAATTGGCAAAAAAATTGGAATTTAATTTGTGAGCCATACACATTATAACATGGGGATTTTAAGCAAATGTCCCTTTTATGGAAATTAATTGAATGATTATGTTTACTGTGCTGTACACAGAGGATTATGAAAAAAAAAAAGAGAAGAGAAGAAGGAAGAGAATGGTACATCTTAAGATTAAAAATCTAGCCTGATTTTATCATTTTTGTAAGATGACCTAGTGGTGTTCCTTTCAGCTAGTCTACTGGCAGTACTTGCAAAAAAAAAACAAAAAACGCACAAACATTTTAGTCATGATGTAATGGAGTCCTCAAGTCTGTGGTTCACACTGAATATAATGAAATTGAAATCCTATTAAATTATATTATCATTAAAAAGGTGTGGCTATTGAATAGAAATGTTGATTATGAGAGTAAACAAGAAGTGAATAGATTGCCTGCCTTTGGTTATCATGTTTTTTTTTTTTTTTTTTTCAAAAAGACCATTACAGATATAACAGATATCTTGCAATCCTTTTTACCACTTGTTAAATGCAGCTAATACAAAAATCACTTGATTTGAAAATTGTATTTCAACACTGTTACCAATTGCAGGAAATTGAATGTTTTTGACTACAAGTTATTATAAAGACTATGATGCAATGAATGCTTGTAGCATTTAATTTGAAATTGGGATACTTTAAGTCTTTGTCAGTTAAAGTTAAACAATGTTTTCATCGCAGCTTTAGTGTATGCATATTATGGTATATACATGACATTTAATATTTCAGCTTTTGCTTCATTTATATTCCTTTGTACCACTTTTTAGTTAGTGTTTACATTTATTATGCCCTATTGTTTTAGTATTATAAACTGTTGGTGATAGTATAGCCATGTGATTGTATAGGAAGTACTGTACAATACATATTTATTTAATGTGTATTTAGATTATTTCATTTTGTAGCTTTATTTTTCTAGCCATATGTGTTGCTTATAAAAATATTCACACTGGTATATATGAGATTCTGAATCAACAGAGATATAAAAGCAATATTCTATTTATTTAGTCATCAATGAGTCAGGATCCATATTTCCCCTGTTGAGAACACAGTTAAAGAATGAGTTATTTATAGTCAGTGGAAATGTTTATTGTTTGATGATACAAAACCCTGGACTGAATTTCAATCATGAACGTTTTAAAGAGGTCATAGAATGTCATTGTCCAATGGTTGCCCCTCAAATTTTACATGACATTTGGAAGTTTTTGAAGTGTTATGACGTGTTATCTCTTTGCTTGATTCTTATTTCACAAATTAAATTTTGCTTGATGTTCATCGTGTAGTAATAAGATCTCGGATTTTGCCTTATTGAAGTAATTGTTAACAGGCATTTCCAAGACTTAATATATTTGCAGATTAATTTTTTTTCATAATAATAATTATCTCCTTATTTTGATTATTACCTCACCATTGTAATTTCAGTACTACATAATGTGTAAAATTCAGATTATAGTTGGCAAATGTTGGACTAACTTGGTCCAAGTGATAGAATATTACATGAGATAATAACTTTAAATCTGCAGATGACAGATATATTAGATTTAAATTATTAGTGATAAGAATTTCACCATATGATCTCCTGGTCTCATCTTTTGATTGATTTTAAAAGCATTTAATGTGATCATTTTATTTAGCTGTCTGCTATATTGGTTACAGAGTCTACAAGCTCTGATTATAAAAAGTAAATTGAAATAAATGTTCTTTCAAAAAAAAAAAAAAAAAAAAAAAAAAAACGGAATGGATTGCTTTATTTATTTTTTCTTCTCATTGGTGTTAACAAATTAATTGTAAACATTGAAAAATTGTAAAATGTAGTTTTACTATCAATTATGTTACAAGATGCCCCCTCCCCATTCGCGCTCAGGATACCTGATAATCTGACTCATTGACAAAAATACTGGGAGGAACAAAGGTCCTCCTACAGCATTAAGTCTCACTCATCTCAAACACCTACTGCATCTGAGATAAAGCGTAGGCCCGCTAATGTAAAGTAAATATGAGAACACTTTGACCTATTTCCAGAATGGAGGTCAGGAATCTCCCATCTTGGCATCACGTGATCTCCAAGTTTATTTCCACCGTGATGTCATCACTCCAGTAATACCCGGATGAAAGCGTAGGAAACAACAGAAACAACTGTTTAACTATTTGTATTCACTATTTATCAAATTTCTATTAGTTAACGAAAGGAAAAACTTCTGTATAGTATTGTATTGATCCGTAAAATGTCTACACCAGCTAGAAGGAGATTAATGAGAGATTTCAAAAGGTGAGTTGAGCTCCGAAGTGTTTTTGTTGATGATGTGGGGAATTATTCATCATGGCTGCCCCCAGTTACAAAATCTTTTATCTTTTTGTTACACAATTTTTAATATTTTTTCAGATTACAAGAAGATCCACCAGCTGGTGTAAGTGGTGCTCCTACAGATAATAATATTATGTTATGGAATGCTGTTATATTTGGGTAAGTCTTTGAGCCGTTCGAGAAGTTTCCTTTGTCAAAGTGAGATGCGGAAATACGTCGTCAGAAATTACGATGATTTGTGAGTCAGTATTCGGTTTTCAATGAAATCGAAACTTAAGGATATGAACCGAAAAGAGTCAAAATTTATATCGACCTATTCCCCCTACAAACAATGCTTTGCTTTATCCCCGATCCTGGATTTACTTTTGGTTTTACTGCATAGTGTGAATTACGTGTGATTGGTGATTGTCAGCAACACCATCTGTGGTGAGAACACCTGTGAGGACCCTAGGTAATCTCATTTTGGCGAGTTAGCAGTGGTGATAGTCCACAGTCCCTTTATTCTAGGCTAATACAGTTGCAGCATGTTTGAGAAGAAATGTCAGGTTATCACCACATTTCCAATGTTTGTGCAACACTTCAGCTTTATGCCACAGCTGGCTGCCACAGAGATTGTTTGATTATAATTTGGACTCGTCCCTGTTGTGGTGCCCCATTTAAGTGTCTCTCATGTTATAGCAAGTGACTCTCTTGTCACTCTCTCAAAGTGGACAATTAAGTGTACCACTCAATTTTAGAAGGGGCCAAATAAATCTGCCTTAACTGGATTAAAAATGCTTCTTGTGTCCCTGTGTAGCAAGATGGATACAGTATCTAATATTTATATTAGTACTTGTAGTTTTCACCTTCCTGTCATTGCAGTTTGGGAGGACATTTGTTTTGTCTTATCAGTGGATAGAGAGTGGGCTTGAGTGATTATCATTCAATAACTTGTTAGTATTATCTGAACAGATTCTACAAGTTACTAATTATGAAACTGACATTATAAAATGCTGAGTTGTTTTAGTTTCTAGAAAATGACTAATTGTGATTCATGGTTTTGGTGAAATTTTGGTAGAGTTGAGTTTTACATCCTTGACTCCTCAAAGTGCCCACAGTCATTAGATATTGCCAATATTGACAGTGTGAAGAGGCTCAACTACTAGTAAGGTGATGCTAAACAAAGATAGGGATAGAAAAGTCACTTGTTCTCAAATGTTTTCTGAGGTCAACAGTGACTGTAGTCAACAATGGCTGTGACCTAGGTCAATATTGATAAACAAATTGGGATTGATTTTGTTTTCTGAAAGGATGAAAAATGGATATCATTCTTGAATTATTGAATATATATTTACCCTTAGTTTGACCCAAGACAAACCTTAACTACTATGTTATTGTTTTGTCATGTGAATGATGACTAAGATTGTTGTTGACCTTTTGAACTCTCTCTCTCTCATCATCACACCTGCCCCCTTTCCTGTGTCCTTTCACTGACTCCAAGAAATACATTATAGGGCAGTTTGCCTATTCATTAGTCTTGTAGATTTCAGGTTAACTAGCACACAAGCATCATCATAATTTAAAGCCCAGGTAAACTTTGGCACATGTTCAGGCCTTACTAGTGCTATATTTAGAGAGTGGATAACCTGTTGGTTAGCACCTTGAGATAACACACCATTCTGAGGAAGACTAAGTACAGACAGACACCCCTTTATTTACATGCTGGCCTTCAGGATTGATGGGGTGTACATTCATATCTTTATCTGAAAACTGCTGAGGGATTTTGAAAAAAATTGATTTCTCATTTGCATGAGAGTGTCAAAGATGTTTTCATGAAAAATTTGTTTCTTTTATAATTGTTACTCTGTGGTTCTTTTTATCTTATAGCAGAAAGGAGAAATTATATATCTAATTCTTATAAAATTACATAGGGTCCTGAATCTAGTAGTGCTCAACTCAGTAAATATGAAGAAACTAGTTATGTAACAACAAGTTTTTCAGGAAGATGATGTGAATAGCCCTAATGCTTGTCAAATAAAACTCAACCTCGGTGACATAATTCCCACTTGCTGTCATGTATTTCCATTGTCTAATACTGGTATGACAGGATTTTGTAACAGCTTCTATTTATCTTATGCAGATATTGATACTGTTTGTCACTTATAGCCCAGAAAGTGCTGAAATTCATGATTATTATCTTCCCAGTATCACAATGATAAAATTTTACCCCAAAATTCTAGTACAGTGTCTCTGATGGCTGTAATAAGAGGAGCCTGCCTTATTATCAGATAAGAGCTAATATTTCCTAGCTTCCTTTTCCTATTATATTCACATTGTGGTTTCCTTTGTGGAAATTGCAAATAAAAGGATATGGATATAAAGATTTCACTGATAAGAACTAGGGTTTTGTATACAATATAACGAACCTTATTGACATGTATGGTTATTTGTGCAGTAGACCAACTGGGATGAATATGATTACGCACAAAACTTTCAATCTGCCTTAATCCAGATTTTTCTGACCTGAGAGTTGTTTCATATGTACACAGTGTAATTTATATTCACTGGAGTGCTAGAAATATGGAAGTCTTCAGATATTTTTTTTCATAGTTTATTGACAACTATTGGCACGCACCAGTGGGGTTTTCTAGGAATAGTGTTGATTTTCATAACTATGAAACGCCTGTAGAGCTCTGTATGCATGTTAGTCAGCTGTTATGACAGTTTATTGGCAACCTGTTCAACAAACAATGTTAATGACAAAATGTAACATTCAGTGAGAAGTTGTATTTGTTTGAATGTAAAAATGTTTTTTCTGAATTCGGATTTTGTAGGCAACATATGTTGTATATTTTATAAGAAAAGTCTTATTTTAAAATGGGAAGATTTAAGGTTTAGATGTTGATGGTTTCTTAATGTAATTACAGTTTTTGCGGACAAGTTGAAGTACAGATAAGTCTATATTACAACTGGAGACATTTCAGATTCAGTAGCTGTACATATCACTGATGAACACAGTATAAATATGTACAGAGAAGAAATCAATTGACCTGACCAGCTCATATTGATATGGCTAAAATGATCATGGCCATATCAAATTTGCTGCTGTATGCGCTGGTTGGAATCATTAGACTTGGTCGTCAGAGACAGCCAATAACTATGCATAATGCTCTATACATGTTTTCATCAACTGAATGTTTGTTCATATAAGCTGGTAAAGTGTAAGATTACAGAGCAATATTACCATTTTATGAGGAATGTTTGAACTCCTAGGTAGTCAGTAACTGTGAAGTTTTCATGCTGCATTTTGGAATTTTTTTACAGTCATTTCAGATATGCGTAGACATTGCTTGTGTGCCAAAAAGAAAGTATTTGTGTGTGCACTACTTTCATTTGAAAAGGCAAATACACCGTCCAGGATGTTTTTACAAGGCCAGTTTTTCTACCAATTATTTTAACCCCAAACCAGTGTGTATGTCAGTCTTTGATGTGAGGAAATGTGTTTTTTTTAATGGACGCAGTCATCTCAGAAATGGCTGTAAATGCTGCATTACATATCTGCTGTTAAATTACCTCATCACACGGGTTGCCATGGTGATTATATCAATCAAGGCCCAGATTCCATGGAATTGGTTTCAGTTGAACTGGTTTCCAAGATTTTCTTCGCATTTGCTTGCAACACTGAAGGGAATGCATTACGGTACTATATATAGAAAGAAAAAAAAAAGAAACGAATGAATGAATGAAGATTGTTGCGAATACAAAAACATAATTTTCCGGTGGAGGTATGAACATTTATTTACACACGTCTTGACACAAACTGATGACGGTGAACTGAAATAATTGAAACAAATGAAACAAATGAAAGTAACAGAATAAACAAATATAAATTTCAACTTAATACAAATATCACAATAAAGAAATTACAATAAATACATATATAAAATAACTAAATACATACATAACAATGCTGCCTCCACTCATTCGCGTACAGTACTAGGCGTGTTCCAACCATGACAATACATGGTGACGTTTTATTTCCACTCAACAGAACACCAATCATCCAACATATGAGGGCGCCACTCACACCAAGACGAGACAACACAAAGTAAACATGACAAACAACACAAACAAACGAAACAAAAATTGCCGATGACACTGTCGGCAACAAAGATAATATGAAAAGAAATGATTTTGATACTGTATTGTACTTTTAAAGTAGACTCAAATTATGATGACATTTAAACCATCTGGATCTGGTAACATGTTGGTGCCTCCTATCATAGCATTGCCTACTTTTATTACTTTGTAAGTCAAAACACAGCAGAGCATACATCCTAACCCACCCAGCTGCAGTGTGTAATCTATTCTGTTGTATATTTCAGGCCACATGACACACCTTTTGAAGATGGTACCTTCAAGTTAACAATTGAATTTACAGAAGAATATCCTAACAAACCTCCTACAGTGCGATTTGTGTCAAAAATGTTTCATCCAAATGGTAAGTGGCAGAGGATTATTACCAATTCTCAGTCTGTCAGCTAGATATATTCAGAATGTATATATATAGTCTATATATACTATACACTACAGACGTGCTGTTTAGCTTTTTTTTTTGTGGCTTAATGGCAAGTTTGGCAAGTCTAGGAACATTAAGTTGAAATAAACAATAAATAAGTGATGAATTATATCGATTCGTATGTGTCTGAGGGCATCTTTAATTTTCATTTCAGTATATGCAGATGGTAGCATATGTTTAGACATTCTACAGAATAGATGGAGTCCTACATATGATGTTTCAGCTATTCTAACTTCTATTCAGGTAAGATGAGGTGACTTCTACATCATAACCTGGCCATGTGATGATCACATTTTTTGCCAAATCAATGCAAAGCACACCCCCCCCCCCCCCC